>JAOXOE010000874.1:21819631-21842497 GCA_028565055.1 Phoeniculus purpureus
CCTCCCTGGGCAACCCATTCCAGGCTCTCACCACTCTCACGCTGAAGAACTTCCTCCTCACATCCAATCTAAATCTATCCATCTCCAGCTTTGCTCCATTGCCCCTAGTCCTGTCGCTACCTGCCATCCTAAATAGTCCCTCCCCAGCCTTTTTTTAGGCCCCTCTCAGATACTGGAAGGCCACAAAAAGGTCACCTTCTCCAGACTGAACAGCCCCAATTCTCTCAGTCTGTCCTCGTAGCAGAGGTGCTCCAGCCCTCTGATCATCCTCGTGGCCCTCCTCTGCACATGCTCTAGTATTTCCACATCCTTCTTGGAATAAGGGCTCCAGAACTGGATGCAGTACTCCAGGTGGGGTCTCACCAGAGTAGAGAGGGAGAATCACTTCCCTCGATCTGCTGGCCACACTTCTCCTGATGCAGCCCAGTATCCGGTTTACCCTCTGGGCCACAAGTGCACGCTGCCGTCTCATGCTGAGCTTCTCGTCCACAAGCACTCCCAAGTCCCTCTCCTCAAGGCTACTCTCCAGCCAGTTGCTGCCTGCCTGTAGTTGTGCTTAGGATTGCAGTGCATCAATGATAATTTTGCATACACATAGTGGAGGAACCAATGAGAAGAGGTGTATGGCTGGACTTTGTATTAATGAATAAAAAAGGACTGAGTTGGGACATTAAGATTGGGGATTGCCTTGGTGATAGCAATCGTGATATGGTGGAGTTTAGCATTCTGCAAGGTAAAGGAAAGGCAGTAAGTAGGATTACAACCCTGGATTTTGTGCAGAGCTGATTTTCCTCTCTTTAAAGATTTAGTTGCAGGAATCTCATCAGCTAAAATTCTGGAGGGAAAGAAGTTTAAGAAAGTTGGTCAATTTTTAAATACCACTTCCTCCATGCTCAAATTAAGTGTATTCCATTGCGTAAAAAATTGGGTAGATGCACCAGGAGAGGTATGTGGATGAGTAAGGAGGTCCTAGAGGAAATTTCTTGTTAAGAAAGAAATCTACAGTTTATGGATGAAGGCATTTGTCATGTTGGAGGATTATAGAGAAGCTGCTAGGACATGCAGCAAGGCTATAAGAAATATCAAAGCCCTTTTAGAACTAAAACTGGCTAGGGGACTTAAAGAGAACAGGAAGGTCTTCTACAAATACATTAGTAGTAAAAGGAGGAATAAAAGAAATGTGGGCCCATTACTGAATCAGTTGATAGCTCTGATAAATGAGGATGTAGAGAAGGCAGAAATGCTGAATAACTAATTTGCTTCAGTTTTTCATCCTAAGATCAGCCCTTGTGAACTCCAGACCCTGAAGGTAGTAGAGATGGACTGTAAGAAGAAAGACTCTCCAATAGTCAGTGAGTTCTGGGTTAGTGATCAATGAGACAAATTCAACATACACACATCTATGGGCCCTGATGAGATGCATCCTAGAGAGTTGAGAGAATTGGCTGCTCTGCCACTCTTCATCATTTTTGGGAAATTGTGGTCAATAGGAGAGGTACCTGAAGACTGGAGGGAACACAGTTTCACTCCAATCTTCAAAAACAGTAAGAAGGAAGATCCAGGCAACTACAGACTAGTCAGTCTCACCTCTATTCGCAGTAAAATGATAGAATGGTTCATTCTGGAGTTCTCTAAGACATAAGGTAATAAGAACATAAAGTAATAAGAATATAAAAAGGTAATCAGGTGTAGTCTGTCCTTTTACTAAGAGGAAATCTGTTTGACTAATATGACAGTCTTCTATGATGGTCTTCTGTGAATCAACATGGTCTGTTGATTGATTGCAATGGAAGTAATAGCAGATGTGATTGCACTGATACTAGTAGGAAATTCATAGAGAAACTCAAGAAGATAAGGACAAAGCAATCTGGGTTCAGAAACCAGGGCTTAGCAGAGATGTGCACAGACAACCAAGAAGGAGAGATAGTTTGAAAGAGGGAAGACTTTCCAATAGTGAAAGAGGACTGGGTTAGTGATCCATTACACAAATTGAACATGCACACATCTATGGGCCCTGATGACATGCACGCAAGAGTGTTGAGAGAATTGGCTGATGCTGTTGCTAAACCACTTGTCCATAATTTCTGGGAAATGATGGCAAACAGGAGAAGTACCTGAAGGCTGGACGAAAGCTAATTAAGAAGGAAGACCCAAGCAACTACAGACCAGTCTCACCTCTATTCCTGGTAAAATGATGGAGTGGTTCATTCTGGAGGTCGTCTCTACGAATATGGATGATAGGAAGGTAATCAGGAGTAGTCAGTACGGATTTACCAAGGGAAGGTCATATTTGGCTAATACGACAGTCTTCTGTGATGTCGTGACTGAATGGGAAGGTACTGGGAGACATCCAGCAGTGGATGTGGTGCATCCCGATTTTAGTAAGACATGTGACACAGTCCTCCATAACATTCTCATGAGTACACTTAGGAGGTGTGGGATTGAAGAACAGACTGTGGCTTGGAGTAAGATCTGGCTACATAACAGAGCCCAGAGTGGTGATCAGTGGTGCAGAGTCTAGCTGGAGACCTGTAACCAGTGGTGTCCCCCAGGCATCACTGTTGGGTCTGGCTTTGTTCAGTATCTTTATTAATGACCTTGATGATGGGATGGAATGTCTCCCCAGCAAGTCTGCTGATGACACTAAACTGGGAAGTTTGGCCGATTCACCTAGTGGCTGTGTGGGCATTCAGGAAGACTTGAACAGACTGGAGAGTTGGGCAAAGAGGAATCTAATGAGGTTGAACAAGAATAAGTGCAGAGTCCTTCACCTGGGAAGCAGTAATGAGAAGCATCAGTACAGATTGTGAGGCAATCTGCTGGAGAGCACCTCTGTGGAGAAGGACTTTGGAGTTCTTGTGGACAGTAAGTTCTCCATGGAACAGCAATGTGCTCTTGTGGCCAAGAAGGCCAACGGAATCCTCGGATGTGTTAAGAAGAGTGTGTCCAACAGATCAAGGCAAGTTCTCCTCCCCCGCTTCTTTGCCCTAGTGAGTCCACATCTGGAATACTGTGTCCAGTTCTGTGCTCCCCAGTTCAAGAGGGACAGAGATCTGCTTGAGAGAATCCAGCAGAGGGATACAAGGATGATCAGGCAACGGGAACACTTGCCTTATGATGACAGATTGAGAGATCTGGGACTTTTATTTTGGGGAGGAGAAGATTACGTGGGGACTTAATCATTTTCTATAAATCCATCAGGGCTGGGTGTCAAGAAGAAAGAGACAATCTCTTTCCACCTGCATGCCGTGATAGGACAAGAGGTAACGAGTGTAAGTTAGAGTACAGGAAGTTCCAGTTCAACATAAGGGAAAAAGCCTCTTTGCTGTATGAGTTCCTGAGCATTGGAATGAGCTACCAGGGACGCTGTGAAGTCTCCTTCTCTGGAGACTTTTAAGACCTATCTTGGTGTGTTCTTATGTAGCCTGTTTTAGGTTTCTATGGTCCTACTCAAGCAGGGCGATTGGACTTGATGGCCTCTGAAGGTCCCTTCCAACTGTTAATGATCTGTATATCTGTGTATATGACAGAGCAGGAGAAGCAACTGTTTATGTCATTGGTGTCATTTGTGTCCCCTTGTTTTGTGCATAAAATTCCCTACATTTTATGGTCACTTCTTTATCTGAGACTCTTCAAATTGTACCAGAGGAATCACTTAACATAGTCTTGCTCAAGGATTTACAGCCTTCTGGCTAATTCAGTGGCTTCCAACAGTTTCCTGACTGAGAGTGGTTTGCTGAAGAGTACACACAGACAGAAATGTGATTAGCTGTTCTCTTGGTGGGAGAGAGAAATAAGCCTTAGACAAATGTGACTTGGAGGAGGGATTATTCCAGATTTTTCCATGTCCTGTTGTAAAAAGAAGAGTTCTTGTTGTAAAAAGAAGAGTTCTTGTTTGTAAAGGGCGAGTATAGTAGAAACAGCCTTTCTTCCAGTTCTTGGGTATGGAAGCAAAGGGAAAGGCAAATAAATGCCCTGCAGGAAATTTAGATACTGATAGGGATCAGTTTTATCAGTAGCTCTGGCATTATATTACAGTGCACATGGTATCACAGGACCTTTTAGGTTGTAAAAGACCTTTGAGATCATCAAGTTCAACTGTTAAGCTGTCACTGACAAGCCACCACTAAACCATGTCCCTAAGCACAACATCTACATCTCTTTAAATACTTCTGGACTCAGCCATTTCCCTGAGCAGCCTATTCCAATGCTTTTTCTCTAGACCATTGAACAGCTTCACTGTCCTTCTCTGGACATGCTTCAGCACCTCCATGCCCTTCTTGAAATGAAAGACCCAGAACTGTACAGAGCATTCAAGGTGTGACATCACCAATATCAAGTACAGAGGTACAATTACTTCCCTAGTCCTTCTGGCCACACCATTTCTCACACAAGTGAGGATGATCTTGACCACTTGCACACACTGCCAGTTCATATTCAGGTAGCTATCAACCAACATCCCCAGGCAGCTTTCCTGCTGCTCTCCTTCAAGCCTTCACCATTGCATGGTGTCATTGTCACCCAAGTGTTGTACCTGGTGCTCAGCCTTGTTGAACCTTGGCCCAGCCTTTCTAGATCCCTCTGTAGAATGTCCCTACAGTCAAGCAGACCAGCACTTCTACCCAACTTGGTGTCATTGTCAAACTTGCTGAGGGTGCACTCTATCTCCTCATCCAGGTTATTTGACAAAGACATTGAAGAGAACTGGCCCTACCACCCATCCCTGAGGAACACCATTTGTGGCCAGATGTCAACTAGATGTAACTCCATTCACTCTTTGGACCGATACATCCAGTTTTGTCAGTCAGGAGAGCTAAGGATGTTATCTTCTGATACCGGATTTTCATACAGACAACTTTTCACTTTTTTTGGCTTTCTGTGCCTAGGCCTAGTTTAAACCAGTGTAGGCTTTCTGGGGAAGGTTTTGTGGTGTAAATGGTGTATGTCTGTGTGATATTTTTGCACTGCATACTCCACGGCAAAAAATCAAGTTTGTAGGATCTACTGCCAAATTTTTAGTGATCAACTACAGCCTTCTATCAAGAAGATTCATCCTCAAGGTGTAAACCTGTGCATTTGTTATGCAGATTTCTGTTATGTGAGGTAATTTAGTAAAGGTCAGGAGTGAGAACTCTCCTGTTTCTACTTGTGACAGCTGATCCAAAAAATGACCTACTGTATCCCAGTGCTGCAGATGTAAATAAGTCATCAGTTCTCTACGTGTATCATGTGTAGGGAATTGGATTTGATGACCCTTATGGGTCCCTTCCAACTGGAGATATTCTACGATTCTATGAAATCTCCATGGGTTTTTGCTGCTGAAGTAGAAGACATCGCTGCTCAATGATTTTAGTGTATGCATGCAAAATTCAAATATAATTATTATTATTTTACCATGGGCAAAACTTCCATTTGTTTTCCTGGCTGCATTTACCTCCAATCAGGAACTGGTACAGAAAATTTTAGCCAAAAAGTCTTCAATGTTTTGCAAAATTCTGAGCAATTGAAATAGCATCAAGGTTTTCAGATATACAAGGAATAACGTTACCATTCCCAGATACAGTTTCAGATTTAATATTATTTTCACATAATGAATTAGTCTATTTATGCAATACTTTTCAACCTGGACTTAGAAAAAATGTGATGACCATGGGTAATATGAATAGACCAGGAACTCTGTTTTGAACTCCAAAGACTCTTGCTTTTATATAGTGGTAGATCTTTGCTTAGAGAGCTTAGAACCTATGTAGAATCCAATAATTTAATTCAGAGGGATTCCCAGTTCAGCCTGCTGAAATTCATCATCCTTAATTGCTAGCATATCTCAATCAAGGTTTACTGCATTTCAGTCGGTGATCCTACAGTTGTAGTGTCACCTCTGTTATAGCAGGGAGCATGCTTGTTCCCTGGTGCTCTGATATCACCTGTTCTTTCAATATGGAATGCTTCAAGGAGTTGCCCTGCACCATGTTGGGAAAGCTCTTGTGGTTTTTTTTTGTCTTTAAGGACTCTAACTCCTTTATTTCAAGACAGATAAATGCATCTGTGTGTTTCTCTCAGAGGTAAAACTGTGACAGCTGGAGGTCTCTGACAAAAGTAACATAATGTCTTAAAAGATGTAAAGATGTGCAAGGGAGGGCAAAATGGACTGATGTGTGCAGGCTGTATATAGGGCAGTGTGGCAGCAGCTTGGGCTGGAGACAGAACACCCAACTTGAAGCGCAGCCTCAGCATCACTTGTCTGTGGGGGCTGAGCCTCACCCTTTCCTGAGGGAAGAGGTGGCAAAGGGTGTGAAATGCCGTGTTTCCTTGCCACAAAGAACTATGTCTTCCAGTACTCCTTTATTTAGCTTTTGAATGCCTTTGGCTTTCAGCAAAAGTAACTTTCCTCAATTATATTAGTAAGTTCTATTAAATCATGTTAAAACCTAGCATTCTGATATAGAGTTGATTCTGCCACAACATAAAGGAGCAGTTACTAGATATCTTGCTTTTAGTAGAGGGAAGATAAAGTTCTTTGTCCTTTCTTACATAGGAAAGTACTATCAGAGCCGTATTAACAAGTAATGCATACTGTGCATTATTTTGTTTTGCATTGCAGTGAACAATTTGGTAAATGCTTATTTAAAAGACAAATTCCAGTGCCAAGTTTCAACAGAGCAGCAACTCATGACAGAAGTCTCCCTTTCTTGATTAATATGTTTTGATGCATAATTATTTTGTCCAGCTTGATCTGAATTAATGCCTAACTTTCTGGTGCACACAGAACTAAGTTCTCAGCAAAGGTCTTCGGTGTCTGCCTCACACAAAATCTTGTTTGGATCCATAAATTAGCTGACTCTGCTTTGTCTTACCTGCAGTCCATGAATGCATACACTTTCTTGGAGATGAGGGAACGAAGTTATGGCTTTCTAGACAGCAACTACATACACCCATAGTGCAGAGGGGAGATTCAGCGATCAGCTGTGTGCTCCAGTGATTACCTGAGATGAACACTAAAACACTGCACTAACATATCTTGTGTATATTGCTTAAGCATATAAATATTTGCACTTCATTTATTTATATATTATTTTGTCAAATGACTTGTGCACCTGAAGCACTCACATTTTTTTTGTAATTTCACTCATTGTCCGTATCTTTGACTGCAACGTATTGTATAGATTTACTTAGAGTAGACCTACATAGCACACATGCTGACACAGTTCTTATACACACCTCAGGAGGTGGGGAACATAGATAGTTCTCTGTCTCCCAACCTTACTGTCATCCTGTCTTGAGTAAGCTGGTGATAGAGTATGAGTAGACTGGTGAGAGACTTTTCCTCCCTCCATCTGCTGTGCCATTTACTTCTGTCAACTCAATGCTAAAGTTAAATAGGTCTAGTGGACCCATACATCCCCCAAGGAGATGGCCTGCACCTATCCTTGATCCCAGTGTAGGCAAGCTGAAGTATGCATCACAAAGAGCTAGTGTAATGCTGGGTCAACATTCCCTATGGCTGCAGCCCCATTCAGAAGCTGGAAAGGTGCTGCAAGGCACTGTTTCCTCCATCATCTCAAGCAAAATGGAGATGGCTGAAATGTTTTATCATCATCAATGATACTACTGTTAAGGAGAACATGTCCTTAACAGTAGGACATATCACATAAACGTCCACAGTGTCTTATTTCCTGAAAGTACCCAGAGATTTTTAGAAAGATTGTGTTTGGACTAAGGTAGGCTTATTTTATTGTGTAGACTTACGGAAAAGCCAAGTAATTATACAAAGGTTTAATGTAAACATTTGAAAGACTGCAGTATAGGCCCTAGCTATGCCTTCGCGGAGTGAGGAAAGGGAATGTCCATGTGTCACTGTGAACTTCCCCCAATGGCTGCTTTTCCCCTCTGACATAGTTGAACAGGAGTGTGCACATGACATTAACATTTGGCTCTATGTCCAAGTGAGGAAAGGTGAAGCAAAAAAGGAAAGCTTTAGAAGGTGGTAGGAGCATATCAGTGTCTCCAACCATCTGTACAGCTGCCAAGCTTTTTGTTTTGAACTCCAGAACAACAAAGGCAGTTTCTTTTACAGCTGTTCTTTTTCCACCCATACTTCTCTACAACGGTAGCCTGCATCACCTGCTGTGTGATGTCTGTAACTGTTCATGGGCTACTACTGTTACTTCTCTGCAGTCACCTTCTCAGACAATGCTTCTCATTACTGTCTTACAAAAGTATAATCCAAATATACAATATTTATGCCTGCAATAACTTATTTGAAAATGTCAGATGTATTTTTTGTTTGTTTTTAGAGAGGTTCTGCCATCAGTGCTTATGCTTTCTCTCTTGCTGAAATGGTAGCTACAAATGAAAGAAATTATTCACTCATTTTAAATGAACACACCAAGAACAACGTCTGTCTTGGTTCAAACTGAGGTCAGATATTGGCCAGAATAAGGGATACCTGAATGAGACCTGATCTCGAAGGTGGAAATAACTTACAACAGTTGATCTGTGTGCACTAGTGTAAACTCGTTGGCTTGCTCTAAATTCTGTAAATTTAGAATAGAGCAGTGCGAGATCTTAGAGAAAAGCAGCTACCATTGCAACTGTTTTGAATTACATATTTTTTTATTGCAAAACAATTGTTACAGAAATTTCAGAAAGTTCTACTGTAGTAATTGCCAACTTCTGCATTTATTACGTAGCTAAACACAGTCTAAAAGTGCACTGTGAATCCAGTAGACCTTTGGAAAGGACCATTTCCCCTAGTGACATACAATTAGACAAATTGTACTTGAAAATCTTCATATTAGTAGGAATTTGTTTAAAATTACATTTTAATAATTTTTCCTCCCTTTATAAATGATTGTTATACACTTACAAACGATAGCCCAAACAATAAATGATTAAATATCTATTAGAATAGTATATTGCAAACACTGTTCCAGACAGCAGTAGCAGCATATAGACTCTCCTCATGTACAACAACTGCAGTGGTGGAAGAAGGTTGTAACTTCAATACAATTTACTTTTGTGCAGGCATAAAATTGTATTTCACAGCCAATTCCCACTTCTGTCCCTTCCTTCTCCCTACCAAATACTAAAATAAGCAAGAGTTATCACTTCCCTGCAGCAGAAACAGCAGCAATTTCATAATCAAACATTTTTTCTTAATAGCTCTATGAGAGACCTAAAAGTGTACAGCAAAAATTGAAAGGTCAGAGACTGTTTCACAAACAGTCTGACTCAGTGGCTCAGTCATTAGACTTCCCACTTGATGATGATTTAGGATAATGTTTGCCATGACTTGAAGTAATACAGAGTTAGAATAGCAGAGCAAACCCATCCTCTGACAAAAAAAATCAGACGACTTCACTGAAATAAGTGGATTTTCTGCAAATATGCATCAATGTCAGTGAGACCACAGTCTTATCTTGGAGAAGTCTGTGCGACCTCCAGCATTCACCCTACACTTGAATATAATGCAAGATACCTCTCACTGGGATGCAGAAACTTAGTCCCTCCACATTCAACACTCCTGCTTTTACGCCAATGTGTGGCAAAGCCAGTGAATCCCACCTAGAGGAATGGATGTTTTCAATCAGGTAAGTACCCAACTTTACTTCTGGTTTGGTGGGGTTTTTTTTTACCTTAACTTCTGGATTGTGCTGTTGTTTGAGGTGGATGAGGGAAAATTCATGCTTGAAAGTTTTCCCATTTCTTTTGAAGAAGGTGGACTAAACTTGGTATCCTTTAACAGAACTGAAATGTGGTCTTTGTTGAAACAATTGTGCATATTTGTGCAAAAATGCAAATATAGTATTATTTTTAAGCAGGGGGAGTACCTAAGCATTCCTAGGGAAATCCAGGAATAACCATCTCACATTTTCCCCTTCTGGCGACTACAAGATTCTATTAAGTACAAAACCTGAGAAACATAACAAGACATTTATGTTTGTTTTGAAAATTTTCACTACAAGTTTACAGACAATTTTGTTTCACTGGCTCACTCTAAGCTAATACCGTTGATAATTTCCAGCTCTCAGGACAGACACCTGTTTGCTCTGACTGCAGTCATTGGACTAAGGCTGTGTGCTGCTACCAGCACTTTTTTTGAGCAGTAATTTGTGTAGTTGCATTTCTCATGCGCTGACAGTTTCTAAGAAACAAATAATTTCCTTCTTTTACCTAGCTAAACTCAACATACCTAACTAAAAATATATCTAAGATATTTATCCCCTGACAAAAGGCTATCCATTCCACAAAAGGTACAGATCAGTTTTTTATACCAGAAAAAAAAATCTATAAATGGAAAATGAAGAAAAAGCAATCTACATCTGGAACCCACAGGGATTTCCTTATGTGGATGAATGGATGTTTTGGTTCTTTGTTATTTCAAATTATCCCCTCACTGCCATTTGTTAACTGGCACTTGTGCTAAGAACAGTAATGTAGCACCTTATCTCTTCCAAAAAAAGAGAGAGCCAAATGTCTGAGCACTGCTGTAGGTTCTCATTTTGTGTTGAATATTTCAATTTCTTAAAATACAATTGTCATTTAAAAATAATTAAAAAATCACTTACTTTGCTAAAGATCAAATGTAATGGAAATAGTGTAAACATCCAAAAGCTTGAATTCATTCCTAACTGGATTCATCTTTACAGGCAGGCAATAGCAAAATGTTAAGTCTCATAGTAGTCCAAAGAAACTCATGGAACAATGCATGCATTTTCATTGACACAAAGAAAGACTGGACTGTAAGGAAGAGAAACTACTTGAGTCATATCACACTGTTATTGTGAAAGAATAATGTGCTATAATCCAATACCTAGGACAAGTGTATACCCCAACTGTAGAATAGCATCACTTAAACTGGAAACAGCAGAACAGACTACTATAGGAAAATATTTATAAAATACTGTACACCACTTTGTCAGTTGACCAGCGTATGTAAACAGCTAAGTTCAGTTGAGTTTCAAATATTGTTAATGTTCATTTATCATATAATCTTTTGCATATCATGCCACTTCATCCTTCACACTGCCACAAGTCACTTCTCACAGCCCACAGCGGCTCATCAGAGGTTTATACATCAGCTCATACAGACATTTAAGTGCAGCTATACAGAGAAATGTGTGAAACACACCAAAGTTACACTGTGACCAGAAAATTCATATTCCATATGTAAGCTAATAATTGGATAGTGGAACTTAATGCTTAATGCAACATGTGCTATTTTATTGAATGTTACAGATTTACAAACAAGACCTTATAATGTGATATTAAAACTGTCCTGTAACGTTCACTAATGTTACCACATGTCACAACTATACTGGTTTATATATGGGATATGTGTATATATGTGTGTATATATATATATTTATTTCATAAGCTATCTTTTGATATAGAATATGTCATATGGCACATGCTATAGCTACATGATGATGGATGATAAGACTTCTACTCTCACTAAATGGTCATGATATTGGGAGTAGAAAATCTGGTCCCATTGCAAGGAATGGGCGTTTTACCATCAAATTCAAAAGGGAGCAGTTTGATGCAATGTTCAAAAAACAGGTGAAGACAACCTAATATCCTAATATATTCTATAGACACCACACTGCAAAATAAACGGGAAAAATCCAGGAAAAGTAGTGTTCTGACTTGCAATCACACTTTTAACATCTGAATTTACATTTTATATATAGAGGCAAATTTTAAGAGGTAAATAAAGTGTCCTGTTTCATTTTACCTGGAATGTGTTCTCCAGATCAGTAAAGTGCTGTATCCTAAACACTTATACAGCTTCTGGGTTTGGCAAATTCCTTTACCCTGACAAACTAAATGAAATCTACCCCAGAGGAGAGCCCTATGCCTTGAATTATTTTGCTAAATGCTGTTGAGGCATTTCTAATGAATCTGAAGTTCCTCTAGAGTAGGCCAGTAATAAATACATGTAAGGTGGAAGAGTCCACAAACAGTTTTAGCAGACATTTGTAAAACTAACAAAGGAAACAAAGTGAGAATATCCCCCTCTACTCACCAAGGATAGACATATTTGGAGAAACCTTAGGAAAAGGCTGCTAACAAAAGTTGGCACATCTGAAGCAGATTGTTAAACACAAGTTCTTTGCCCCTGGGCATTTTGCTATTGTTCAACAATCAGCCTGTCACAAGCATGCTTCATAATTCACAGAAAGGTTTCTGACCTTTCTCAGTGTTGCCATGTGGCTGTAATGCTGCACATGGATTGCAAGGCAATTGCATAAACGCAGTGTCTTGGTGGAGTTCAGCTTATTGAAAGCCTGGTCAAATAGAAGAAAGCAAGGAACATGTTGATTCAAGAAGTACGAAACACATTGTGCTTGAAGTCCCCATGACGCATTTCTTTATTTCCTGAACCTTCCAATGTAGTGACTCTGTACCTAAACTTCTTCACCTTCTTTGCCTCTTCTCTTGAGGCTGATGGTTATTTTTGTCTGGATTTGTTGCCTTTCAGACTTAAGTTTTCATATGATGCTTAAGGTGAGATCCCAGTAAGAAAATGTCAGCCTGCATTTTCAAAGCTGCCTTAGGGATTCAGAAGATAATTCCCACTTAATTAATGGGAACTATGTACCCTGCTTGCATGTGTTAATTTTTAATAACAAGAAAGAGCTGATTCTACACAAGTGTTGATCATTTTAGAGATGTTTTAATTTTTAATAGCTCTAGCTTTAAACCTTTACAAGCTTAGAAGTTGTGCCTTCATAAAGGCTGTGAACTTTTGATCCAGTTGCAGTGTATGCTTTTCCACCCTTATATCTTCTGCACACCCTTCTAGCTGTGACCAGTCTGACATCTTCTAGTGACTGGTTTGAAACTCTGGTTGACATTGTGGACCCTTATAAATGCTTATAGGGTCAATGGAGTTACACTTGTCTTCAACAAAAACACATAACTGCACTACTGTTCAGATATCATTCATCCTACTGAAATGAATGTTGTGTGATACGCTGCTGAAGGTGGCAGCTTAGTTGCAACTGATGGCTTGCTTCTGCTGTTTAGACACAGTTTCACTTTGGCTCTTTAACTTACCTTGAAAGCACATATATACTTTTTAGTGTTTTCCAGTGCTCTGACAAGAATATTTCCCATAAGCAACTTCAGTCTAATTGCGTGAATCTGTATTCAGACTGCTTGATAAAACTTGTATATTTTGAAATGTTTGGGAAAAAAAAAGAAGTGTGTCTTTTTAGGTGAGAGAATGAGTGAAAAATAGGCAGCTCAAGTGGCACAGCAAAGAAAAGCTTGGTGGATAAATCCCCCAATTTTTATACATAATTAAAAGGAGTAGAGAGAAACTGACAATATTACTGTGCTTTGCTCTGATCATCCTGTTCTTACTGTTCTATCACATGGTTTGATTTAGTGAGACAACATATTGATGACAAATGTGGTAAAAAAATAAATATATACTATTCCGCTTAACTACATTCATCCTGAGCTTGCTCAGTTGTGCTAGAATCTAGAATGCCTGCTTTGCACAGGACATCACCTGATATTTTAACATAAATTCTCCCTCCATTTAAGTTGCAGTACAAAAGGCATTTAATTTCCCTTTCTGCTCTTGAAAATATAAACTTTGTGTGGCACAAGAAGTTGATACAAAAAGAGACAAGTGACTGTTGTTATCTCATTCATCTTCCTTCATTTCCGCAATGTGGGATGCAAGGGATTTCGGAGACTAGGTTGTTTGCTGCCAGTTCCTACAGAAATAACAAATGCTTTTCATCAGGCATCACAATGGTGAGATAGATGAAAAAGAAGTCAAGACTGAAGTTGAGAACATCTAATTTGTACCTCTCTTTTTGCCAGTTCCTGCATCCTAAAAACTTGAATAGTCATCTAAGATCTCAGGATGCCTTCTAATAGAATGAAGGTTTCTGAAGCTGCTCATTTATTTCTTGTCACTTCATAAAAGGGGTTTGTTATTCCTGTTGTTTACTGAAGTCTTTGTAAAGCTTTCATTCCTCCCTTTTTCCTTAAGTGCAAATGTCAACGGGGTCAAGATGCAGTAACTCAGTGGGCAATGCTGAGACTGACAATGTGCTCCCTTGACCAGTGGCTAATGCTAGCTGGAGTTGACATGGGGGTGACATGAGGACTTTTTAAAAATTCTGCTAAGAGAAACAAGCTGGATAGCAGACGACTGCTGGTGAGCTTTGTCTAGGCCTAGCTGTGCTTGCTTTCAAAGCTTCGAAAGGTTCCTGTTCTTGATAGTCTCCTCAAAGACAGGTTGTCCCCTCTGCTCTCTGGCCTTGAGGTCTTACTCCTCTGGAAAGGGTTTCGCAGGCCTGTTGTGTTTCGCTGTCTATCAAGTTTGTCACTGATAGAATAGCTTTTCCGTGTGTGCTGTGCATACAACATGTTGGACTCTTCTGCAGAGTAGCTATTGGCCCGCTCTATTTTTGGAACTGGGATGCTGTTGGCCAGAGTTCTTGTAGCATTGCTGTCTTTAGGAGATAAAGGGATCCCTTTCTTGTCTTTGGCGTCAACATCCTCATGGTCAGAGCTTGGGTGGCTTAGTTCGGCTTCTCTCTCTGGGTGGCAGCATCCCAAGTCCTCCATTTTGCCTCCAAGGCTTCCAGGAAAACTGACCCTCTCTGCGATGGCCTGAGGAGCACTCACACATCTTGTGTCTATGCAGTCTGTAATACTTGTGTACTCTGCTGTTTTGACTGGGATGCCAAGGCTGCTGAAGTAGCTTCGTGATGGAGAGAACATAAAACTCTGAGATTTCACAATTGGTGTTTCCTCCAGAATAAACGGAGTTGTAGCCAGGTAGCGACTGCTTTTAGATCGCTCTAAAGTATGATACAAAGGAGGGTCTGAGTCCCAGGGGATTTGGCAGTCTGTGATTTGTGAATAATCTGAAGATAATGCTCTTGTTTCGATTCCAGAGGTTTCCTCATAATCAAGACTCCTGCCAGAAATTTTTTCATCTGGTGCACTGCTAATGTATGCACTGTTAGCTAAAATGGAAGAGGCAATGTGAGCCTGTAGAGCCACATCTCCTGTATCAAGAATATTTATGCAGCTGTCAAGAGGCTCTGTGTCAGAATGTATCTCATCCATGGCAGAAACGTAGATGTCTATACAAGATGAAGGCCTTCTGGAGTCTGGGGCAATCGACAAAGTGCTGGTAGGGGCTATGGGAATCTTTCCTTCTTTCGCTATTGAGTGGGAACTGATAGCTCGATGCAGGCTTGGAGATCTTTCCTTAAAAATGCTTTCAAATTTTTCCAGCCCACACTTATCCTTCATGTTTGTTGCATAGAAAGAGTGGCTTCTCATGCGGTGTGTGATTGTGGGAGATGTTGGGGACATGGATTCCTCTCCTGTGGGATCTATGCTTTCTTGAAGCTTGTAGGTATTTCCTTCCTGACTATTGAAGCTACTCTGCCTCACAATGTAGGCTGCATCAGTACAGTCAGACGAGGTCCTGGATCGTATCTTGGTTGTTTCACCTCTATCTATACCAGTCAGTTTTTCTAAGGCAGTCACCATTCGTCCCATCATATCTTCCAGCTGTGCAAGCCTGATGTCAACTGTCTGTAGAGAGGCTTTCATACAGTGCTCTCGCTCATTTACTTCTTCCAGTCGCATGGCCATATTCTCTACCCTTAAGAAAAGGGAAGAATTAAATGGGATGATTTCTACTAAGTATTCAAAGAGGAACAAATAGATCTTAACATTCAAAGCCAATGTACACCAGGTCATCTTATTCAAAACCCTGCTAAAAGATGTTCATCAAAGAAATACTACTTGCTCAGGAAACTACTACTGTAGATTGAATGAGGAATGTCTACTGTGTAACCTAGAAGAGAGGTTTAGGTGAACCCTGTCCTAAGGTTATAGGTTATTATAGAAATGTTACCATGATTTGCTGCCTCTCTGCTGCCAAAATTTCTAATTAAGTTTTTAGGAATTAATGCGCTTAGAGCAGATGCTATATGATGTTGTTCCCAGCTGAGCCACAGGCAGGACCACCACAGTTAACTGCAGAACTAAAGGAAGTAATCAAAGTAAGCAATATGCCAAAGAAGGTGGTTAACAATTTTTTTTCTGGTGTTCACCCCAGATTTATTCCAGCGAGTGCTGCGTGGACCTAAAAGGAAGAAGTTTTTTATGTTCTCCAATTAATTTCTAAACCAAATATATACTTAAAAAGACATTAAAATTGACTATTGTATTGAATCTAGGTTATGCGAAGAAAATATGCATGGAAACTGTTGAGAGGATAATACTGATCAAACCAAATCAAGCCTACAATAGGATACACTCGTTAAGATTGCTCCATGACTCTGACTGTTCCTTGGTTAGTCCATGTTAATAGTTGATTTTCCAACAGGATATGGAACTGGCAACACCATAAACACTCATACTTGCCCAGCAGAAAACCAGATTTTAGCAATGAATGAATTTTGAGCAGCATCAATGCCTTGATAACTAGTGCACAAAACTTTAGCTGATAAAACACCAAGGGCTGACTGCCTTGTGGAAGACTGACACCACTCCCTATAGGAAGATTCAAATTCCTGAGATATACAGGCTTTTTTGAGTTTTGAAAGCACAAGCACAGCAAATAAAATATAAAGTAGTAATTCTATTACTGTCACCAGATTTCAGTTAGATGAATGATCAAGTAATCACTACTAAGAAATGAACTGGTAGTTTCATAGTTTTAAAGAAACTTATTCTGCTCATTATCATTTTGGCACTGGTCTAGTTCTAGAAATTTCTTTCAACAAAACAGATTAACGTTAATTCAAGCAGAGAATATAATTCCAAAGTGAGAGAGCAGTTTATATGGGAAGCAGTTGAATTTTCCCTCATGTTATTAGTTACCTGAACTGCTGTTTTATAAAAACAATCTCACTTCTGAAATATTGATCAGCTAATAATTGAGTTCCTCATCACGAATTCATATTCTATAGTACCTGCTCCAACATGATGAGCAAATATAACAACACAATTTTAGGGCTGCCAGACACAATGGAACAATATGAGGAACCTCCTGAGTTTTGCTTGAGAATGCTCAGATTAAGACAAATAAAAAAAACCCATTCACCCCGACAATAATAACTCAAGAACTGGAATGCATGTGTAATATTCTATGAAGCTTTCATAATCTTGGGTTGTTTCATTTGGGGTTTTGGTTTTGGCTTTGAGGTATGTACACAAGTGAAATAATTTTTATTACAAATGTGCATGTGACTGCACATTTGTATCGATTTTTGCGTCCTGCATTTATGTGGGGGCTATGCAGTGCTAGTGGTTGCAACTAATGAATTCCAAGACAAACCTAGAGTGATACCTTCATATATTTGTCTTGCCTTCCCTGAAAATCATCTAGTAGTTACTGCCACAGACACAAAGTCTAAGAGTGGTGGTATTGCTGGCCAAGATTAAGAAAGACTTTTTTGTTACATGGTCTGTTGATTGATCGCAATGGAAGTAATCGCAGATGTGACTGCACAGATACTAGTAGGAAATTCATAGAGAAACTCAAGAAGATAAGGACAAAGCAATCTGGGTTCAGAAACCAGGGCTTAGCAGAGATGTGCACAGACAACCAAGAAGGAGAGATAGTTTGAAAGAGGGAAGACTTTCCAATAGTGAAAGAGGACTGGGTTAGTGATCCATTACACAAATTGAACATGCACACATCTATGGGCCCTGATGACATGCACGCAAGAGTGTTGAGAGAATTGGCTGATGCTGTTGCTAAACCACTTGTCCATAATTTCTGGGAAATGATGGCAAACAGGAGAAGTACCTGAAGGCTGGACGAAAGCTAATTAAGAAGGAAGACCCAAGCAACTACAGACCAGTCTCACCTCTATTCCTGGTAAAATGATGGAGTGGTTCATTCTGGAGGTCGTCTCTACGAATATGGATGATAGGAAGGTAATCAGGAGTAGTCAGTACGGATTTACCAAGGGAAGGTCATATTTGGCTAATACGACAGTCTTCTGTGATGTCGTGACTGAATGGGAAGGTACTGGGAGACATCCAGCAGTGGATGTGGTGCATCCCGATTTTAGTAAGACATGTGACACAGTCCTCCATAACATTCTCATGAGTACACTTAGGAGGTGTGGGATTGAAGAACAGACTGTGGCTTGGAGTAAGATCTGGCTACATAACAGAGCCCAGAGTGGTGATCAGTGGTGCAGAGTCTAGCTGGAGACCTGTAACCAGTGGTGTCCCCCAGGCATCACTGTTGGGTCTGGCTTTGTTCAGTATCTTTATTAATGACCTTGATGATGGGATGGAATGTCTCCCCAGCAAGTCTGCTGATGACACTAAACTGGGAAGTTTGGCCGATTCACCTAGTGGCTGTGTGGGCATTCAGGAAGACTTGAACAGACTGGAGAGTTGGGCAAAGAGGAATCTAATGAGGTTGAACAAGAATAAGTGCAGAGTCCTTCACCTGGGAAGCAGTAATGAGAAGCATCAGTACAGATTGTGAGGCAATCTGCTGGAGAGCACCTCTGTGGAGAAGGACTTTGGAGTTCTTGTGGACAGTAAGTTCTCCATGGAACAGCAATGTGCTCTTGTGGCCAAGAAGGCCAACGGAATCCTCGGATGTGTTAAGAAGAGTGTG
Organism: Phoeniculus purpureus; assembly: GCA_028565055.1. Taxonomy (NCBI): domain Eukaryota; kingdom Metazoa; phylum Chordata; class Aves; order Bucerotiformes; family Phoeniculidae; genus Phoeniculus; species Phoeniculus purpureus. Next base: position 21,838,269 of record JAOXOE010000874.1, read on the forward strand.
TCCAACAGATCAAGGCAAGTTCTCCTCCCCCGCTTCTTTGCCCTAGTGAGTCCACATCTGGAATACTGTGTCCAGTTCTGTGCTCCCCAGTTCAAGAGGGACAGAGATCTGCTTGAGAGAATCCAGCAGAGGGATACAAGGATGATCAGGCAACGGGAACACTTGCCTTATGATGACAGATTGAGAGATCTGGGACTTTTATTTTGGGGAGGAGAAGATTACGTGGGGACTTAATCATTTTCTATAAATCCATCAGGGCTGGGTGTCAAGAAGAAAGAGACAATCTCTTTCCACCTGCATGCCGTGATAGGACAAGAGGTAACGAGTGTAAGTTAGAGTACAGGAAGTTCCAGTTCAACATAAGGGAAAAAGCCTCTTTGCTGTATGAGTTCCTGAGCATTGGAATGAGCTACCAGGGACGCTGTGAAGTCTCCTTCTCTGGAGACTTTTAAGACCTATCTTGGTGTGTTCTTATGTAGCCTGTTTTAGGTTTCTATGGTCCTACTCAAGCAGGGCGATTGGACTTGATGGCCTCTGAAGGTCCCTTCCAACTGTTAATGATCTGTATATCTGTGTATATGACAGAGCAGGAGAAGCAACTGTTTATGTCATTGGTGTCATTTGTGTCCCCTTGTTTTGTGCATAAAATTCCCTACATTTTATGGTCACTTCTTTATCTGAGACTCTTCAAATTGTACCAGAGGAATCACTTAACATAGTCTTGCTCAAGGATTTACAGCCTTCTGGCTAATTCAGTGGCTTCCAACAGTTTCCTGACTGAGAGTGGTTTGCTGAAGAGTACACACAGACAGAAATGTGATTAGCTGTTCTCTTGGTGGGAGAGAGAAATAAGCCTTAGACAAATGTGACTTGGAGGAGGGATTATTCCAGATGATCTGTGTTCCTGTGTGTATGTACACACATATATATGTACCCTGGATTGTTTCTGGCTATATAATTTTAGTCAGAATATACTCAAATATGAAAAAAGAAAATTTGTATAATAATGATCTCCTCCAAACCCAAATATATTATCTATTTTTAGTCACTTTCCTTATATACATGCAGCTCAAAAATCTATTATAGTGAAACAAAAATGGACAATGTTTGTCTGAGGAAAATATTCAGTAAGCAGGAAAAAAATGTAAGGTCAGAACTTGGAACCAGAGAAAGATTTGAAGTTGGTTGTGATGAGCCTTTTTAATTATGGTTTGGGAGATGATGGCTTTTGCTAGCATTCATTTTGGTTATATTTATTTTTAACCTTTGTACATCAGTTCATCAATTATTTAATCAAAGTAATTATTCCATGGGAGTAAGGCAGTCTTTTCAGAAGTATCTCTCTTAAATGAATGCCAGAATTAGGATCACAAGTCCCTTTGTATACCTATATGCTTTTTTAAGGCATCATTTATTCTTTAAAATGCTTTTCAACTGCTGCAAAGACTGTAGATGCTGAAAGTCACTTCTAAGGGTAATTCCCTGCTTGTTATAGGTGACTGTAGAATGTTTTCATTTAAATCAAACACAGACAGTAGTTCCCAGGCCTGTAACACACTATTGGTACTTTGCCTGACGTCTTTTGGTAAGCATTGTTGATGCAAACAGCCAGCCAGTTTTCCCAGGTGTGGAGGTTTCTGCAGACTGAGGACATTGAGTCATCCTGGCTGCATTTCCATCTGGAGTCTAAGACCACTGAACTCTTTACGACCACAGAGAAATGCAGCTGAATTAACAGACTTTTCCTACTGTCACTCTACATTGGTTGCTGGATCTGGCAGGCTCATAGCAACCCTTTTACAGAATCAAATCTATTTATTTCTGTGCTCTTCAACCTGCCTTCTTTGAAAGCAGTATAGAACATCTTCTTTCACACAGATGCTGTTAGTATAGTTGCAGTTAGTGTAGCCTGTAAAGTGTTAAGGGGCTATAGTAATGATCACCATATAGTACCAAATATAACACAGTTATCTACTCCAATGAGCTTCTCTGCTTCTTAAATACTGCTGAATGTGACCTTGCTCCCTTTGAGGTTTTGCCTTGGGATTGAAAGTGTTGAGATCTGTCCATATGGAAACAGTGCCTATTGAAGAGGCTTTCTAGTGGCTTCATGCCAGATCAAGAACAATAATGCCATCTTTTTTGATCATATTATGTATGTCTTAGTGCTGGTCAAAATGTGCCACTGAAAGTTTCACAGTTGTGGTTTGAATTTGTGCAGGTTTGTTCACCTGAGTTGTTAGGAAGTTACTATGGCAACTTGTGATAAGCAGCTTGGACTTTCAAGCTGAATTTGTGACTCTGTGACAGCAGTACAACTAGTTTGGAGCTTTCTGTTTCCAGTTCCCTGCTGCTTATTACTTTTTTCTGGTTTGTGTTCAGAGTGGAGCACATGTGACTGAGCTGTACATGGCAGCCATATCGCCCTTGAAACATGGATAGAGTTGCAAGATTGGAACCTCAGACATCACTGGAGAAAAGGTTTAGTCTGTATCCATTGTTTGCAGAAATGGAAAGAGTTTTCCCTCTTTTGTTGCCCATAGGATTTGGCTTGCTGGAAATAGAAGACTGACCTGGAGGCTGATGGAATAGTGAATTTGTCCTTAAAAGAACTCTCACTCTGAAGGCTGGAAAGATGGACCTAGCTACGGACACCATATCATCACAAGGAAAAGAACTGCTAGAGGTTTCTTCACCCTCAGGGGGTGGAGACAGCAACTTGGCACAGTTATGTAAGAACATGTGATTAATTTCTGTATGTCTTTGTTCTGTATGTCATCAGGGTAGATGATTTCAAGGTGAGAGTATAAACTGAAGCTTGTTGTAAGTGAGTCAGACAAGGCACTGCAGTCCTGACCCAGCCATTGACCCCTTAGCTGAAATAACTCATTTACATGCAGGTCAATGCAGAAAAAAACCAAGATCTCTTGTTCTTTTATTTTCCTAAGCTCCTAACCTGCCTCTAGGACCTTTTATTGTTGGTCTCTCCTCTCAAATCAGTGATGATAGGACGAGGGGAAATGGCCTCAAGTTGTGTCAGGAGAGGTTTAGATTGGGTGTTAGAAAGAAGTTCTTTACTGAGAGGGTGGTTATGTGCTGGAATAGATTGCCCAGGGAGGTGGTGGTGTCACCGTCCCTGGAGGTGTTTAAGGAACGAGTGGACATGACACTTAGGGATATGGTCTAGCGGTTAGATACTAGGATAAAGGTTGGACTTGATGACTCTGGAGGTCCTTTCCAGCCATGATGATTCTGTGATTCTGTGATTATTTTCCTAAGCTCCTAATCTGCTCTAGGAAGCTGAACCTCAGCACAAGACTCTTCCCATCTACCAATTTCTCTTCCAATGCTAGCCTCCTACTCCCTTTTCCAGGCTTTTTACCTATGACGTGTGGCTGTTCTGCCAGGATAGGTTTTGTGCCAGCCTTTCCTTCTCCTTAAGCCTAACAGCCCACTCAGTCTCCTGCAAGCAGGTCTTCAGGGGGTCCTTCATTAATATTGCATAGTTCTTTGGTTCAATTATACACCATGCAAAGCTGAGTTAATGATGATTAAACTTATATTCCATGGCTACAATGTAAGTATTGTGCTTGGTCTACTACTTGAACCTAATGACTGGATGTTGGAAAAGAAACCGTGTAGTCTTATCTCTTCTCTGTATTCTTTGCTTTACATCTTGCTAATTGTACAAGGATGTCTCTATATACAAACTATAAAGTGCAAATCTATATTTTAAGTATTTGAATGTTCCACAGGTTAGAAAAAAAAAACACCTGATATTTTATATTAAGAACACTTAAAAGGATACTTCTCTGGCCAGAACTGCAGGCAAAATGACAGACCTATGTATCTAGTATTTAAGATGTGTGTTATTACTTAGATAAGATCAATTCCTGAAACATCTTTAAAGTATCCTTAGATCTCTGAAGTATTTGAAACTGCTTTGTGCAGTAGAGCACTGCAGTTGGTTTGGCAAGGAGAGAAGAGGGCTAGTATGAGATATGAATTACATTCACCTGGGATTTTACTGTTGCAAGTTCTTGGGTTCTAGAGTTGCCTCTATACCCCATGGGATCTCTGCCTAAGTCTCCCTTATGGAGCTGGGGTATGATGGTTTCCACATTACACTAATGACTAAGGTAAATGGATTTTTAAAGAACTCTTTCTCCATAGGGCACAGGTGCTTGTCTTCATTTAGGACTCAGAAACAGTCCTCTTGGAATGAGTTG
>JAOXOE010000874.1:21842597-21858311 GCA_028565055.1 Phoeniculus purpureus
CAGACAGCAGTTTCCACTCCCCCTCTCCTCCACTCATAATTTACAGATCTCTACCATTTCATTCCTCATTTGTCTCTCTAAATTCTTATATTCTTTCTGCTTAGGAATTTCATGGACACAGTATGATATCTATGTATTTAGTAGTCCCCACTGTATTTCTCATCCATAAATTTGTCTTGACTCTGTTTGAAACTGTGCAGATTTTCAGCTGATGTAATCAGCATCTTTTAGACCTCACAAGCTTTCAATAATTGCTGTATTCTACTACTTACTGTATGCAAAAATAATCTATTTTTGTTTATTTTTAACCTGGTATCCTGTTGCTCCCCTGTATCTTGTTCTGGGACAGACAGCAGTTTCCACTCCCCCTCTCCTCCACTCATAATTTACAGATCTCTACCATTTCATTCCTCATTTGTCTCTTCCAGACCAAGAAGAGCTGTATTACTTGATCATTCTTTACGAAGAAGCCATTCCATGCTTTGCCATACTTCCTCTCAAATATCCTTTCTAAAATTCCGGTTTTAGCTGTGCTGTTTTCAGTAATGCCAGTGATTAAAGAATATTATATCTGATAACCCTGCTCAGGATAGATTTATTTCAAAACAAAATTAAAAGCATGCTTCCTTGCCTACGGAAAACATGTTTTAGGCATAGCCATATTGGAGTAATGCTAGAAGATTATGTATAAGGAGAAGAGTATTATATCTGTGTAATCGATTACAATGGCAACTTACCTGACCTCTGTTATTCAAGTGAAAGTGGAGTATTCAGGGAATGGAGTATTCAGTGATTCATAAAAGTTTTATGAATATCTGATGGGAAATTGCCCTAAAATATTTATTGGTAACAAGTACTCTGAATCAAACAACAACCTCTGTTCTCAAAATTTAGCTGTGTTGCTCAGCTGCTGTATGATAAAAACATACAAGCACCACAACATATGGACTGATTTATGAATCTTTATAACCAATGAATTTGAAGACTGGAAATTTCCACTAAATTAACGTATTACCTTTGCACTGTGCTTGTCTCATTGCTGAAGGTGAAATATTTGCTTTGTTTTAAATTGATGTCAAGATCCCAGCTGGGTTTCAATGAAACTAGTTTTTCTAGCAAGGCAATTCTGAAACAAGTCTTTTATTCTGAATGGCTAGCAGGTCAGTGCTAAGACTACAGTTTTAATCAAGAAGCTCATCTACTCTCCCATTTTTCTTGTGATCACTTCTGCTTTAAGAGCTAAAGTGCAAGAATAATTTGTGTTTCTCACTACATCAGTTGTGCTCTAACACAACTCTTGAAAAGATTCACATTTCCAAAACTTCCGGGAAAAATTACTTTGGGAAAAAAAACCCCAAGCAAAAAAGAAAAGCAATTCACTACCTTTCATCACACTACTTTTAGTTGATACTTATAAAAAACCACCTTGAAGGTTTCCAGCTTCAAGAAAAAGAAAGGAAGGGTGAGGATAGCAACAGAAAAATATTTCCAGATCAGCTTATGAGAGAACAAATGAAAAAAGGGCACCTTTCTGAGGTGACACGGATTCTTTCATCATTGGAGGAATTGAATCTATCATCCTTTTCTCTAAAATATTCTTCTATGCACTGCTCTTCAAAATCATGGACTTTTTTCAATTCATCTTCAGTTATGAAAAGTTCTGTGGAAACAGTGGAGAAATGCAAATTTATCAAAGATTAACATGTGACATTAAATAGATTCATCTTGTTGTGGAAATAACAGACTAAGCTTTCAAAGGCAGGCTTCAAATTTTCTGGCATTTTGGTATGAAACCAGGTATGTGCAGCTAATCACCAAATGAGTGGCTTCAATTACGTATGGTTCTGGAAACAGGAACACTTAAGCAACCAAATGCTGAGCAAACATGAAGGTTTTGATTGCATAAGATCTAAACACAGCTGCTGGTCAGGTTCTGGAGAGATGGTAGAAGATAAAGGCCACCTGTAGTCTAATACAAATATAATCAAATTAGTAGACTGCTAGGAAAGGAGTCTGAGAGAACACAGGATCTACTTGACATGGCAGAAGCTGACATCTGCAGGCAGCAGCGAGGGCTGTGACAGTGCGAGGCAAGTGAGAAGTGAGCAGCCTTATTGCACTTGCGTCTTCAGTGCCGTCACATGGCTCCAGCTCCCTCCTCATAGAGAAGTGGGCTGTGGTGTGGGCTAATGTTGGGAAGAGATACACACCCATAGATCCCACCCTCTGGAATATACACTGGGGGAGGTGGAGATTTTCTACTTCCAACTAGATAAAGAGGAAAGAAAGTATCATCAAAATAATCTGACAGATTTTCCATCATGCTTATGGGAGTTCATATTAAAGTGTCTGGAGAAACTACTCCTCCAGATTAAGTCAGTGTCAAAGACAGAACATGTTCCTATGAAATAATTACTTCTCACCATCTCCCAGCTTAAATAGGCAAAAAGTGTGTTGGGGGGAAGTACGTGCTCTTTGCTCAAAAAGTATGAATGCTCTTAATGTATTTGCAGAAATAAAGCTCAGATCTGGACGTGTGACGGACTGTAAGAAGAACTCAAGCAATAACAGACCTCTAGCAACAGCAAAACAAATCACTTTGCTTTGAAGGAACAAAGTGGGGAACAACCCCACAGAATTCAAAAAAGAATAAATGCCTCACAAATGCTCTAAGGAGAGGTTGGGTAACGCATGTAAAACTAACCGATACAGGTAAAATTTTTGAGTTAAAAGTTCTCTGCTGAAATGGTTACCAAGGTGCTGGACTTAGCTTTCATTCGTGTCAAACGCTAGATATGACCAAGAGTGCTGGAAAGCTCCATTCCTAAAATTGTCTAAGGCTTACTTAATCCATAGTCTCTCTCATCTGGGTCGCTTTCATGCTTCCGCCATCTGCAGCAGAGGTGTTGGAATATCATCGTCATGTGGCTGAAAATGATCAGAGGTGGTGGGAGAACAGGTCTTTCGTGAAATGTCATGATTAGCTGGTATCTTTGAAACTTCCATACTTGGTTGGATATGGATTTGACTTCAAAAAATGTATTGCTAGAAAGCAAGAAGAGGAAAATAACATCAGATTGAAATGGTTTTGCATAGTTTGCTGAAGATGATACAACATCACCTTAACTAGGCACATTTCACTAATAGTGGCATTTTCTTGTGGAACAAAAGAGGAAGAACAAAGAAATTAATAGGTTTGTGCTTAAGCAAGATATGGTAGCAATTTTAAAGTTTCTTACCACTGAGTACATGTGCTCTACACAACTGCTGACTCTTACAAAAACCCAGTGAGACAGAAAAGTCTTTATTCTTGTTTCCCATATTGAGAATGAATGATGCCATAACTGACTTCAAATCTTTTGGCTTTTTTGCCCTGATTCCCATCAGGTGTCTGTCCTTGGAAATGAGACAATGTGAAGACCTTCTCATTCTGGGACAGACTATGGCCTCTTTCTCTCTCTCACCATCACATCCTCTGAAAATGGATCTGAGAGTCTTAGCAGCCTTCCTTAGGCTGTGAATAATCTCCATCTCCCCAAGTTCTGTACTTTGCAGTGTGTTACTCACTTGAAAACAGCTATGAGGAGGTTCACCAAAAGGATGTTAGCAACCAAGAGGTAACAGGCCATGATGGCAGGAACGATCCATGCTCCTGTCTTGCAGGGAGGTAGCTGGATTATTTTGCCATCTTCTCTGGTTTCATTTTGACCACAAGGAGCTGAGAACGCAAGGAAGATGCACAATGGGAATTAATTTTAGATTTCCAGTTCTATTTAAAGAACTATTTAAATAATATTTTATTTAAATAATTTAAATAATTCTAAAAGCCTGCCAGCCAAAGCAATACCTTGCTCCTCTTCTGGACAGAATCTTTTTACAAAGGCAAGAGGTAACGGTTTTAAACTGAAAGAGGTGAGACTTAGATTGGAGATTAGGAAGAAGTTCTTTAGTGTGAGGGTGGCGAGACACTGGAACAGACTGCCCAGAGAAATTGTGGAAGCCCCATCCCTGCTAGTGTTCAATGCCAGGCTGAATGGGGCTCTGAGCAACCTGATCTGATCTATTGGCAGCTGTCCTTAATCATGCAGTGGGGTCGGAACTTGATGATCTTTAAGGTCACTCTAACCTTTCTGTGATCTTCCAAATAACAGTGGTATTTATGCTCCCTACAAGAAGTTTACACTCACTATCACAAATTTTGTAAGATGGAGTTCTTGTTATTGTAGATTATTTGCCATCACTATCAAGACATTCACCTCAGAAATTGGAGGAGACATGCCTGGTGTGAGCAAGTTTCCTGGCTGCATGCATCAGAAGTGTCATGGCAGTAATTAGTGGGTGTGCAAATAAAACTATCAAAATGCTTCAACTTGGAAAAAAGTTTGTGTCTTATTCTTTTTGATGGTAAAAGCTTGGTCTTTTTTGATTGATGGAGAGTGTTGTAATAAATGGCATAAGGATAAAGAAGTACATGAAAACAAATGAAAGAGTACACATTTATTGCTGTGCAATGCACTGTGCTAAGCACCTCTGGGACTCACTTAAAATGACCTTCTGCTTTCAGGAATTTTTGACTGCATGCCTAGAAACAGTGGGGTAGATTATTGAATCTTTGCTGTACTAGGTAAAGGGACATGTAGGCAACAGAGTTGCCACCTGCTTCTTCCCTGAATGCTTTGGAACCAAAATAATCTCAGTATTAACAGTTCTTTTTTTTTTTAAATTATTTTAACATGTTTTCACACACTGGATTGTTATCTACATTTGCAAAGGCTGACTCAGTTTATGTCTTTCTAGCCTCAGTCCTAGTGATCGAATGACTCTGTATTCAGCTCTTCAAGAAAATAACTGAAGAAACATTTTACATATAGAAAACACCTTAGTAAACTTAGTGCAACACTGTAGCTAGCTTACTCTTGTCTCCATCAAAAAGAAGCTTAAGTGAGGAATTTTCAGAGTACTCAGCACTGGCTCATCTCCTGCTAATATCAATAAGAGCTTCCCACTGACTTCATGGACAACAAATTTTTGCCGTATGTTTTGCAAAATTTCACCTTGTGACAACAGATCCATTATTTCCAATACAAACTATTAATTCTTCTCTAAATGGGTCTTCTGAACTTGATTTGGAGACTATGGGATTTTATACTGGGTGTTTGTACTGGAAATCATATTATATTACTTGTGATTTGGGTAGCTGTTATATGTTATATATAACATATGTTATATGTTATAGCCATATGGGACAGATTCAAACAAGAACTCCTCCAACATATTGAACTCACAGAAAAAAAGAAATGGCAAGGCCAAATAGAAGCAATAATACTCTTAAGCAGCAACTCTGTTGTGTCTGGACCCATCGTGTCACTAGTCCCTTCCACTTAGAAAAGTACATTCGATTACTTGGAAAGGCTAAGAGTACACAATTTATTTCTCAGAAACCATCACCTTGATGATTGTTTTAAGTTAGCCCTGATTTCATACTTCCTGCACTGCTCCAAGCATTTAGATATTTGAAATGCCATCTGTGATCTGCACTGAGTGTTGGGCTAAGTGCACTCAGCCTTTACCCAGCAGAAACCGGGACATTCCGTACCTCTTGGTATCAGCACTCAATGTGAAACATCTTTGCTTGTGTGCAAACACTAACTTGCTCATATATTGATTCAGAGCAACAGGGTTCAACACAACGCAGCACCAAAACCCATAAGGAGTTTATCAGTAATGGAACAATCAATGTATCAACTGACGAAGCCTGTTGTTCTTTTGTGTGCTTAATAATGTGTACTGTATAATGATAGAAATTGGTGAAAAGCATGTTTTAAGCTCTAGATTACCTCAAAGTCTGGTTCAGATTTTTTTCTATTAAAAAGGATACTTCAATCTAAAAAATAAAATTAAACATAAAGTTTGACAACTACCAAGATAAAAATTATTCCTCCAGACTTATTTGCCTACAATGGAGTATTTAGAATATCATTAATGCAGCCCTGTTGGTTTATGCTATCCAGTAATGCTCAAATCTGACTTCCTACAAAGAAAAAGTTCCTGGAGTCTACACATGCATACATGTTTGACTTTTCCTAAAGATTTGTAGCAATGTTTCTCTTTTGCACAGCCTGTTGTGGGAACATTACTTAAATAACAAGGGGGAACACTAATCTCATGCCTTACTTTATGGATAGCTAAACTACCAACTAGTCTTCATGTCTTCAGCTGCATGAGAAAATGTATGGTATGTGTTCAAAATGCAAAAGCATTCAAAAGTACTGCACATCTTCTTCCACCTTTAAACTGTAACATTAATTTTAAACGAATTGTTCCCCCACTGCAAAATAAACTGTTTATTTAAAAGAACTAGTCCCAGAAACAGAAGTTTTTCTCTCACTAAAACATGATAGAGGACTTGGCCAGGAGAGTAAAAGTAGTAATGGTATTCTTTTTAGGTAAAGAGATTTGTGTACATGTAAGGAATTTGTATGTAGAGTTCAAGAAGATTTTGTTGCAGTAACCCAGGGAGAGTTCACCACCCCTGTCTGAGTACGCAGCGTCCCAAGCAAATCTTACGTCTTTGTGACTGTAAACTGGGATGCTTTGCTTCTCCTGCATCTGCACTTACCCCTGCACAGGCACCAACATGATGGCCAGCTGCAGATCTCAGAATTCAGACAACTGTACCTGCATTGAACCAGTGAGTTTGCTATGGAGTAAAACAGCCATTGCTGTATGATATGTTGAGCGCTGCAAGTTTTATTATGCAACCAGTGGAGCTTTGCCTTAAGCTTCACCCCCAAGCCAGGCTTCACTGAATTGGGTCCCCATTAGATAAGCATCAGTGTCCCAGGGCTCCTGCTGCAGTAACACTGTGCTTTCATTAAGCCAAAGCTTTCACTCAGCTTTGCTGAGTGTTGTACCTTGTTCCTGAGGGATCGACACCTGCCTTTTTCTTGTAACAGGTGCAATTAAGCAAGCTCCGTGCTTAGGTCACAGGCAATTTTTGCAGCTCATTTCATACCGTGATGTCAATTAAGATGCATTTGCTTCTTCTAGTGCCACCAGCACAAGGCCCCACTTACAAGGTCTCTGTAAACAGGTTGCTGATCATCTTTCTTGGTACAGATTTGCTTAGATTTGATGGACAGAAGGAGTACAGTTGTGCTGAGTGCTTCATAGGCCACTAACAATGTTATAACTGTTATCAGCTGTACTAGTATCTGCTATGGGTATGGTCACATGAGTTTTTTGAGCTTTGTATCTTTTTCTGTACAGATGGTAGTTTATGAACACCAGCTGAAAGTGTCGCACTGCTCTCAGATCTTGCCTTTCTTCCCTGTAACTTTCCATTTTCATGTTAGCAAAACATTCTGCAGTGCACTCAGCTTCCTCCCTGTCCCCTAAATCTTTGTCATGTCAGTGCATTTCTGTGGGCTTCTTACTTGCATAACTATGTACTTGAATGCCACTACCACCCCCCCCAAAAAAACACAGAAGTTAAGCAGCATAATAAAATTTATCCTACAGCTTGAAAACTTTATTTTTCTAGAAGGAAAAAAGCACTGGAATACGGGGTAATATCATGAAGACCAATGTCCTACAAATAAATAAAAAACTTATTGAGCAAGCTTTGTGTAATTATAAGAAGCCAATATTTTTTATAAATACACTAATTTGCTTTTATTATATTGACTTCTGTTTGCAAAAAGTACATAGACAAGTATTAGTCTTTTCAGAATCACTGTGCTTGAATGACCTGCCAGACATCTGCAGGTTCTTTGACTTGTTTATGATTATTTGCAAGTAGCTCATTCTTTCTGAGCAGATAATAAAAGAACAGGATATTCTAGATTCTCCAACAAACTAAAGTACATCAAATCCTTTCATGGAAAATTAATTCTTCCACATACAAATTTGAAGCTTGCTTTAAGAAAGAGTTTGCAGTTAGCATTTGAAACTGCTGCTTCAATTAAGGGTTCAAGAAAAACTCACTTCTTACAAAACACCCAGGCTTTTGGTGACCAGCCTCCGTATTCAGATCTAAGAAGTCATAATTTAGTGTTTTTATTTCCTTTAATTAGACTGTGATTCAGGATCAGAAGTTGCTTAGCACTTGATTTTTCATGGATAGTTTAATATGAAAAGACTCAAAGAGCAGAATTTTCACCTTTAACTAAACAGTCCTTTTATAATTGAGCTGTTGAGGTTACTCTAAAGGGTAACTGATTCAGATACAGCAAGTTACTTAAACTGTAAATAGATATTTATTGATATTTTTCAGTGATTTGTCTAGCTCACTGTGGGATCAACACAATAATCCTGTTTTATATGAGCCATTCAGTTGTTCCTGTGCAGCTTCCATCTAGTTCAAAAGTGTAAGCAGTAAAAGCAACACTGTTTTTCTTTTCCTTGTATTTTGCAACTGCAGGGCATTCTAGTTAAAACCTTTAGTTTCTTAGTATGATACATTAAAATCTTTATCAAAGTTGTAAAGCCTTAGAAAGTTAACAATTGAAAGTTAAAAAGCTAACATCTATGCATTCCCTTGTTACAGAAAATGATAAATGTATTTATATATCCAAATGCTATTCTCCCCACCTCCCACGGGATTGATTTAAATTAATGAGCAACTATGCTGTTTTCTCGTGAGTCCCTGCACATTTTTCTCTGCCTGCTTTTGAAGACCAATTTGCAATTTCTTTATGTTTTTTCTGTGACAGTCATTGTTAAATTATCAACTCTTCATGTGTTTATATGAACTAATATATTTTCACAACAGCTTTAACATAGCTAAGTGTTGATAATCTCAGTTTTTACAAAAGGGTCTAAGACTAATTGTGGAAATCCAGTCTAAAAAACTTGTAACCCTATCTTCTACCATGTTTTATTCTTAATGTTGTCTGATTTAGATGTTCTTGGTGGCTTTTTCTACAGCCAAAAGTTTGCTTTTGCAGATATCCTTAAATCAGGTATCTGGAAAATGAGGGAAGTTTGAAATAACCAAAAACATCAGAACTTTGTAGCAGAAACAGTGGCAGATCCCAGTCTTTCAGAGAAACATCTCTATCGAGTTTTCTTTCCTTTCCCTGGAATCCTCAGCTTCATTCATGACCACTGACTGGGAGCTTTCCACAGTGACATATTTTGTGACAGAAAATGTCCTTTTAGAAATATTAAGTGTTCTTTAGGATGTAGAAAAGCTACAGAAGCAAAACTATCCTTTTATCAACCACCCACCCAAACCCAGACAATTTTTCTCCTCATGTGAGCATACTGACGTCTGTTCAGCTGCCACAATGAGCTACCCCCAGCCTCCTCCACCTCCTTATGTGCCAAGTAGGTGAAGGAAGGCTTCACAGTCCTCCACCTAATGAAGGGCCTTGTCATCATCAGTGTGTGTCTGTGAGAAAAGTGTCAAAATTAAACTCAAGCATCCAGGAAGTCAAAATTAACTGTTCCTCAATAAATAAATCATTCTTAAAAAAAAAAAAGAAAAAAGAAAAGAAAAATTCTATGCTTATTCAAGAAGACAATTTTCTAAAAAAAACCACATACCAAAATCCAAAGGTATTTTTCCACCACATGAAGGTTTGTTAGACACTAATCTTCTTTATTCAGACTTCAGAAATAAATTAAAGCTGACTCCTGCAGAAAAAAGCTCCTTTGCTGCAGTTCTCTTACTCACCCCTGAAGCAATTCCATCCTGTGCACATACTGATGCAAAATCCCGTGGACAAGATGGTGTATAATCATATAATTAAAGACTGCTCACATCACAAACCTTAGGGTTCTAACTCTGACTATATGGGCACCTCCTAGTGTAGACTTCCTTCACTTGTGAAAGTGCAGTTTTGAAAGATAGGTATTAGTAGTTTTGGACATGTATAGTATTTGCATTTTTCTTAAAGGAAGAAAACAAACCACCCACTCACCCCCTGCCAGATATTCTTCGTATTGGAACATAGCAGAGATGGATCTTGCAGCTTTGTGCTTGAAATAATGGAGTGACTGATGTCACCTCCCTCAGGGTCATCAGGAGGCAGTTCCAGTCCTGTTTCCACCCCCACAGTCGGTTGTTGCTGCCCAGCTTCCAGCCCCACCTCCAGTGAATGCCTCTCACTCCTCTTTACTCACTCCTTGCTGTAAAAGACTCACATAAGGACAATACACTACCCTCAGGAACAAGTCAAAGGAAAATTAATCTAAACGCTATACTAGCATGGAAGTGTTAACAAAACAGTGTCAATGAAGCTGAAAGAATCTCATCTTTTATCTGCAACAATACAGAAAACAATATGTCAGAAAGAAAAGCTGACTTTCGATTGTGATCCTTTTAATTTATGACCTGGTTTTGAAATTATAGGCCCTACTGAAAGCATCCAATCTGTCAGCAGAACTGGGGGCTGCAGTATCCTCTGATTATTGCTGTACAAAATTATAAACTCCGGTAGTAAGCACCAGAGCAGACAGCGAGAGTTTAACTCTAGGCCCTCTAATCGAGCTGTAACCTAGCAAACTCCAAAATGGCCACAATGGAAAGCAACCTGTCCAATAGAGCCACCTTTGCCTCACTGCCAAAGCAGACTCTCAGCAGTGACCAACAATCAGAGAATCAGAGGAGAGGAGCTTACGTTGTGAAAATGACGGCACAGGCATGACTTCCATCCTCTCCTCTAGAAAATGCATTTGCTTACAGTTTCATGCACCTACTTGTTCTATGTTTTTCCAGTCAGTCATGATGCCAGCCTTCTTCATGACTGGAAAAGACTCACAAGTGTCCTACCACAAATCCTTTAAAGCCTTGTGCAAGGCACAATGCATCTGGGCATATTGCTGATAGGATGGTGTGGTGCTGCCAAGTGCTCCCTTCTACTTGTCTCTACACCCCCTTATAATATAGGCTTATAAAGCACATGTCTGTTACTTTAGCTGGTACCTGCACAGCAGACAGTACAGCGCGATCAAACTCCCTACCTTTGCGCTAACGCAGAGTAACCACAACAGCACTGCTTCACCCAACAGCAACACAGCTGCATCTCTCCCCAAGAAAACTCTGCAAGAAATGCAAGCCCATGCAGTGCTTCTTATCCACAGTTTATGCGAACGACCTGGTATCTTGGTTTTGTCTTCGTGTGGTATTTGAAATAGATAGGAATTTCTGTTCTGTTGTGAGCTGTTAGAGAAGTTTAGTACAAACTGTCCAAGTTCACATGGTACTGAAGAAACCTTGGAGTTTACAAAGGCAGCTTTGACAACATGAAAAAGAATAGCCAAAAATAATTAAATATAGCATAAATCCATTAAATTCTTTTCAAGCATTCTGTGTCACTTGCTCTTTTTACTGAGTGTATCAGGTTCATAAAAGAGCTGTTTATTCCCAGGTGTGACTATTAGAGAGGCCATAACAACTTTTCTTTGTTCTTGAAAAAAAAAAACAAAATTAGATTCATTTTCATCATCCTTTAATCTGCAACTGCAAATTATTATAAAGTTATTATATGGCCAGTATCAGTCCTGTCTTCTAGTCACAACTTCTGTGAGGCTGCCATAAAAATGTCCTTTAAAAATGTCCTTTACTGTGACACCAAGTGGAATGATACTTTCCACCTAGTGTCACTGTGAAGGATGCGATACAAAATCTCATAGCCAGAGTTGTAAACTGTTAGTACTTTAATGTCTGGCTTGGCCAAATTAATTGTAAAACATATCAGAACTTCTCCTGGGTGATTTGTTCAAAAATAATAGCTCTAGGTGATTTGAGCATGATTTTTCACATGCACCGCTTTGCTAAACAAGTCCAAAAGAAAAAGTTCACACAATGCTACAGATAGACAGCAGTGCCTGTAAAAATTCATAAGCTGACTAACTTGTGGCCAGTGATTTCAAAACTAGGCATTTAAATTCATATTCAGACATTTGAATTAGTTTCCCAATTTCCAGCACTCACCGCACCAGCAGCACTATCTGTTCCTACTGGTTCTTTTCCAACCTCTTTTCAGGATGAAACACTCATCACAAGAAAATTCTGCCTTGCCAGAATTGTTAAGTCTGATTTCACATACATTTCACAGAATGTATGTTATATATTCCACAAATCTGGCAGAGATTAAAAGTGTCCCTATACTCAAAAAGAAAAATTAGTTAAAAATAAAATTATAAATGTATTCAGATTAAAACATTTATGCCACAAAATCTGCCAAGATAATGTTATTTAATAGAGTTTTTTAGAGTATATTTAATAGCGTTTTTTAGAGTAATGTTTGAACTTACAGGCCATCAGTGATAGCAAGAAGAGATATTAAAAATTTCTTGGCTAATTTAACTCTTAAATACGAATATTACCATTTGAACACACGGCTACAAGCTGTGGCACTTCAGTAGTACTTAATTTGTCATTTTAAATATACATAACAGTTTGAAAATCCGTGCGTGCATGAGTCAAGAAATTTGACACAGAAGTTCAGAAAAACAGTTTTTGCTCTGAAACATACTCTTGCTGCCTTCATAACTGACTACAGACATATCCCTAAAATACTTACGTATTCTCAAATCACAAATTACATTCCCAAAATGAGTCATATCTTCTGCAAGTGAAAAAGCTACCCAAAAGTAGGTCCACCTCCAACTCGAGTCCTTTTAAACAAACAAAAATCAAAGTACCCTCTCTTGGCATATCAAGATCTTGGCAACCTCAAAGACATCGAGTGTCTGCAGCACATAGTGACTTCCTTGTCTCAACAGAAAACTTCCATAGCCATTCCCATGTGTAGCCAGGGGTCTGCGAACTTGTCCACAACACATCACTGTAATACATCCTGTGATTGCAATGGGATCTGGTTGCCTTCCCACTCCAGACTAGAAAGATGCTTTATTTAATATATTTTCTCTTTTCAATGAGCTCCTAACACTTCCATTCATATAAACAAAAGCTGTTGAATTGGAGAGAGAAAAATCAAATTTCGTCAAACCGACAAATTCAAAGCCGAGCTTGCAGATGTCTGAACTGGATTCCAAACCAGACACACATTTTCTAAGTAAATAACTAGCATCATCCCACAAAATGTTATATTCCTGCAGTATTTTGAGCTTAGAAATCCAAACAACACAAATACAACCTTGAATCTCAGATCTTAGGAAACCAGTCCACAAGCTTGCAAGGTAGTAGAACCCAGGTTCCCTCTGGAGGGTCTAATATTAAGCTTCTAACAAAGGTACTAAACTCAGTTCCAAATGTATTTGGGATAAGAACTTTAATGCCAGTTTTGGTTTTTTCTGCCCTTGTCCAATCGTAACTTGGTTGTGGGTACATTTGTGCATTTTGTTTCCTCACACTTAAATGCTGTAATGCTGCTTGGCCTTCTGATATGAGCTTGCCAAATATTCAAATAACATCACAAAAGAATTTTCTCTCTCTTCTGGTAAAAAATGGGAAGACTTCGATGAGACCTATATACTGTCATTAAGGCAGTAAGATCTTTTTTAAATCGAAGGCCCAAGGATACCTGTGGGGAATGTATGCAAGTGCTTGAACAGTTTTGCGTAAGCAATAGTGATGACTGTTGAGCCATTATGACAAGTTAGTTACATCAGAAGCTTTCATCCTCCATAATCATCAACTATAATCTCTCAAAAAAACACAGAGAGATGCAGTTCTTCTATAACTACGTATAAAATACATGTGAGCATGGAATATGTACATGTATATGCATATGTATTTAACATCTTAGCACACTTTTTAGTGGTTACAGTACTGGCATTCCCAATCACAGAAATGAAATTTCTTACTGTCAGATCTGGGAGAAAATTGATCACTTGATTCCTCCAAACAAAACTCAAAGTGGAGGGGGAAGAGTTATAGTCAGCTATTGGTGCCTCAGCTGCCCCTACAGCAGACAAAGTTTCAAATGATGGAAAACCCAGGAAAAGGGATGGAGAACACTAATATTTATGGAAGCACTGGGTGCCCACCAAGTGGAAGGCAGAAGACAACAGAGCATTGCTATGCTGAGGGTGGGGAAGGAAATGTGTTCTTATCTTCAAGCGGGATTGAAGAAGATCAAACTATGCATGCCCCCAGGATTCCCACCACCTGAGTTCACCCTGACCAAAGTGCTTCCTCTTCAGACGCAGATGAAAGACACACTTTTGAAAATGAGAATAATTATACCTTTTTTATTATCTTACATCTGAGGGCATGCAGAAAGAAGCTAGAGGCAAAAGCAGGTATTGACCATCTACCCTTTCATTCCTGTCTTGCTAATTTGTATTTGTTCTGTAATATATGTAAGGCAGCATCATCCTCTTCCTCCCTCACCAATCTGGAGAGCATCAGTAATCATCAGATAATGATGACTAACTCCCAGTCACTTGAGCTCTTCCTGCAACAGGGCTGACAGAAATGTAACCACTGAGGAGGTGCTGGACCCACCCAGCTGGAGACCCTGCCAAGTAACAGCTCAGCTCGCTGTGAGCCATCGTTATCAAATGAGTTACTCTACTCTGTAGAGTAACTTTAGTCCACGGTAGACACTGGGACTGCTCTCTTTTTTGCATCAACTTAGTCCTAGCTGAAAATGGAGAAATAAAGTTGCCTGCAAACCCTCAGACTGGAAGGGAACCCGACAAAATTGCTGGAAAGAATTACAACACTTCAAGTTACTGCCTGATGAAGTGGTTCTGAAAAACTGATCCCATAGAGTTATTTGTGCACAGAAGGACATAAAGGAAGACCAAGGGGTAAACAAATTTGCCATTTCTGGATTCATATGTGGAAACAATCTCGAGGACGGAAAAACCGGGGTGCTTTGCAAAAGGCAAGAAGAACAGACTAAAACAACAGTTTCACAAAGGCATAACCGTATTTTCAGAAACTACACAGAAACACAGAAACAAATCCCAAAGCACAGTTACATATATGTAGCTAGTGGGCAAGTCATAAAGCCAACAAATGTAATTCCTAATGATAAAAAGAAGACAGTTCTGTTCCTGGAGAGCAGTGGCACCCAATGCAATGTTGCTATAGTCATGATCTAGGGATACACACATCAGGTCATTTTAGAATGGAAATCACAGTTTGTTTTACGAAGAGGTGAAAAAAAAAGCTGAAAGAAAACCCCTCAGCTCTTAATCTTCAAATCAATTCTGCAAACCTGTGTTACAAGCCAGGCAAATAATATTGACTAGCAAACACTGGAAAGGCAGGTGAGTCTTAAATACTTTTTGTTCATGTAATATTCAACACTGCCTAATATGAGAACTGCAAATTTATGGCCTGGAGGCAAATGTGTCTTCTTACCCAGTTCACAGATTCATTCCAAGTAGAAATGCATTGATAAAGTAGAGGAAAAAGAAAAAGGCTGTCCCATGTTCATCATACCTCTAATTCTTCTGTCCCTCACACCCTGAGGCCTAGAGGCTTGATCACTGACTCAACTCACAAGGATAACAAACCAGAAAAAGCTGTTTTTCAGACAATCAACTCCCTGGTCCAAATCAGCGGCACGGATCTGCCCTTTCAGAGGAGGAAAAACAAGTCGGTTGGGTTGGGTTTTTTCATGTCCAAGATACAGCTCAGTTTCAAAAGACCACAAGCAAAAAGACCCAAGTGACTTCCTGGACCATTGTGCTTCTGTAGTGCTTGCAAACTTGATTCATCCACCTCTCCCTACTACCCCACACAGCACACACCACATCCCACCCCCCCACCCCATCAGTACATAG
>JAOXOE010000874.1:21858411-21884780 GCA_028565055.1 Phoeniculus purpureus
TGGATGTGTTCCTGTGCAACTTGGTCTAGGTGATTCTGCTGTGGCAGGGGGATTGGACTAGATGATCTTTCGAGGTCACTTCCAATCCCTAATGATTCTGTGATTCTATGATTCATGATGCAAACGGTTTACAAACTGCCTTTGCTTGTGCCACAACTCTGAAACTTTTTGTTCATAGCATCTGTGAAAAATATAACAGGGTAGGAGGGTAGTTACTTTTTAAGAGTTTTATATGCTGTGTATTGCGTAGGCCTCAGTGACCACCAGATCCCCTGATGGAAAGACACATCCCAGGTGGAGCAGGAAAGAAACAGATGACAAAGCAGTGGTTTTTCCCTTGGTCTTTGGACCTTTCCCTTGTCCTGCTGTCTTACTGCAAGCCCAGCAAGCCCAGTATTTTTACCTTTGTACTCTGGAGCTCTGCAAAATCCTTCCCACCAATATACTGACTTCTCTGAAAGAAGGCAGCATGCTTGAGTATCTTGTTTTGCAGGACACAGCAATCCAACCTTTTTTCTTCTGTATTTTCTCTCTTTTTTAAAAAAAATATTATTTTTTCATAGAACCAACCATTGAGGGTTTTGTGCTGAAAGCTGTAATTTGAAGGGATAAGACAACGGTTCTATGGTCACCTGTTGGGTAGCGAGCCTAACTGGAAATGTGTTTCACATTTCTATTTTGTATCTGCTTATAATCACTGACCCTGATTGATTAATGCAATACTAGGGAGTGATTGTAGTCCATGTATTCATGTATGTCCCCTTTTCCTGTGATGACATGGAAGGAGGGTGCTGGGTCTTTTCTTTAAGGAGCACAGTAAGGCAAACACAACAGAGTGTCTATTATGACTTACTGATTATGGTCCACACAGTAAACTGACAGCAGTAATACGTGTGTTTAGAAAAGTTACTATTCAGTTCACTTTTTTGCAGAGTACTAGCTTCAAGGGTTTTTAATTATATTAAAACAAAAAATAAACATCAGAATCACAGAATCATAGAATCATTCAGGATCGGAAGGGATCTTGAAAGATCATCTATTCCAATGCCCTTGTCACAGCAGGATCACCTAGACCAAGTCACACAGGAATGTGTGAAACAGACACGATTTACACAACAAACACGGGATAACTGCATTCAAAACATGAGTACGTATATTATCCACAAGTTTTATCAGGGGTATGTACATGTGCATCTGTAGACTCAGCCATATTCTTAAATAAGCAAAATGCTGTGTTAATGCAATATTTCTACTGAAAGGTAAAAGGAAAAAGCCAAAAAGTAAAGACTTGCAGATTTGGTAGCAAACATCACGTGGTTCCTCTTGTATGCATTTACTATCACACAAACTACTACATACTCTTGCCGTGTTTTGTACTTATGATATGGCCAGGAGACAGGTTACAAATGGATTTCTCATCTCATAAGTATATACCAGAAGAGGAAATATGGAAGAACATGTAGATACAGATGAAGATACATGGCACAGATGTGTAAAGGCCACAGTCTTAACTGTAATTGTAACGGTTTTGAACATACCATACCTATTGCAACAGAATTTATTTAGACAATCTCAAGCTACCAAACATTTCTGTCTTTTGTAAACACTCCTTTACAACTAGTTAAGAATTAGCATCCTTTGTATTTTCTGCAAGTGAGGTATAGATTCATGGCTTTGCTGTTAAAGAGACATCTCAGAGAAAGGAAAGCAATACATCATCTAATAGAACAAGAGAGCCCAATGCTCCATTCATGGAGTTCAGTGCTGAGGTTTTGCATCAGCAAGGCACTGATTTCTGGCTTACACAAAAATGCAAATGTGTAAAAAATCCCCCAGATAGATCTGCAGTAATGTCATTGACCAAAGCATTAAGTCAAAAACAGGCTGGCAAAACATGGAAGTACATGAACTTCTCTTACCATTTTCCCAATCATCATAACGTATGGTCCCAAATACTTGTTTACTCCGAAGATGTCTAATAACCGTATGTACCAGTAAATGATGTTAACACAGTATATCACTCGACCATCGCTCCGGAGTGGCAGATCTTGCAGACGGAGCACCATTCCGACAGAGAAGAGGAGGATAGCTATGAGATCAGTAACGTTCCAGTACTCCTGGAGCCAAACTTTTACTTTCTGCAACAGTTTCCCAGGCTCTGACATCAGTATCTGAGAGGAAAGAAGATGAGCTGTCTTAATTTAAGCTTCAAGAAATCAGATGTAAACAGATGGGTTTCACTTCTATCATATGAGTATCCAGTGTACTCTCTTTTGAGAAATCTTCCACTTCAGCCATTCTTAAGCAATTTATTTAAAAGGATGGAAACTTGCTCCCCATGAAATGAGAAGATACATATGCGTATCTTTCTATTGTTCAAATTTATCAACCTACTAGGAGCCTTGTAACAGAGGGACAAATAGACAAAGGTGTTTAATTAGAAAATTAACTTGTAAAGAGGCTGCAGACTTAAAGAAAATTATTCTAAAATGTTATCAAACTGCCAATAAATAATTAATAAATATGAAGATCTCTCTGCTAGTATCTCTCTGGATACTAGCAACTAGTTGGAGGTGGTTTCGGAAATTAAGTTCCACTGACAATATAAATGTCAAAAATAATTAATGTTAACTTATGAATTTATCATCACTGTATTTGCAAGATCACCTGGGAGACTTGATTGTTTTAATGAATTGCTGTTGAAACTGTTCCTCAAGTGATTTCTATGAATAATTTCTAACTTTTAGTAAGGTAACAAGATGTTTGTTTTAATTTTCCATATTGAGTCAGAGAATATTTGAGCAGACTCATATTGCTCATACTCAATCCTTAAAAAGATGAATGCCATTCTTGTAGTTTTCTTGTAATTCATTTTCAGAGTTAATGTCAGGCTCATCTTTTGTGAACAATCTCCAGCATCTCCTTAGAAATCCATTACAACAAAGGTTCTTTCTTGTGGAAAGGACAATTTGGGGTGAATATTCAGATGAAAAAGGCACACAAATCCTGCCAGCAGCCTCCCGCCTACTGAGCCACCAGTACTATGTCTCCAGAGTCTCCATGCGGCTACTGCCACTGTTTTCCTTTTTCTTACGGTGAGTGAAGTACACAAATTACAGACCACAAGCAGTGTCTTTTCCTTTGTTGTTCTCATTTATAATGTAGAGTTTACTGTACAGTGTTTGAAATGTGTCTTTGAAGTCTAACTGGCTGTTACAAGATCAGTTTTACACTAGTCCTCAAAAGTATTTGCTGCAGAAAATACAAATGTTGATGGTAGCAAATTCAATCAAGCGGTAAAAATGTGCTGTTCTTGCTGAAGCTAACGTGACTTCCATCCTTTCAATCAGGCTGAATTTGGCTGCTGGTGTCATTGTGGAATAAAGGTGCATTTGGCAAAGTGAAAAGGGCACACTGGTAAAGTGGGAGAGGCCATAAGGGGAGGAGATGGCAGAAGAATTTCAGTCTGCCTACAGAATGAAGATCTGTCTTAAAAGATCTTCCTCGGCTCTATGTGTTTGTTTTAGCATCTCTTCGGAGACACATGCTATTGCTTAACATAATCAAAAAAGTTTCAAGACTAAAAGTGGGGAAATGCTACTAGAAATGTGCTACAATATTCAATGTGGATCTAAATTTCCCTCTGGGATGTGTTGGTGTGTTATTCAAAGCCTTTGCATGAGATACTTGGATGGACCGAACAGCTGTAAGTTTGGAATGAACACTGTTAGGGGTTGGGTAGGGATTCAAACATAGGCTTTTCAATGGTCATGCTATCACCATGTCTCTGTGGCCATTTTGTTACAGTACATCTCCTTTTCCTCTCTCTGAAATATAATTCATTTGAAATGTGGACTACATTGCAAGGAATACAGTTGAGCTTTGAGATATGTCAGACGCCCCCATACTTGTGAATGCGATTAAAGGTGCATTACAGACATTTCAGAGGAGAAATTCTATGGAAGAAAAAGAAAGGGGTATTCTTGATTTTAAAGTGAAGGAAGATAGATGTTTTTTTTTTAGTGCTGTGCTTTTGCCAATCTATCTGGTTTTTTGTAAAAACTAGTTTTATGATAAGCTCATTCATCAAAATTAAACCTGAGGGAAAAAATAAAACCAGATATTAAAATGAAAGAAAACCATTCTTATTGATTTTTTTTTATTCTGTCTTTCTGGGTTGCGATGACTTTACCTCTCTCATCTTCTCTATTCCCAGAGTGAAAATGTATGATATGACAATCCATTCCTGTGTAGATGGCCAGCGATCCATCTTCACTAACACGATATAATTGAACAGCATCAAGTAGCCGATATATGCCAGCTGTAAAGAAACAAAATGAGTATCAATATTCACTATATTTATATGACTGAGCTACTGTTTTGGGTATGGCTTGATATCTCTGATTTCACTGGATTATCTCTGTAGCCAGTGTTAAACAGACATAAGAACAAACCCAGAAGCAATCTGGGTTTCAGACAACTCAAACAGTGTTTTGGGTTGTCTGAAAAAGCTTACACTAAACCACATACAAAGTGTATGCACATCCTCTCCTCCTGCCACATCAACCTCCCCAGTGAAATTTTATTAATACAGAGTAAAATCCTGGATCATTCAGCAGTGATGGGAACTCTGACAGTGCTATACCAAATACCAAACTAAGTTACCCATGTAGGCTGACTCTAGTGTTCCAAAACCTTCTTGCACAATCATTGCCTGGAACCAAGAAGGTTGCAGCTGCAAGAGTTCTTCATACCTAGCATATACCATGATTCCTTTCCAGAATACTATTACTCCTACTCATACTGCTGGAGCAAGCACTCAGGCAGAGCCAAGTGCTTGTTTGCCTTGAGGTTTTTTTGCAACTTTTTACATATAACTTTCTTTTTATGTGTAACTGTTTACGTAAAGTGTGGACAATGTTTTTAGGTTCTTTTTCCTTTCTTTCTACATACTGACTATAATTAAATGGTCAGTTAAAAAAAGCATGAGAAAGACAAACTGTATCATAAAGTTCATAAAACTCAGAGAAACCTCAGTGTCACACTAGCTGTAGCAAGGGTGAATGGCTATTCACAGACTGGAGTCTGTGGTGGCCACAGTCCAACTGCCTCTCTACTTTCAGACTGCAGCCCTACAAGAACATGGATCTTATGCCTACTTTAAATCAGAGAGAAGATGATTCAATTCTGTAATTTGAGTAATTGTGGCAGAAAGCTTATTTCACACATCTCTATTTCAATACAGTTTTTCTTTCTCAAATGCATGTTACTCACAACTTACAACTATTGTGTACTTGGTGTGTACTTGGTGTCTCAGATTTACGATGAAACAACCACAAAGGGTCTTAAGGCTTTTAGCTATGATTATTTTAGTGTTCAGTGCCTCATAGGACAAGTTTTATAGTCCTGCTGTGTTTTTTAGAGAATGTCACTTCTGCTGTGTGTAAAAGCCACAGGGTTCCGCTTCTTTCACTTGCTGGTTTGAAGGACACTCAAGAGAGTTCTTTATGTTGGCCAAGCAGTTGAGCTGCTGCTTCTTGCCTACAGAGGAAGAAATTGCTTAATTTGCTTTCAGTTTGTGTGTGATGCAATGCTCATGTCTAGAGACTGGACTTCCCTTAACATGTTTGGGAGGTTACTTGAGAGAATCCCTTGGGAGTCAGTTTTGAAGGGTAGAGGAGTCCAGGAAGGCTGGACACTCTTTAAGAAGGAAATCTTGAAGGCACAGGAGCAGGCCATCCCCATGTGACCTAAGACGAGCTGGTGGCATAGAAGATTGCCCTGGCTAAATAGGGACATTTGGCTGAAAATCAGCGAAAAAAAGGAGAGTTTACAGCCTCTGGAAGAAGGGAGAGGTCATTCATAATGAGCACAAGGACAGTGCTAGGAGACAATTAGAAGGTCCAAAGCCTACCTAGAAATTAGTGTGGCTTTCAAAGTAAAGGACAGCAAGAAAAGCTTCTATAAATATATTAATAACAAAAGAAAGAACAAGGAGAGCCTCCTCTCCTGCTAGACACAGGAGGAAATAAAAGTGACAAAGGACGAGGATAAGGCTGAAGTGCTTAATGCCTTCTTTGCCTCAGTCTTTCTAGTAATAGAAACATGTGTACTGAGGGTGGCCAGCCCTCCAAGCCAAGAGATGAGGGCCAGGAGCAAAATGTTCCCCCCCACCCCAATCCAGGAGGATATGGTCAGGTACCTGCTGCTCCACATTGATGTCCACAAATCTATGGGGCCAGACAGGGTACATTCTGGAGTGCTGAGAGTGTTGGCAGGGGTTTTCACCAAACTACTGTCCATCATTTATCAGCAGATAATCAAGAGGTCCCAGCAGACTGAAAGTCAGCCAATGTAACTCCTACCTATATACCTTGTTATCTAAGGCTTGTTATTTGACACTGTCGTCCACACCATTCTCCTAGAGAAATTAACTGCTCTTTGCTTGGATGGGTAGAGAGTCTGCTGGTTAGACGGCTGAGTCCAAAGAGTTGTGGTCAATGGAGTTAAACCCAGCTGGCAGCCACTCACTGCTGTCCCCTAGGGCTCCGTACTGGGGCCACTCCTGTTTAACATTTCTATCAGTGATGTGGATGAGTGGGTAGGAGGCACCCTTAATAAATTTTCAGATGACACCAAGCTGGGTGGAAGTGTCAATCAGCTTGAGGGTAGGGGGGCTCTGCAGCAGGATCTAGACAGGCTGGATCGCAGGGCCAAGGCCAATTAAATGAGTTTCAATAAGGCCAAACGCCAGGTCCTGCACTTTGGCCCCAGCAACCCCTAGCAGCACTACAGGCTTGGGGAGGAGTCACTGGGGAGCTGTGAGGCAGAGAGGGATCTGGGAGTGTTAATAGAGGGCCATCTGAACATGATCCAGCAGTGTGCCCAGGTGGTCAAGAAGGCAAATAGCATCCTGGTTTGTATCAGGAATAGTGTTGCCATCAAGAGCAGGGAGGTGATCATTCCCCTCTACTCAGCTTTGGTGAGGTCACACCTCAATACTGTGTCCAGTTTTGGGCCCCTCACTACAAGAGGGACATTGAAATGCTGGAGAGGGTAGAGAGGTGGCACTAAGCTAGTAAATGATTTGGAACATGCGTTGTATGAAGAACGACAGAGGGATCTGAAGCAGTTTCGCCTGGAGAAGATTGAGGGGAGACCTTATTGCTCTCTACAACTACTTGAAAGGAGGTTGTAGAGGGGTGGGGGTTGGTTTGTTCTCCCTATGGCATGTGATAGCACAAGGGGAAACAGCCAGGGGAGGTTCAGGTTGGATGTTAGAAGGAATTTCTTTACTTAAAGGGTTGTCAGGCATTCGAACAGCCTGCTCAGGTAGGTAGTTGAGTCACCATACCGGGAGGTGTTTAAGAGAAAGGCAGATGTTGCACTGGGGGACATGATTAGTGGTGATGACACAGCTAGGAAAAGGTTGGACTTGATGATCTTGAAGGTCTCTTCCAGCTGAAATGGTTCTATGATTCTATGAAACATAGCAATAATGACTTAGGTCAGCTGAGTTCACAGAAACTCTGTTTGAGCAGGCAGAACTGGACAAACACTTGCATAGCTGAAATAACACCTTCTACTGAAGTGCAAAATTCTAGGTGATACTGTCACCTAACACCTCTCCTCTTACTGATTATTAATTATCAGAAAATCTCATTAATTTGCTCAGACTGAGCAGCATTTGGTGAGCGTCTGGATGGCAATAGAACAGGGACACTGGGGTTACAAAGTAACAGAAACTGCAAAACTCTCAGTGTATCTGGGTTTTTAATTCTTGGTTTTCTTTTGAAAAGACTTCCTTTCAAAACTACTTGAAGACTAATTATGCTTAAGGGACAAACCTGGATATTGCACCAGCAGTGGAGTGCTTTAAAAGAGAGACTATCTTCCTATTTTTATACTGACTGCAATAATTAAATAATCATAAGGTGAAGTAGTCCCAAAACACAGATGTAGAACAAAACTGTTTTGCATGGCAGGGGGGTTGGAACTAGGTGATCTCTGAGGTTGCCTTCAACCCAAGCCATTCTGTGATCCTATAATGAAACCTTGTAGTCTTGGTTTTCAATGCGACGGTCAACAAAAGAACAAAGTTGTTGACTTTTGAAACTACTGCATTCCAGAGAGAAATTATGGTTATTTTGGTTGTTTATTTAGCCTGAACCAAAGTGTTACTTAAACATCCTCATATTTAAGCCACTGTTGTGTATTTTAAGAATGAAGATGGATGTACCCATAGGAATAGCAGATAAGGAAACACAGAACAATTTAAATTGTACATAGTAGCCATAAGTACACTCACTTTTCTTGAATTTTGGACTGTGGAATGTAAAATATGGAGGATTTATTTTGAAATATATGATTAATATTTCTCCCTGCATGCTTGTAAAAAAGTGTGATAGGGTGTGCAGTTTTAACCCTTATCTGAAAGTCATTTTTCCTAGTCTCCAGGAGTTTCCCCATACACCATGATCAGTCACTGCAGCCAGAATCCACTTAAATTTACCCTTCAAGTTCAGTGTAGCCAAGATTCACCTTTAATAAGTGACTTTGATTGAGACCTGCCTTAGGCTATAAAACAGTAGGAACAGGTGTAAATGGTAAGGCAATGCTGATCTTTTTCTCCCAATTCAGAACCGAACTAATATGGAAGGACAGGATACTTCATTCTGTTTACAGTGTAAGACTTTTCCTGTTATGCATTTTTTATGTTTGCAATTGATAATGAGACTAGGCTGTAGATAAACATATTCTAGACTCACTGGCCTGACTAACGTTGAATTGCCACTCCATTCAGTAAGCAACTACCTCCAAGTTGCCAAACTGGAGCCTAGCATAAGTGGTCCACCACTGTTCAGTCTCCATTGATGTGAGCTGTTCATGCTCTCTGAGGATAGATGTATTGCTTGGATCTGAGCATGGCAATTTTCCTTATGAGAAGCAATCCACAGAAGGATGTATTCTTTGTGATTTGCTGTGCTTTCAGAAGATTGATGGAAAACATAACTGGGAAGGACCACCTTGAATAATCTGTTCAATTCCACGGTGCCGATGCAGGATTAATTATGAGGTACCGTTGTGGACATATGTTTTGGTAAGATGGACTTAGACATTTCTAATAAGGGAAAATCTAACATCTTCTTACATAATGCATGACAGTACTTCTCAGAACAGTTGAAACTGTCTCCTGACATCTTATCTTGTAAATTAAATAACCACTTATTGTTCCGCTCAGATTATTCTGTTTGGTTCCTCTCTGCGGCTAACAACAGGTATTTGAAGAGTATCAAACTCCTTCTGAAGACTTCTTTTTTATTTCCAGAGAAAACAAGCTCAGTTCCTTAAATTTCCACCCCCACCCCCATAAGTAATGTTTTGCAGACTCCTTGAACTTTTTTTCTTGCTCTTTTTTTGTGTTCTTTAAACCAGCCCATACTTGTTACGTGAAGCAGAAGCTGAACTGGGACAGAATACTACAGCCAAGGAATCTGAAAGGATTATTTCTTTGTTCCTGTTAGTTTGTGATCTTCTTCTTCTATTTTCTAGAGCAGTTTGCAAATTTAATAACTAATGTCTACTCCACTACCCATGTTTTGAATGAAAATATCAGACCACACCTGATGTAAGAGAGATCCTAATCGAATGACTTCCAATGCCTACTTCCAGCTTGATAGTAAATAAATATCTACTTTTTGCCTGTGACAGCACCCTGTAAAGTTTTTGAAAGTGTCTTACATTAGTCAAGATGTAAAATATTTTTTTATGCTCCACCTGCAAGGTCTGTTTCTTTATAACACAGGGACATTATACTGATTCAACATAATTTGTCCCTGAAAAAGTACATTAGCTGCTACTCATATCTTGGTTATCTTGGGAGTACTTGCACAAACATTTTCTTTGAGAGACACCTGCAGACTACTCAAAACAGAACAAAGAAAAAAAATCTTCCAAGAAAATATGTGCTCTATCCGCTTCTTTTTTAAACCAATTATTATACAATTTGACATCCTGATTCAGTGTAGCCTCCACTGGCCTCACTGCTGGGAGCTTCTTCCATTGTAAATTCTCCCATGATATTCCTTGAGAACACTGAGTGCAGCAAGCTGCCAATTCTTTTTGTATTTGAAGAAAAACACACACAATCATTCAAATTTTTACCATGATCTTACTGAACTAAATAGTAGTCTTTAAAAATCTTAGAAAAGTTTGCAAGTAACCTCTACAAAACACTTTTGTTAAACTATTGACATGTAAACCCTCCAATGCACGCAGATGAAACACATATGATAATGTACATCCAATTGCAGTATTTGTTCAAAACCTAGTGATATAACAAGAAAGATTTCTTACTGTGTAAAACCAAAATTTAACAATGGGAGCATTGTAGAACTCATAAATTTTTCTTCCAACAGGGATCAGTCTGTGCCTGCTCTGAACTTCCTCTTCCTCCTTCTTTCTTGAGGACTCTCCATTCCCTCGTCCCAGCATTGCCTAAAAGAAAGCAAAATTTTTTTGGTGTTTCTTTCTTTTTTTGTGAACAATAAATAAAACTTTTAATTTTGGTTTTAATTTCAAAAGTAAACAATTCAAAACTTCTCTGATTTCTTGATCTTTAGACGAAAACAACTGAGGTGTAAAATCCTTTATTCTCAGATTATCATTTTTGTAATGAAGCTCCTGTTTAATACTTTGTAAACTGAAAAAGCACATGTTGGTACAAGTGTGAAAAGACTGGTGAACAAAAATCAGATGTGGAAAACATTCCTCCTTTTTGCTGTACAGACAGCAAAACTTTTAAGCTGGAAACAGCTTTATGTGATGTGCTTTAATAAATAGATGGTCACAGAAAACAGGTGAGGTTTGGTTTTAAACAAAGAGAAGTTCATGAGGATGAGCCTGAGAAAGAACAACAGGGGAAAAAATGAGTTGACAGTTGCTAGAGTGGAAGCAGTGAAGCCAGTGATTTTTTATGTTGATGACTGGTGATCATCCCATAGTTGAACTTCACATAGATGCAGAGGACTGATCAGTAGAGTTCACTGTAGCATTAAGCCCTTGGATTGAAAGATCTACATGACTGTAGCTTCTTTCACAATGCAATTTCAGACTCAAGAACTACACTGAACTCCAGGAACACATTGTTAAGAAGTCCTCAGCTGTAAGTGCAAACCTAGCAGGCAAAAGACTGGTGTTTTGTTTACTCTTAGCTTCATGGTCAGCTGCAGGGAGGTGGAAGGGGTGACTACAAACTCACTGAAGGCAATCCTTAAAATAAGGTGTTCCTTTCTATTTAGACTACAGAGTGATGTATTAAATGCTCTTTCCTGATTTTGTGGATAGTAGACTATAGTGAATTTTAGGTCACCGTGGCCTAAGCAAGATTTTGCTATTTAGTTTATGGCTGCACCTACAGATTGTAATGACGCTTTTATTTGTTTCTATGATGTTTTTCTACAGGTAGATCAAAGCCTCTTCATACTTTCATGTTAACTGAAGCAAACTTCAACCATCCTTGAAGATAACATTGTTCCCACTTGCAACTTAAAAACATGGAACTAGGTCCTCAAAAAGAACAATGACATGTCAGAGGTACTGATAGAGGTCCTTCTTTCATCTGTCTCTGTGCTTCCACAAGAGTTTCAGCACAAACTTAACTATTTGACTTCAGATGAGCTATTTGATCTGGTTCTAGTGCCCTACAGAACAGAACCAGCATTTCTCACATATTTAAAGTTAGAAGCACAATCTTTCTTTTTCAAGGCCTCATGTGGAACTATTTATGGTCAGGTAAAATAGTAATTTGTAGTGATAAACTGATGACCTCAGGTGTTTTTTTTCTTTCGCATTTGTAAAATAACTAGGACTCTGTATGGTCGTAGAGGGCCCCTGCCTAATATTTCTCTTGCATTTCATTGAAGCTGAGATACTTCTTTCCTCTGGCATTATTACTTTCCACACGATTATTTATCGTCTTTAATTTCACTATGCAAAGATGTTGCCCTGCACATTTTAAATAAAATATAACAAAGGTTTAGGATATAAGTGTACAGCTGAGATCCTCTTAGAACTACATCTTGCTTTAATGAAGTAATCTATTTCCTTTACCTTTCTTTAGTGCCTGCAGATTTCTAAGTTCATTCTATAACAGTAAATAAAACTCTGTTTATTAAAAAAATTAAATACACATCCTGTTAGTCGACTCTCTCACAGCACACAACTCCTTTAAAAGTCTGCTAAAAATTTAATAAATAAGGAAAAAGATGATGTGGCTGTGAAGCCAAGGAGAATGGTTTTTATTAGGTAAGCAGACAGTTTGCAAGAACTAAGAACTATTTAATATAACTACAGAAGCAGTGATCACTGTGAGGGTGACAGGCTGACCAGGGGGGTTATGGAGTCTTCTTCTCTGGAGACGTTTAAAATCCGCCTGGATGTGTTCCTGTGCGACTTGGTCTAGGTGATCCTCCTGTGGCAGGGGGATTGGACTAGATGATCTCTCGAGGTTCCTTCTAATCCCTAATGTTCTGTGATCACAAAAGTGTCACAGAATCTCAGGTATCTTTACTAACCCCAGGTATCTTTACCTGAAGTGATTCCCCTGATCTACATCAGTGATTGATTATTTGGAAAAAAAAAAAAAGGTTGAACAGGGTATGAATGCTTTGGGGAAATCATAGCCTAACAAGGTCCTCATTTCTGTCCTCTTGACGCTGTTGCAGGGGAAGCTGCCATCTGGTGCTAGGTCCCTGTAGCTCTTCTCAAGGCTTTGTCTCTGCTGCCCCCCGGTGCTCGAAATGTTTGCAGCAGACTGAAAATGAATGCTGGCAGCTTTAGCAAACGAGCAGTTCTCATCTTTTAGTGAAAGGGATTATTTTATACAGATTAAAATTTCAAAATTTTCGTAAATGTACAAAATCTGAGATACTCTTAGTTTTCATGAGAGTCAGGGAATTGTGGATGCTTTTAGGACAATGCTCTTCCAATAGCTATATCTCTACTCTAACTCACAGATGCTGACTTCCTGTATGTTGTTGCTTTCTTCTTGATAATGATGCTGTAATTCTATATCGTTATAATTATTTTTGAATTAATTGTGCCATATAATACCAACGTTTCCCATCCTCCACGCTACAGATGGGGAATTGCTCTGAGATGGCCGGGGATTAGATTTGACCTGATGTACCCAGCTGTTAACTATACCCCAGTATCAACAAATTGAAAGGTCTTCACATCAGAAACATGTATAAATAATTGAAGTGACTGTGTTAACAGAAAAGCTGCAATGCTTAATGTGAACAAATGTGTTTTCACTTGGAAGAGGAAGTAGGAATAACTCAAGACACTGTGCTGTGTGGGCGGCATCTTCCTCTAATACACAGTTTTGCCCATGACTCACCATGAGTCATGCAAGGTAAGCCTGACAGCAGGTCAACTACATCATTTTAGCCTGGGGGCACTGAAGTGTGCATAGTTCTTACATGGAGATTTTTCTAATCAGGGTTCTGTGTTTGCTTTGAGCTTGCTATGTTTGAGGTTTTTTTTGTTGTTGTTTTCTTTCTGTTTTATGTAATTGAGGACTGTTCACTGCTAGGGAACAAGAACAGTTTTGGGTTGTGCATTTGTGAATTAATATGTGTTAATGTTCATATAATGTGTTTTCCCAGTTTATAATTAAATATATAACAGGAGTTTCAGTCCTGCTAGAGTGACCATAGGCTTTTCAAATTCTACCCTTAGTGAAATCTACATAAGTGTTTAAAATTAGACTTTTGTGTGTGTTAAGTGTTTCATTAAGATGAATACAGTGAACTTTGAAGAGAAAGATCCTGGAGTCCTGGCAAACAGTAAACTGACCATTATCTAGCAATGTGCCCTTGTTGCCAAGAAGGCCAATGGTATTCTGGGGCGCATTAAGAAGTGTGTGGCAAAAGGTCTAGAGAGGTCATCCTCCCCCTCTACTCTGCCCTGGTAAGACTACATCTGGAATACTGTGTACAGTTCTGGGTTCCCTAGCTCAAAAGAGACAGGAAACTACTGGAGAGACTCCAGCAGAGGACAGATGATTTGGGGCTTGGAGCCTCTTCCTTATGAAGAAGAGAGTTGTGGCTGTTTAGCTTTGAGAAAAGTGAGCAACCCGATCCATGCCTATAAATATCTGAAGGATGGCCATAGGGAGGATGGCACCAGACTGTTTGCAGTTGTGCTCAGTGACAAGACAAGGAACAATGGGCACAAGCTGGGATACAACAAGTTTCATTTATAAATAAGGACAAACTTCGTCAGAGTGCAAGTTACAGAGCCCTGAAACAGACTGCTCAGAGAGTCTCCTTCTCTGGACATACTAAAATCCTGCCTGGATGCAGCTCTGTACAATGTGCTTTAGGAAGCCCTGCTTTGGCAGGGGGTTGAACTTGATCTCTTGAAGTCCCTTCCAACTCAAATGATTCTGTGATTCTATATGAGCACTGCTCAAGTACCAGGAGATCAGTCATCCTGGCTGTGATCACTGCAAAAGACATGGAGAGTGCAAGGCCAGTTGTGTGATGGTGGTATAGAGGGTTTTCAAAATTTGGGAGAAATGAGGGCAAATCCCTCCTTAAGGAAAGGTCTAACACTTCTATCTCATGACCACTGGCAAAGCCTCCCACTGCTATTTTCCAGAAAAGCTAAGGGGGTGTCATGCTACTGGCAGTGAGATGTGGCAAAAACTGTCCCCCAGCAGAGTGGATGGGCTGGGGCACAAGGATGCTAGTCTTATGCCTTTCCTATTTCAAGAACTGTGTTTTTAGTGATTTAATGTTTGTCTGGTTCTTATGTGGAGAAAAGCCTAAGCATACATACAAGAGATGAAACTGTGTGAGCCCAGAGGCCAATACAACTAGCTTTGCTGCTGCTGAAAAGTCCGAACTCAGGCTCCTAGTGACACTCATGCAACTTCAAACTTCCTATTTGATGTGGAAAATCAGAAGAAAATGACCCAAACAACAGAAGCATCTTCTAAAGGACTTAAATGAGTTATTGTTTCTTCTGAAATAAGACCATATTTACTACAGAACTCTAATACCCCAACAATAAAAAACTGAATAGAGGTAATGATGCTCTTAGTTATGGCTTCCAGACTAAGTGTTATTTTGGGAGCAGGGTAAGACTGCCGGAATTTCTGACTGACCTAAAAATCAGTATGCAATTAAGGCCCCAGTCAAGATGCTGCACAAATGCAAAATGATCCTTTAGACTGGCCTTTAAAATTCAGTGCTCTTCTGCTTCTCCAATCAGGAATGAAGACTGGCAGCTCCATGCATAAACTGTGGTAAATGCCTTGCTATGCAGGCAGCAGTAACCAAGCATGTTTTTGTGAGTAGCTGCTATAAGGAAAGTCTGTTGCCTAGTATCTAGGATCAAGGTTTTAAAGAAATGTGTGCCCAGCATTCTCATTTATCTGTTACAAAGTTAAAAGCAGGTGTGAGAAACAAGCACTTTACAGTGAATAAACACTACATTTTTATAGTATACATTTCTCTCTATATATATAGTTCACCCACCCACCAGATCCTCTGAGAAGAGCATAAAGCTAGTGTGCAGAAGAGCATACTAGTGTGCAGATGCAGCTACTCATAGACTTATTTTGCTGTTGCCGTTACCCGTGTGACCACATTATTCTGTGCAGATGAGGTGTAAAATTGTGCAAAACTTGCTGTGGTCCTGCATCTCATCCACTCTACACAACAGCAGCCCAGAAGAATAAACCATCTCTTTAGGCTTATCATTAGTCACCTGGCCTTACCCATGCAAGGCATAAAAGATCTCGTAAGAAATCAGTGAACAAACCTTGACTAGATGTGATCTCTTTATGTCAGCATTTGGCATGATCAGAAGTAGAGTTAGGCAGATTACTTGAATGATATGTCACTTGCTAGAAATGGACCTTTGAAGTGACCAAAAGGATTTTTAGTTCATCAATTTTGCTTCTTTAAATTTTGAGCTGAACAACGCTCAAAAACCCAAACAACTGAAAAACTTTGAAAATATTTTAAACAATCCCATGCCAATTAAGTAAAGGAATAGAAGAAAACTGTGGAAATTACAAAAAAAAAAAAAATAAAATCAAAATTAAAAAATATCTTTGTTCTGAAAGAAAAAATGTGCAGAAAAATATAGAGGTCATTCTGAATACAATAGTCACAAACTATCATTAGGATGATATTACACACACCACAACTAATTATTAATCTTCATGAACTATGAATAAAGTATCTTCCACACAAGTGTGGCTACAGGGAAACTTTAAAGGCAAACAGTCTTGCAGGCATACTTTTATCAGTGGAGAAGAAATACAACCATATGATTAAGGCTGGCAAAAATGCAAAACTTCCATCTAGAATGCTTTCATGTATTTAAAACACGTGGGGTAGAAACAGTGTCCCTGGCACAGTGCCAGAAGGAGACTGACTGTAACTGGCTACAGCATCTAAAGACGGAAATATATGCAAAGATATCATTTCTAGCATATCACCTCTCCTCACCACTGAAGGGCACTCGAGTGAAGAAGCTGTGTTAGAAGTCCTAAAGCACAAATAAATTATATGCAGAAATGCATCAAATTTCAAGGAACTAAGGGCAGAGCCAACGGCAGGATAAAGCAATACGACTGTCAGCACACGGAAAGGAGAAGGGCGGGAACATCTAACAATTAATCTGGAAAAAGCAGCTCCAGTCCACACATTGCTACATTGTAGCGGGAGTCAGAAGGCAAAAGGAAACAGTATTGTAGCTAAGAAACCAGGAGCTGGGATAACTGCAGAGAGATGGAAATTCCTCCCCAAATTTCTCCCCACTGCCAAGAAAAAAAGCAGCTTGTAAGTGCTTATTTGATTTGAATAGGCACTTTATAAGTGGATCAGAAGCCAGGGGCAGTAAATTGCAATTAACAGCTACAGAGCAGAGAATGACCCATTGCTGCTGTTCCGGCTTCTGGTCCTTCCCAACAGCCAGGTTCTTGCCTGCAAACGGGTCCTGTAGGTGGGTCTTGTGGGCGGCTCCTTCGGCTTGCCTGCATATTGGGTCCTGTAGGCAGGTCCTTCTGCCTGCCTGCATACGGGGTCCTGTGGGCAGCTCCTGCTGTTTGCCTGTGGGAAACAGTCTGGGTTTTTTTGGTTTTTTTGTTTGGCTTTTCTTTCTTTCGTTTTTTGGTGGGGTGCTTCTTTGTTATATTAATCAGGAAAATCCGTTTTATTATTTCTATGCCCCTACCCTGACCTTGACTTAACTGCAGTTGAGTTTTAAGCCTTTGAAGACAGCACAATCAAGTCGAACAAAAGGAAATCAAACTAAGCTAAGGCATGTCTGATAGCTCGTATTATAATTCAAAGAATTGTGAAACATGTTCTAATAATTTTTTGCCTGTTGTATATTTACTTGCCATACCTCTAATGAAGTTAGCCAAAAGAAAAAAAATAAATAAACTTCTATGAATCGTTAGGCATTTCCATCCAGAAGTAGACTTAGTGTGTTTCTTCCTACCAGAGATGCTCACTTATCTATCATGACTGAATGCTTTCAATTCTGAAATTTCATTAATTTATTTCATTTTACGCATCAAATTGTATCAAAATATGAGAACATTTGTTGTAGTTTGAACTTGAGTGGGGTTTTTGTCAGAGGCATTGGTAGGTTGCTATGGCAACTTGTGAAATTTTTTCAACTCTGTGAACTGGTACAACTGGTTTGGGATTCCTGCTTCCAGCTCCTCCTTCAATTAATTTTCTTGTCTTTTTCTGGAGAAACATGGTGCTGGACCAGACACAACAGCCATCTGGCTGTGGGGATGTGGTGAATGGAGAGAGCCATACTTCAGAAATCAGTAAACAGAAGGTTTTGTCTGAATCCCACTGTTTGCTGATATGGAGAGAGTTCTCCCTTGTTTGTGGCCATAGGAATTAGCACACTGGAAACGGAAGCATACGGAGCAGGGGAGTAGACTTTTAAATGCCCACTAATGCTGAGACGAGAGACATATACCTGGACTGAAGGCACTCCATGTTTCCAGAGGGAAAAAGAACTGCTGGAAGTCCCTTCCCTTTGAGGGGTTAGGAAACAGCAGTTTGTCCCAGTTATGTAGGAACATGTGATTAACCTCTGTATGTCTTCGTGTCCAGGTTTTTATGTGGGGTGAACTGTGTCTTGTTTTTCCATGAATGGAGTTAGTTTTCAGGTTTGGCTGAAATTTAGAAGTGTTTTTTCAACCCTTCTTTTTTTTTGTTTTGGCCTATTAGCACATTAACTAAATCAACTAGTTAATTTCATCTTAGGATAAACCCTTGATGGTATTACATCACAACATGATGCTTCAGCACCACTATGCGCTGCTGCAGCATTGAGACACAATGATGCTCCCACTGAGGAGGGGGAAGTGTAAGGTTGGTATCCTATCATCTGCTAAATTTAGCCATCAGACAGCCTGCAACACCCACAGAGGTGGGAATTACAAATTGACAGCACTGAGGCTGGTGATTTATTGTCAGCACTTACGGTGAGTTCCATGTCCTCCTCCTCTTTTTCTTTCACTGGCTTCTCTGGTTCCTCTGGCTCCTTCTCTTGAAGATGGATTTCGTTGGCCTGGGACATGTAGGGCATATCATCTTTATTCTTGAACTCCAAGCTGAGGATTGAAGGAGGAAGTAGAATTCCTAGAATTACCTAAAGCAATAATAATGATAACAATAATCATCACAGTAAACAGATTCCAATAATAATGGTTACTTAGTATCAAATGGAACAAGTCCCTCAGGACATTTACGAAAAGACAGGCATGCAGGTGAGTTTCTATGACAATAGAGTATTTGTCACTTGGGATAATATCATCAGGCCTCCATTGTGAAACAAAGCACACAATTTCTATTAGCATTGCTGTGAGTGCTATGGCTAATTGCCTCTTGAATATTTTATCTGCTTGCTCATTAGATGTGCATTGTTACATACCACAATAAATTTGCAAAATATTCCAGTAGGTCAACAGTAAGTAGGACACAGAGATGTTTAGACCTTGGAACCACACATTTCTATATTTTACTATCAGTGTAAATGACACACAAATAGTATTAATTTCTAGAGAGGGTTAATAGGTCTCAAGTTCTTTGTGTCCACATTTGCTATACACAGGTAGTGATGGTATAAGTGTTTGCGGATCTGAGGAGGTAAGGCAAAGCCAGGAATAGCAAATGCTGATGTGCTTAGCTGCGTCTTCCTATTGGATTTTGCTTCAGTAACCTGGCAGCCATGTAATTCTCATGTTAATGCCAGTTCTTTCTTTTTTGCCTTCCCTCTCTTATGATGTAGGACTGAAGAAACTGTTAAAGTTGCCTTGTGTAGTTATATACAATGACTGATACTTGGGGTTAGACCAGTAGTAAAACTGAAGAGATATCATAATAACACACACACATGCACACGGAAAGTGTCCTGTCTGCATTCATAATTAAAATAGCTTTTCCTGTTTTTGTTGTAATTTGATGGAAAAATGATGTTATAAATCTCCCCCTAAATAACAGCAAAACCAGAGAGCCTGTTGGCAGGTCAGGGAAGGTGACTGCTTGTGCTTATATTATTGACAGGCTGCATGTGTGGTGTTGAAAACATCCAAAGAACTATGATTAAGAGCAGTTAGCATACACAAGCACTGTGCCCAGCCTCAGAAGAGCTGAGAACCAGGCTTCCTGACTGCTCCTGCACTTGTCTTCTTGCAAAAGGATGTGTACAAGGAGAGGGGACTACTGGCAGATCTGGCTTTCCAGAGGGACTACTTCTAAGAACAGGCAGGATTAACAAATGCTTTTCCTCTTCCCACTGGTGTTACAGATCCTCAGCGAGGCTCTAAACAATTGCATTCAGCCTTCTTGCCATTTGCCAGTTTTGACAGGAGAAAAATGTTCATGGGAACATGCCCATGACTCATGCTTGCAAATTTATTTCTTTGCTGTGCTGCCTCTTGCTCATGTAGCTTGTAGCCTGCTTTAGCTTTAAACAGGCCTTACTAATGAGTTCAGTGAAATAAAACAGAAGACTAGAAATTGAGTAAAGGATCATTGTGAAGCTCTGACGTTAAAAGAAGCTGAAAGGAAACAGTCTGTTACCTTCAGTTACACATTATGAAAGAAAGATCTATTTTATGACAAGCTGCAAAGAATAAAGCAGGCATTGAGGAACAAGTCACTGCACTAATCTCCATTTACCCAGGTTAAATATCTGCAAAGCCAAGCAGTGAACACGGCGTCAGTCCCTTTGAAGGGCACTGGGCCTGTGAGTTGAGACAGAAGTAGTAAAGATGTCTTCAAATGTGATAATGCTTTCTGTCTGTAAGCAGAACAATATTTACACACAGCCCCTGCAGGAAGATGATGAGAATGCTATCAGCCACTAATTCTCAATCACTGTCACTGGGTTAGATCCAGTACAATAAAAGTGCACATACTCATAAGCATTCTTGCCATTACAGAACATCTTTTCACACAGCTC
Source organism: Phoeniculus purpureus (assembly GCA_028565055.1). NCBI lineage: Eukaryota > Metazoa > Chordata > Aves > Bucerotiformes > Phoeniculidae > Phoeniculus > Phoeniculus purpureus. Next base: position 21,878,929 of record JAOXOE010000874.1, read on the forward strand.
AGCAATTATCACTTTTCACATACATGATTAATACAAAAGAATTCCCTTCACTGAAAATATTTCTCAGTCATCTGGGAGGAACAATTAATTCCAGTTATGGAATTAATTGTGAGTGTGCTGGTGAATGTGAAAGCCCACAGACACAAGTTCACCTTCCATAATCCACCTTGCTTTGTTAGCACTTTCGCGAACTGTGGAAGTAAAGCTTACACAGCTTTGAAAATTGAGTTATCCTCTAGATCCTCAAAGGTAATCCCTTCAGGTCAGTAATCACTAAGAGTGGCAGGGGATTGCAAGAAATTTATACTACTTGATTTGGCTTGTTATCAGGAAGGTTGTCGAATCAGATCCTTTCACTAGTGGTCAATTCACTTACACATATTTTTTCTTTATTTATCCTTAAAAACCTTGGCTAACACCTCAAATATCCAGGCAGGGAGGCAAAGTAACCTCCTGGCTCAGTACTTATTCTGATAACTCTCACTGATGCCAGAAGCAGCTTTCAGAAAGATGATGAAAAAAACAAGTAATGTGCTTTGCAACATTTTATGGTAAGTTCCCTGCTAAAGAACCGAGCACAAAGAAGAATACACCCTGCTTACTGTCACTACAAATGAGCACACACGAATATGGTTAATTTAGCCAGTTATTACTGATTTGTTCTGAGCCCTGTCACAATCTATTAGAATGTGACTGACAATTTTATTTTAGAACAGTGCTGCTGACCTTTAGGCCAGAATTTTTACGCATCCGGAGGCGACCCATCCACATGTCTGTGAGGAGCATTTGGCTGCAAGTGTGAGCAATGAAGTCTCTGTGCTTGGCTGCCACTGCAAGTTGCAGGCATGTGGCATTGCTCCAGTTCTTCAGCTCGTAGGTCAGCAGTTTCATTGCCAATTGCTCATCCTGCTTGTATGACTGGTCCAACAGCTCCACTGCCAATTGGCCGAAGTCCCTGCAACAGAGTGACATGCATCCATCCCCATTAGCCCAAGCAGACTGCTGCAGAAAACACCCCACTTCAGCTGACAGCCTCTGCAAAGGAAGATTCACCTACCATCATGCAAATCATGATGCTGACTGTACACATGGAAACCCACATATTCAAATGTGAGTGGCTAATGGTATAAATAAGTGCCCGAACTTAGCAGTGATGAGCACCCACACCTACCAGCTGTCCGCTCCCACCTGCCTGTCCACCTCCGTGACATTCTCACGCTGAGATCCTCTGGTTATCTGACGCTTAGAGGATTGCTTATGTGCTGTTTTGCCTGTGGCTTCATGGTCACATCTTCTAAATAAAAGTAGTGACCAATACTCTTTTAAAATTTGTATGTCTCAGACCTTCAGCATCAGGAGGATTTCAACAATTGTTCTGCTTGGCATGAACGGTGCTTTACAAAAGCACAGAAGAAGGTTGTAGCCTGGCTTTTGAGGCCTCAAGGAGGACATATAGACTGTATATTTACTTGATTTCCTTCTAGATACCTTCTTGTTTCAGAAGCTCTACTACTAGCAACACCTGTCAGACAGATTGTTGAAAAGTAATTTTCTCTTAAGGGACTGCATTTTCCCTGCAAGTTAGAAATAGAAATAAAAGCAAGAGACAAACAAGCAAATTTCAGGCAGCTTCAGCTGTGATTCCCCCCCCTTTTTTTTTTAACCCAGAGAAGTGCACATGAAAGAAAATTCACCTGGAATTATGGTTCAGCTCTTGGGATATATCATCCACCATGTCGTTTTCTGATGCTTCATGGGCCATGGCTTTGCAGAGTTTACAGGCCACCAGCGCTTTAGCCATAGCCTCCTCCCCATGCTGCCAAAAGAAGAGGGCCATCTTCTGTCGCTTCATCAGCACAGCCCACACCATCAGCTCGTGGAATGGGAAGGGAAAATGATTAATCTCAGGGTCATCCAAATCAATATCTACTTCTTCTTCTCTTTTTTTTGTTGTTTTCCTTCCTCGCCGCAAAGGGACGTCATCCTGTGAGAATTACAGGGAAATTTTTCTTGCCATTGAAGAAATGGGATCAAATCACACAATGCATTTGAGTCAGTAACTGAAATACCAAGCACATTCCCTACCAACCAGCCCCTTCAACCATTTGAGACAAAATATTTAACACAGGAAAAAATGATGAAAAAAGTATTGGTCCGTGCACCGTAATTAAGAAGTCAGTAATGCAATGCCTGAACACAGGGTAAAAGAGCTTTGGACTACCAGTCTGAACTGTTCTCTCTTCTGTAAGAACACAATACAGTTATCTGACAAAATTCTGCTTGGCCTAACAGACTAAAGCATTTTGTTTAAGCTTCATGAAAAGAAAAATGATGCGTAGAGAGGATAGAGCCTTCTTTTATCTTGTGTATTTGCCAAGGTTCCTTAATTTAAGCAGTAAACAAGTTATCTGGATGAAAAATACATTTTGTGTGGCACATTTCTCATATAAGACCTGAAGAAAACTATCAGTGCTTTCATTACAGTGAATATAAATGTTATCTTGATATAGTGTGTATCTGTCAAAGAATGAAAAGGAATTAAGATTTATTGCAGGTTGCTTACCTCCATTCCCAACAGTTTCAGGGCTTTTGGCTGTACAAAGAAGTTAGAAGTATGTTATTTCTTGCAGAAAGGTGATGGCAAATTATAACTATGTGTGCATACACACACAGACACACACATAGACACACATGTGTAACTTGTGTAATATGTGATGCATAACATATGAAATAGAGTATACAACAGATAATATGTAATATAGATAATATATATGTCATGCAATGTAGCATAATACAGTACATGCATATACATGAATCACATAATTACATATAAACATTTAATTCAACTTTGAGTTTGACCCTATTTCACCAAAATGCAGAATAGAAGACAAAAATCTGGATTCGGGTATGTATTACCTGAATGCAGCTGATTTGGGGCTTTTCTAGACAGGAATTACTGCTAAGCCATGAATGGATTTCTCTGGAGCACAACAGCATTGTGGTCAGTATTCCCCTGGCATACTTCTACTGACTGTGGTGCTGTTCCATTTGTTGGTTCTCTATCTGTGAAATCACTACTTAAACACTTATTGATGGAGTAACTCAAGGACTGAAGTCTCTCTCTCTCTCCCTGCAGCTGCAATTAACACCTTTCCTCTCAGAAGTGACGAATGACAGTGTAGGGAAGCAAACAAACCCATTTCAAGTGTTACCTGGTTTCAGGTGTTTAAGTTTCACAGAGTTCTTGGTCATTACAGCCACTTAGAACAATATTGAATGCTGTGTATTGCTAAAATACGGACCAAACCAGGAGAAGAACATGTGAGGTAAAAACAGACAAAGAATGAACTATGTACCTTACTGGCAGTAGTTGGGCAGACTTTTGTTCCCTTTGCATTGGGTTGGCTGCACTATGGACAGCAATAAATTTGTTTTGTGTTTTAGGAAAGGTTGTTTTGAGTTCACAGGATTGTTATCTGTCAAATACAAAACCCACAAAACCACTGAATGGCATTTTTGCTATGAAGCCACTGACTCTGTTTGAGCTACATCCAGCCAATAAAGCCAATTCAGAGTTATGGGTTTCTGTGTCCTGACACTTTCAGGCCACGATCAAAACGTGTCTATCAAAACACGAGTTTGTTCAAGTTTAGCTCAGGTGTCCCATAGTATTATTTGTACACATAATAAGCTGTAGATACTCATAATTGCAGATACTCATAATAATTGTAGATACTAATAATTGCAGAATTTAGAGCCAGAGGAAACCATTTTATGTCCTGTTCTCAGCAGGGCTGCAAGATCCCAAAATTCATTCACTCAAAACTGTAGCTTGTAGTAGTGTCTGTCTTGCAGTGCTTTGTGGTGAAATAGGGGCTGCACACATAATGGAAACAAACCTGTAGGCTCAAAAGTGCATGCACGTGGATCCCCCCAAGCCTGGAATTGCCTAACTCCCTATGGTAACTCCTCATAGTGGATGCAGTCATACAGAAGGCAAATACTTGCTTCTTACCCTCTTGGGCCCAAATAAATTGTGGTACAGTGTTCTGAAGCGCTTTCGGGTGTAATTGCAGCGATATGCTCCTCCCATCAGATACTCTATCACCAAACCAATATCAATAAGACTTATCCGATAATCAGGAGGCAAGTTTCCCTGAAATTAAAGGATTGGGGAGGAGGAGGAAATACTTATTACTGGTGTTGTTAAATATAATTTACAATGATGTTAAAATACAACAAATTAGTTAAAAACAGCAAAGTATTATTATGCTGGTTAATTAATTCACCTTAAAATAGATCCAACCAAAACCTGGGTATTCTCGCTTGGAAAGAAGACATAAGTTAAATAAGAAGATGAAGAACTTGTTGGAAGTAACAGAAGACAACATCAGTACACAGCACTTATATTCTTCAGCTGGGGAAACAAGGAACATGACTGGGGAAAAAAAAAAGCATGAGGATCAGCACACTTGAAAGGTCAGGCACAGTTGCTGGAGTCAAGTCCTGCAAGATAGCACCTTTTCTGCACCATGTGTCCCCACAACTCATGTCCTGACATGTCATGTCTCTGTTGGGATCTCTTTGGACTGCCTGAGCTGCAGTGCAAAGGCATGGTGAAGTGAAATCATGCCTGGATGTGTTCCTCTGCGACTTGGTCTAGGTGATCCTGCTGTGTCAGGGGGATTGGACTAGATGATCTTTGGAGGTCCCTTCCAATCCCTAATGATTCTATGATTCTATGAATAATGTTTGTTCACATGGAAGCAGCCCCTGTGTGTGATCTTCCCACCCTGTACTGTTTCCTTTCTGTGTTCTAGGAAAGGAATGTCAAGAGGGAAAGAGCTGCTCTAGAGGGCTTAAAGAATGCACGGGTTGTTATTACTATTGCTAGTTGCTAGGGGCAACCAAACTCTGTTAGCATTTGTTCTTGGGGTTATGTACAAACGGACACAGAGTTTTGCTTAATTTCCACACCTAGTGTAAGGAAAACATCTGTATGTACGACTATGAAATTTGTAATAATCTGTGAGTAACTCTTTGAGGTTATGTTCAAGAAGAGAACTACCAACCTAGTGATTTTTCTAGATTGTTCCTCCTTGAACTCCCAACATATTTTGCTGAAAGCCCCTCTAAACACAGTATTCTCTCTAACTGCTTTCCAGCAGTGCCAAGGAGATTACCACCCAGAAGATGAGCTCTGCTTCTGACTGGCATTGTGGCAATGGTCATCAGCATGATCCAGCAAAACACATGTACATATTTAGTCCTCTGTTTCTGTTTCTTATTCTCTGTTGAACATGGTATTTACATATAATCTATTTATACTGATATATTCACATTCTATATAAATATTTAATGCATTAGATAACATATATTTTCATAAATAAAGTATATATTTGTTTTATAAATATATTTTTATATTTAAAATACGTCTTCAGCATGCACCTTTTATTTTGAAGACAAAAACAATGATAGATGTGTCCACATCTTATAGCCCTCACTTTTTTGTAAACTCTCTCGGACACATCTTCCTTCCCTTCACTGTCTATCTACCCTGAAAACCGCAATGCTTAGGTTACCAGTTCTTCAATACTTAAGTCTTGCAAAGCTGTGAAGACAGGTGTCAGTAACACATTACCTCTTACTGCACATGAATCTTCAGTTTGCTTTTGAGTTAACTGGGTATTTTTATTCTCCAGTAGCAGAGAGACAATTTCAGCTGGTTAGTTTCATGGATGTCTCTTGGGTGTCTCTGGGCAAGTCCTGTTTAAGCAACCTGATCTCCTTCTATGATCAGGTGACCCGCCTAGTGGATGAGGGAAAAGCGGTGGATGTTGTCTACCTGGACT
>JAOXOE010000874.1:21888245-21902270 GCA_028565055.1 Phoeniculus purpureus
ATCCTGCTGTGGCAGGGGGATTGCAGTAGATGATTTTTCAGGGTCCCTTCCAATCCCTAATGATTCTATGATTCTATCATTCTAAGATTTAACGGACAGATGATATATAAAACATTGCTACTGCCCTCCCCTTGTTCAGCTCAGCTTTCAATGACACAAGAAACCATCAAAACTTGTGCTCTTTTGAAAAAACATCTTCATTTCTTTTCAGTCTTCTATCTAGTCCCATGCACAGACATCTTCCTTAAGTACGCTGGCCTTGAGGTCCGACTTATATAATGTGCAAGGTTGTAATCTGCACACACTTTGGAAGAACATTGAAGCTGATGAGGTCAGTTGCAGACTCAATCTCCTTACTTGATCCATATATTTATAGGGTAAGGGATTTAAATTCATTACTGCTGTTGAAACACTTTTAATCTTGAACACATTCCTAAAAGCATTTGCTTCCTATCATTATACCTTCCCATGTTTCTGTCCTGTCCTCCCAAAGGGTGCTTAGAATTTCAAGATGCTTGAAATTAACTCAATAAGGGGGCAGAGGAAAGTTGCACTACTTCTTTTTGTGTACTTCTGCTGAGGAAGATGCCTACAACATACTATACAACATAAAACAAGGAACTGTTTCAACAAACTAGGATCCAGTAGAAAGATAATGGCTATTTAACACGCTTGGAAGTGCACTAACAACAAGGAAAATTGTGCTGACAATAACTGCAGGTCTGGAAAAATACAGGTAACAGTATAAATCCACATGGTACAATTTTGCTAGCAGAAGCTCTACTATCCAAGCAGCTAAAGCCACAGAGAAAACAAGCCAAATAACTTGCTAAGTGTGCTTTGTATGCCAAAAGTTCACATTTGGTGCAAACAAATAGGATATTCTGTAATGGCAGGGGAAGGAGAAAGCTATGAGCAAAAGCTCATGCAAGACAGAGATTGTACACAGCTACACAGAATAATCAGACCATTATCTTCAACCTACCGTCTATTTACTCTTACCTTTTTGACATCCCTGACTAGGTGATACAGTGTGTTGGATGGTCCATGTCTCTGCAAAGGACAAATAGAGGAGAATAAAATAGTTTTGCACTGTCCAAAGGACTGAAAGATGTAAGTGCTGAAATGGCTTGTTCACCTGAGAAGTTTAAAAATCAGGCCACAGACAGCACTAACTGTATGCTGTTATCAGTTAAAAAAAGGAATTAGAAGCGCATTATTTCACCTGACTTCCCTTTTGAACAAAGAAATGCCGTACTGGATGAAAATGAAGGTCCCGTATACCACAGTAGGCTCCCGGCTTAGGCAAAGCAGACACTCTGCGCAACATGCACAGCCTGTGGTAGGCAGTGGAGAGTTAAAAAAAGAGATGCTTTCCTGCACCCAGGGTCTCCGCAGCTGGTGGCTCAGAGAGCCCCTAAGCCTGAAGCTGAATCTAGGTGGTGTGACCTGGATGCCACTAACAGTACGCAGTCTGTGAATTTGTCCAGTCTTCTTTTGACCGCACCTGACATACAAAACATTCTTCAGCAGACTCCTGTGATTTCAGTTATGTAACATGCAGAACTACTTTATTTCTGTGGTGTTTCTGACTGTTGCTGGTATTTTAAAAGACTTTTAGGGGGGATCTTCTTGACTGCAACAGATGATAGATGAGACCACTCTTTACATGCAGTCAGTATTTACATGCAGTTGCTCTGCACTCACCAACACTTAATTTTTTACTGAAACTGAGACTTTCCTGTGATTCTTCATATACTGCTTCAGATTTGCCTACCTTGAGTGATGCAAAGTAATCTGCAAGCACTGTCTCTTCAGTAGTTCCTTTTTTTTTCAGATTACCTCTAAACAGTCTGAATGGCAGTTGTCTGTTGAAAACAGGGTTTTCAATGAACCTGGTCATAATGTCCTTTTGTAGTGAGACCAGACCAAATGTTCTGACTTGCTGTCCTTTATTCTTCAAGTAGTTTTTAAACCACAAGTGCCTCTTGTGTTTTATGCCACAACAGCTATATTTCTTTACTATAAACCTTTAAGGTTTTTAAATATTGTCAAACAGTTTTTGCAGAAAATAGGTGGACCAAGTAAAACATACACTCCTGCATGTTGACTTCAGAAATGGTGACAGACTTCTAAGGCTTAATGCCTTCCTACAGAAGTTGGGTTAAACTCTTTCTTGATCCCCTTGTCTATTAATTCTATGATTTACTGTATTCTAAAAGCATTGCCATAGCATAAGTCAAATGAACTGATTTGTAGTTTACCCTGTTGCTCCAAAGGTTCACAGTAAAATTGTGTCTTTTTTAACTAGCCTTGTAATTGTTTTAGTGTCAAGCCTATCACAGATGCATTTAATGTGTTCTTTTATACATGATATTTTTGCAAGACTGACTTCTGGTCACTGTCAGGTAACAACCTAGTGTGGCAGCTTGTGATGGCAGGACTTTGAAAAGTACTGGCAGACAAAACTATTTTTGAAAAGGTCTGTGTACCCCAACAGACAATTCACAATCCTAAGAACTAGAAAAAGCTTTTGTATGTTTTCCATACAATTTATGTGATTTAAACTGATTGGTTTCTCTGGATTGGCAATAATGGTGTGAATGCTGGAACAGGTATTTGCAGTTGGGAACTCAGAACCAATTTGAATCTGTGCAGTTTTCCATTAATTTTAATAATATATAAGATATAAAAGTTGAAACTATAATTTTTGGAAGACAAAAATTTGAGGAGACAGGGAAGCCATTAATGATAAAAGACTTCCTAAAATCATCAGATTTCATATTTAGATTCAGAGTATTACCCCAAGAAATTAGTATCTATTTGTTTTCTTGTAGCTGAGTTTGACTAACAGTTGCAAGATTTTTCTGAAACCATAAGCATTTATGCTGTCAGGAATATCCTGTGTCTCCATCCTGCAGGTCCTAACTTGCCAGTCGCTGTCTTCCAGCCACTGACACCTGCCTAAATCTCAGGTCTGTCATACTGGAATTACACTGACCAGAAATCAGCTGACACTGTACAGAGCAAAATCCAAAGTCTGTACCACAGATTAGACGAAAGACACAGAGTGTTTCATTACATGAGAGACAAAGGTAAGAGACAATGTGGAATTCTAAAACAGAAAGTTTCCACAGGAGGTGTTGGTTGCCTTGCAGATCATCATGTTGTTGTGATGAGTGGGAGCTAGAACAATGAATACAGAGATAGAAAATTTGCCTTAGGTTGTCCCTACCGTATTGTACAATTCCTCTAGCCGGGAGATGGTGAGAAAACGATGCATGCTTACTCCATTTTCTATGAGTAATTTCACAAAATCCACTCTGTCTAACACCAGTGCGTCCAGCATTGCTTGCTCAAGGGAGCCCACCTGCAAAACAAATTATTAATTCAGGCCATTCCCGGGCATTGCAGGCTGATTTTGGCTGGTCTGTCACTGAGAAACAAGCGGGGAATCCTGACAAAATTCTCAGGGTTGCTCTGCTAGGCTTAAAATGGGATAATTACAGTTTAAGTCTGTATTGGTTTCCCTGATTCAGGGCAGCATTTCAAAAATGAGTGTGTCTCTGTTAAGATACTCTATGAAATCCAGCTTAGGAGCAAGGAATAGGAATTAAGGAAACTGGCAATCACACCTCTGTGCTATTCACTATCTCTTAGTAATCTTTACTTCTTGTTTTCCTGACAAACTTTTTATCTGTACTATGTGTATCTCTTATCTGTGCACACATTCAATTTATTTCCTTTACTATTTTTTTCCTCTCCTTGTTGTGTGGAGACACTTTCCCACCAGAAGCAGAAATAGCTTCAGGATAAACACATTTTCAAAGAGACAGATGCAAAAAGTCTTCTTATGTAAAAACTTCTCCTTTTCTACTTTTTGCAGGTTAGGATTTAGAAGAATGAGAAATTTTCTCATACTTCCAATCTCCATCTCACAAGCTAAGTGCAGCTTGCAGTATTTATTCAAATGTTTGCTATGATGCAGTGATGGAGTGATACCAATAAGGACAGTTCAGTACCATTAAACCATCTCCAACCTCCAGCATTTTGATGCATATTTATGCCCAGTACTGAAGACAAGATATATGTAGTCCTGTTCACTCCATAACTGAAAAGACAAGGATTTTTGAGACTAAGTCCAGAAACTACATTTAAAGAGAAGCTTTTCCTTTTGTTACAATTTTTTCATGAGGAGTTATAAATACTCACGTAATGATAGCGCATGAAATTTTCACAGCAGTGACAAAACAAATGTCACTGTAATGAAGACTGTGACCCAATTAAATCTTCTAAATGAAGCTATGTAGGACTTTATGCAACTACAGGTAAATACTTTCTGTTTTTTAATGGGTGACTTGTACCACTAAAAACTGCAATGGAAGCTGGAAACTGACCACTTCTCTGCCCTACACAGCATTCAATCAAGTCCTCTATTTACAGCCCTCCCACTTTCATAGAGAAGCTTTTCCCATGGTACCTCCCAGGGGAGCCACTCAGCTGGTACCAGGAACATAGGATAAGGTATTTAGATTGATTCAGAGATGAACTGGGCATGAAATTAACACCAGGTTTGGAGCCACAGAGCTTCTGTGGTAACACTGCTGATCAGTTCTCGCTTGATGACCTCTAACATTTGGGCAGTGTTTTTTAGATGTGTGATCTTCATAAAGTTCACTATTGGTATATAAAAGCATATCGCTTGAAAAACAGAAAGTAGTTTTGCTGTCCCTTGAATTTGCAGCCCAACATTGTAACGTGGCTGCAAACAGACAGTAGTTTTTCTTAAGTTGCTGAATCACTGCTTGATAGCACAAGCATATTGCTTCCCATTTCTTTAGAGGTGTGGTTGCTCAGCGTTACAGCATCACTAGATGTCAGCATTTCCTTGAACAAGAAAACTCATAAACGCCCTCCGTAGCTGTGAGCGTGAACTTTGTGTTTGGCTGGAAGCATGAATAAACTGTACTTTAAACTGTGTTAAAACCACTGCCAGCTATTAAATGGACTTAATGTTGTGTAGGGTTTAAACTGCTTTCAGTAGAAGATGCTGGATGTATACTGTACCGGCCACTGTTGCCCATAAATAAAGATCTGACTGCGGGCGATGTCTACTCTGTTCCAGGCTAGTGCTAGGCTCAGCTGGTCGGGAGCAGATGCATTAGCTCCTGCATATAGAGGAGTACAGAGCGGGAAGGAAGAGAAAAAAGAGACAAAACATAGTCAGTCAACAGACCACCATGGTTACGTAGCTTTGTCAGAAGTCTCACAGATGTCCTTGTCATTTCTGCAACTGATCTCATACTAAACCAAAACCAAGCCTTCCATTATCCGTGTAAAAAAATACTAGTTCTCAGATACGAATCTACAGTTCTCAGATTGTCTCATAATCATTATTTCCTCAAATGTCCCTTGAAAAATACAGTTAGGTACACCTGATACCAGCAGACGCAACTTGTGGTGAAAGGAACTAGTTTCCCTGCACTCAGAAAGGAAGCAAGAATAGAAGGTAGGAGGGATACTGGCTGAGCTGCAGAACTATGCATGCACAGAGGAATGCATACAAGTCCAGACACAGTCACTTCTAGCAATTACAAATGCACACAAACCCCACTGATTTCAACAGTAGTGCATTTTATGCACATCTTTTGTGCATTCCCACCTAATATGCTGAAGATTTTGCAGTAGCTAAGGAATTTCTCCTCCATTTATAATGAGGAGTCTTGGTGGGACAGATTTTCTTTCAAGCATATAATATTTGTGTAAGAAAGTACGTCACGGATATGGTGTTAAGGTACAGTATACCTGAATTAAATAGGAAACTATGCAGATGCTAAGATGGAGTTGGAGCTGCTTGTTTTTTGAAAGGGAGGGTGTATTTTTCTCCTGTAGTTTAATGGACACTGTGGGACATTCCTGCCCTGCTGTGCTTACTTTAATATTTCAGTAGGGATTTAATGGCTATTAGCTGATTTGTAATATTAAAACAGTGTTTGTGATTCAGTGTCACAGGGAGAAATGACCCTAATCAAACAAATAGATAAAGGCCCCTTTGACTTTTAACTACATAGGTGCTTGCAGTGACTAGGTGATTGTATAAAGGCTCATTCTTAAAAGGCTTCATACCTCCACTGGCTTTTTTGTCTATATTAATTTCTATACTGACCTAATGGTGTGAAGACAAACAAGAGCTTTTCATTACTTCAAAGACTTTATGTCCTCATTTCAGTACTGTTTCGGTTGAAAGTGAACCCTGAAATTGGAGGCAAAGAGTACATAAAGCATAACACGCTGGCTGCTGGAACTCCCTGTGAAGGATCAGTTCACGAGATCTTTGAGATTAGCCTACAGTTTAATTTCATTCATCTTCACTTTGAAGTCAGTTCACTACCATGAAACTTTACAAATATTAACACATATTTCTACATCAATTATTGGTGAAATGGTGGAGCACAGGTGATGTTATTACAGAAATGAGCTATGATAAAAAAGGTAGGTGATGCAGGAGCAGAATGATATAGAGAAATTATGAAGAAAAAACCAGTGAGAACAGTAAAAACCTTACTGATCTAAGAAGTCACATGAGCAATCCTTTGCACAGAGCAGCCTCTCATATACTATGAAAGAGACAAAAGCTCTCGGGAGGCCTGATGTGGGATGCCAGTGACATCCGAACTTTCTTACACAAGCAACATGCAACATTTGAGAACAGGAAATATTTGCCTCTTGGAAGAGAAAATGTCTCTACAGCTTTATAAAAACAGAAAAACTCTACCTGCAGTGGGCAAGATAGTGTAAATTAAGTACAGAGAGCAAGTAATATTCTCCCTCTTCTTAAATTGTCATGGGCCCTCCTCCTTCCCATTCACATGCCTGTAGGAGAAGCAAGAATTCTGGTAGGTGCTTAGGCAAGCTCTGTGGAACATGGATGAATGCTGAAACCCAGGGACAGTGACGGTGATCTCACAGCCTGGTACATTTTGCACATGTGACAGGGGTGTTCCATCTCCTGACTTCACTAACTGACTGCAGCCTACAGTCTGGTTAGCCAGGGGTGCAGGCTAGTTAGAAATCATTCTGCATCAAGAGTGCATCAGATGGACTTGGGGAAGTATGTGGAATACACTGCTTTCACTTCAGCCAAATCAGAGAAGCTCAAGGTGAACATGACGACTAAAACGAAGCCTTCTCCAGTTGTTGTAGCACTCATGGGCACTTTCATGCTTTGTGAAGGACACTGCTGTTGGATGGATGCAGGGCTTTCTAATGAATCCAATCACATGAGGCATGAGGTGGTATCTGTATCTCTAGAAAGGCCTTCCAGCAGTTCATCAGAATTGTTTTCTTTGATCATGGTTAATGCTCCAAATACTGAGTAGACATGAAAGCAAGACATGGTTCAGCCTCTGTCCCTTCCACCTCCCTCCATGGTGCTTAAGTCTGCCATCAGCAGGCAAGTTTTTCTGTGGGTGATGTGTAGTCCTGGAGATGATGGTCTTCTCAGTGCTTGCTTCCATAATAACTAATTTCATTGTCTTGCAAAGCACTGCAGATATTTGGCAGTTGAAGGACATGTATGGTTTCTTAAGAGGCATTTGTACTTCAGGTCCAAAACTGTCCATCAGCAAGGGCATAAACTAAAAAGTGACCTGTCTGAGGACTAACCTCATTCATGAGATCAAAGCAATCCACAAAAATTGAAGACAAAGGTTACTTACGAAATAAAATAAAAAGATAAATAACCTTTGGCTCTCATCTACTCAATATAGGGATTGCACCAGAACCATTTCTAGGCCCTTAACACCATCAGTGTTGAGAAATTTCTTCTCTCTATATTGCTGTTTCTCTTTAGCTGCCCTTATAATTGTAAGTACTGTGGTGTACTTGTTGCTTCAAATAGTATTTTAGGCATTAGGAGTAAAGTCTCTGCAATATTTACTCAGCATCCTGGCATCTGGCTAAGCATAAGATATGTTCCTCAAAATAACGTTTTAGGACAGTATGACTAAGGTCTGTAGTGGGACTCTTCCTTGCATTCATCTACTCCTAGAAGTTGCATCTGGGATGAAACGCATTGATTTGGCAATATCTTATTTCAGTACAGATATTGCTGGATATAGATAGACAGTGCATGCATGGCGTGAAGTTGAATGAACAAGATCTAAGGCGGCTGTTAATTCCTGCAGAGATTAACTTTATGCTCTCAGTTGCCCATCCAGGACTGCTTGAATATCATACTAGATTACTCTTATAAAAACTCAGATTCAGTATATTGGACCAAAAACGTAATACTCCTTGATGATAAAGACTAGAACCACAAACTCGACCCTGTATATGTAGGTGAACCCAGGGTACAAGTCAGATTACTGAAGAGACAGACTACAGGCTTTTACATACTAGCTAAAGTTTACTGTCATCAGTGTAAACCTCTAAAGGATTCTCCTGAAAGTCTATGATAGCACTCAGGAATCTGGAAAGCTGAAATGACACAAAACTGATCTATCTAGATGGAAATGTTTGATGAAGACTCATCTCCAAAATGCTTCTAAGCATGTCAGTGTCCTCTTTGAATCATCATTTAAAGAAAAACATTAGATCAGGGAGAACAGCAATCTAAACTAGCTTTCTGCTCTGCATCTCAGCAGATATTACACTGTCTTTTGTTTCAGCAGCTCTTTTGGTGAAAAGGCTGCATTTCTTTTGCACTTGCTACAAGTGCCTTCCTGGCATTTAGCAAATCAATTGACAGTAAGAAAGCTGATAGCAACAATGACTATATGGCAGTAACTAGATATCTGGCCTAACTCTGAAGTTCTTCTGTGTGAGTGATTTTATGGTTGGCAGACCATCACACTGTTTCAGGACCATCTGATACTACACATTTTCTGTTCAGTGAGCATGAATCATTACTTATTCACAGACTGGAAAGCATGCAGACATTGGATCTGCATTAGCCCAACATGGCTTATCTCAGAGGGTTACAGGTAGATACATTTACTGTATGCAATACACCACAGGGCCACCTCGTGTCCAGTGCTATCAATTGCACTGGGAAAGCTGGAGCACCAACTGAATCACAGCTGGTGCTGCTAACGTGCTCCAGACATTGCAACAGCTTCATGACACTTCAAAGCAACTGTATTTTAGACCATGTCCATACATGTGCTGCCTTTAACTTCCCTGTCACATGCCTTCTGCTCAATTAACACCTGCAAAAGGACAAAATTCATCGCTGCTTGAGTTCCAACTGTTCAAGTTAAGGGAGCACAAATGGCTAAAGAGTATCAATAAACTGACTTGCTACAAATTTATGCAACTGGAAACTTACTACCCACGTTTGCATGTTTCTTCATTTATTTCTTTTTTAAAAAGAACTTGCAAGCCATATGCTGTTGTGACATCCAAGCAATTTAAATTGATAACCAGCTTGGATGCCATTCCCTAGTGCATTGGCGATCACTTCCAAGACAGACAGATCTACTGACAAGATTAAACAAGTGACGTATGAAAACAAACAAAGAAAGAATCTCATATTTAGTGTAGGATTTGGGGGTTGTGGAGTACCCCATCCAGGAGAGCTCCTGCATTGGCAACATGCCTGTTGTGGGTTTAAAATGAGATTAGCTTACTGCAAGTTTTACACAGCAAATAGGAAATGGTACCTAGTGTTTCCCATTCCTTCTCCTTCTCCTACTTCCTGAGCAAATTACTCACACCAGAGTGGGACTGGTAATAAGCTGGTACATGACTTGGGTACTGGCTAGCAAGAGCTGCAAAATCCTCATCACTGAGACTAAAAAAATAACCAGTATTCATCACCACTTTCACACTTCTCTCTGCCACTTTTTCACTGAAGAGGTGAAAAGACAAATTCCTGAACCTAATCTTATGAATTTCAAGGTAATTCAGGTCCAGTCTTCAAATTTGCTTATTAGAAAATCAACAGTCAAGTGGTTCAGCATTGTTACCTTAAACTTCTCTGATGAAAAACCCAAATATCCTTCAGCCTGATGTGACACATTTACAGAAAGGTAGTATTCCATTCAGAGTGTGCCAGAGCCTTGGTACGTGGTATGAGTAAGGACAACTGACTTACTTGTAACAAGAGATCTCGTCTTTGCACACATTGGTAAAAATCTATATGGACTTTCACTCCTTGTGATCAAAAGGCTCAGATTAACAAGTGACACCTGGCAAATCTAATCTTCCTATCAGAAAGTGCTGATGAGCAAAGAAGACGTGGTGTTAAGTTTTAGTTCCTCTGGCTCTCGAGCAGGACATAAGCACTGTAGCCAGCAGGAAACTACCAAATCAAAAATGGCAGCCAAGCATAAAAGGAGATGTCATAATTACTTACACAGATCCAGGTACTCTCTGAGCTAAAATAAGTTTACTACCATGCCTTGCATTACTATTATGAAGAGGAAAGGTAATCTTTTTTTATGAAGGAGATGACAGGACCAATTTGGCACTTGCAAAAATAGTGCTCCAGATCAGAAAGGATTACTCATATATCCAGACTGCAACCATAGTACTTTGCTCATGTAAATACAGCAAAAGATCTTTTAAAACAGAAAAAAAAATTCCCTCCCAGGCTTACAATCTATTTTATTCAGCTTCTAAGAGCCACCTTTTAAAGTGGTAGAAGACTCCAGGGATCTATGCTGTAGTTCAGGTCTGAAAATATACCTGGAAAAAGTAGGATCAGAAATTTAAGACAATCTGTATGTTGCTAATAGAAATCAAATACATTAGTTTCCGTGTTTATCTTAAGATAAATTTTGAAGAGAATACACTTTACACTGACGATCATGAAGGACCCGGCTATATTTAAGATAAAAATGAAAATCGCAATTAAAATATTTTCTAAGAATAGAAAAGGAGAATTTGGTGATGTATGCACTTCTTGTTCCTTGCTTTGTATTGATTTCTTTTTCCTTTCTTCACCTTGATTTATATTGTTCAGTGCAAAGATGTCCCAAATGCCTTCTAATTTAATTACACAGATGGCAAAAACTTGTTACCTCCAAGTACCAGCAAAATAGTTACCTGCATGACAAATAAAAGGTGTCTTGATCAAAATGAACAAAAGAAGTGGAGAAAGTAATATATTTTTGAAATAGAGTTAATAATTGTGTAAAAGATAAAATACTATTTGCTTGGTTAGGTGAAAGTTACTCAGACCTTATCCCTTTCCTCTTCATAGAGCCTTTGTGAGTCTGCACAGGAAGAAACTGAGAAGACAACAGAGGCCTGGCACAAGCAAAAGTAATTCTCATTGCCTTTGAATACCCAGTAAATCCATTGCATTTTCTGTTATCACTCAAATTAACTTCTGCAATATGGCTTCATATCCCCTCTAAATTAATGTGTGGAGGTGGAAATAGTAGGATGAGAACAACAACAGAGCCTCACTAAACATAATTTTTCCTAGTCAGCTTCGGAAGTCCATTCTCCAATATTTCTCAGACTGTTCTTTAAAATTATTTGGTATGTCTTATCCTTTGTTTATAGAACCAGCATGGCTTGTATGGGATAACGCAAACCAGTCCACACAGCAACAAGATGATCACGGTGATTGATACATGCCATTTGGAGAAATACCATATAAATGGAAGGTTAGAACCTCCCAGCCCTTGCTCAGGCGATTCATTGTTCATTGGTTAAATGCAGGAGTTTCAGAGCCTGTTTCAGTATTTGCAAGCAAATGTAAAAATTACCTGATATTTTTGAAGAGAAACAGGTCAAATGTTCTGTCTGCAAGATGAGATTTTTACAATGAACTGTAGCAACAGCAGATTTATGCCAGGACAATCTTTCAAGAGCGTAAGTGAAACACGTAATGGCTTAGAAAGACTTAGCAACCTGAAAAGTTTAAGATTGAAACCCCTACCACCATGTAGCTGAGTTCTGAGCTCTCCCAGTGGACGCTGGAAGGAATCCCACACAGTTCCCAGACTTTCTTACAAATGACTACAGATAATATTTTGGTTTGACAGTTGTGCCAGTTTTATCTAAAGGGACTTAACCTCCTTCTGGATTTCTACTAGCCACCACTGGTGTTTCTTGTGAGTCAGTAGCGATTGTGTGTGGAGAATAAAAATTCATAAAGGAAAACCAGGAGCTATTTAGACATTAAAGAAAAAGCTGTTTTTGTATAAGGCAGTTAGAACAAAAAGTGTGCTTCGATTTCACAGTATGGATTTACCAGCTTGATACAGCGGATATGGTCAATAAATGCAGGTTTCAGCACAGCAGAAAGACACATAGTTAATCCATTCAGACTGCTACAAGCTTGCTGTGGAGTTAAATTCCATTACCTTTTAGTAACGCTGTCAGGATAGCTAAATCAATATCCTGGTGTCCTTCTGATCCCATGCGAAAAACTGTGATCTGGAATGGTAAAAGACGATACCATTATTGAAAACATGGTATTTTTTTTTAAAAAAGACATTTGATCAGGGCAGCATCGTTTGGATCTCAAAATATCCTGATGGCTCCAGGACACATGAGAATCTTACTAGATAGGATTAACACACAGTATTTTTTGTGAGATAAAATTTGCTAAACCTATAAATTGTATTGAGCATGTGGATGAAATATGCAACAAAGAAATGTACTTGTATTGGAGTAAAATTAGACATAGTGTTCTCAATGCATTTGCTATGAGGAATACAGTTATGGAACTAGTTTATGACATATGACATCCAATAAATATTTTTGACTGAAATTAAAATCCTATTTAGCTTCATGATTTTATACAGCAGAAAGTTAGATAAATAATCCAAGAATTAAGCTTCTAACATGCTGCCCAGGGAGTGGTGGAGTCACCTGGAGGTATTAAAAAACCCATGTAGTTGTCACACTTGGAAACATGGTTTAGTGGTCATGGTGGTGTTGGGTTGACAGCTGGACTTGATGATCTTGAAAGTCTTTTCCAACCTCAGTGATTATTTGATTCTAATGGGGCTGGATACATCTTTAGCTATGTGTGCTCAGGGAATTATCACTGTAAGTTATAAACTTTGGGGCAGTGAGGTGAGATACAGAATTCATAAAGAATTAATATAGTGGGTCTGCCCTTTCAAGTCAGTTTCAGTCTTGGTTAAAATTGCACTGAAACATAAAGAAGTGTAAATCCCCTTGCTCCTTTTTGTTACAAATGCGATAGCACCTCTCAGGCCTTTGCTTCTTGTGAAGCAACTGAGACTACAGCCTTTTATTAGAGCTTTCCCTTTACTTACAAAAGCCACCATTTTTAACTGAATACCTGTCACCTGTTTTTCTTTCCCCTTTTGACAGTACGGACTGCCTCAATTTGTTTTTTTTAATGGATAGCTTTAGTTAAGAGTTGTGTAAATAGATTTTACACTCATATTCAGCAACATATATTGTCCCCACACTCCTAGACTACTACTCATGTAGAACCACTGAAATGCAACACATTGGGGATAAAGATCAGCAAACATCAGGGCACAAAGAACAGTGCATCATGATGGGGAAAGGAGATACATACAGTGGTTAAGACTAAGGAAACATTTTCTTGACAATCTTTAGTTGGCCAGGTGAAACCCCATGAAACCCTCCTGTAGCACCCATTCTAACTTTCATCTGACTTTGGAGCTCTAGAGGTTTCAAGGAAGGTAAAAGACTTTGACATCGGTGGCAGTAGTACAGCTTGTTAAAGACTGAAAAGACAAAATAACAAGAAACTTGCATAGCTCAATTAGTCAATTGATTCTGTTGATGCCTAAAATAATTATTGTGAGAAATCATTTATGCTAGGTGTTGAGCAGTTGAGGCCCTTCACAGGCAAATAGTAGTGGCTGCCAGGTCACAGGCCCTGGTCCTCATGGGGGATTTCAACCACCCTGACATCTGCTGGAGGGACAACACAGCAAGGTACCAGCAATCCAGGATGTTATTGGATTGCATAAATGACGAATTCATCCTCCAAATGGTGGAGGAACCAACAAGAAAAGGTGCTATGCTGGACCTTGTTCTCACCAACAGGGAAGGGCTGGT
>JAOXOE010000874.1:21911637-21978756 GCA_028565055.1 Phoeniculus purpureus
GTTGCAGGCGGATTGGACTAGATGATCTTTTGAGGTCCCTTCCAATCCCTAATGATTCTATGATTCTATGATTCTATGCTAACCTGAGCAGGCTGGGTATAAGGGAGAAGGACTTAAAACCACAGCAAGAAATAACAGTATTGATCTGTATATGGTATGCCCATGTCCATTTCTTGTTGGGCTACAATAACAACCTGTCTGCTCAGAGTGATGTTGGTCTTAAAATACCAGAAGCAATGCAAGTTCTGCTGAAGAACTGGAATATTCTTTCCTGCTCTTCTTTTCCCTCAGTAAACTTCTAAGTTTATCTTGGTCAGATTCTTCCTTCTTTGAAACACCTTGAGACTTTATGGATTTACTTGCACGTACACAGATGTCCAGGGTATTGAGAAACACCAGTGATTTTGTGCGCGTTATAAGAGGCTATATTCCAAACACACATTCCTATTGTCTTACATTGTATTACATTTGTTCAGCCTACTGCTCTCTTTGTTTTCCATCCCATGTCCCCTCTTAGGTGGCACAGTAAGGAGAAGCCACAAAACTTTTGCTTGTTTATGTTGGTTAGGTGCACTTATCAGCATCTCAAAGACTTGAACTAACAGTTAAGTTTTACATCTCATCAAAACACTGTGGAAAAGTTGATTGATGCAGATGACAGCTGACACATTTATCTGGAATTTGAAATGAGTAAGGAATGCAGGAGAAATTCAGAAACCAATTTTCAACATAACATTTACCAGGAACAGAAAGATATTTCGCAGAAACAGAAACCTAAGTGATACATGAAGTCATTACATTTTACATCAAAAGTCCTAGGAGCCAAAAAACTGCCAGAAGCAGTACTTTCTAAGCAAATACTTCAAAAATCTGTAAAAGATTCTCCAGCATTTTATTTTTAATACTTAAAGGCTCCATATTGCTAAGGTTGGTAGGAAAATCAGTGCTTGTAAAATACAGAAATGTCTTGTTTCTTGAAAGAAATACTTCTGGGAGTAGTTAACAGCTGTATACTTGTTATGCACCTCATCATTTCTCATCTTAAAAAGGCCATGTTGGCCTGATTTTTAGGAAGAAAGTTCAACGCAGCTTCCTCTGACAGACATCTGGTCTCCAAGTCTTTTGCCCTGAACTCAGCTCTTACGTGATTCATACATGTTCAAACTTGTTCTTAACAACATCACTAGCCAGAAGAAAGCTGGTCCTATTGCCACAGTTGACAACAACCTCAGTATTTGCAATCTCAGTATTTGCTAATACAGCTTACTTCCTTTGATACACATGCCAGCTGCCTGTAGACTTGACAGTTCCCAAGCTCACCAAGGACAGCGTGTATGACATGGCTCTCAAGCAGGCTGTGCACATATGTTGCTTCCTGTAGGCTTCCTGTGAATGCACGGTGATGCCAAACCAACAGATTTTCAAAATATTCCCTGTCTTTGCTGCCACCAGTTAACCCCATGCAAACTCTTCATGCAGGTCTCCAGTGTGGTCTCAGCCAGCAGCAAGCTGATGCCTAGTTAAAGTCTCTTCAGCAAGGCCAAAATGTCATTCAAGTCTTCTAAGCTCTCAGTGAACTCTACAAGTGATCCTGGCATTTAGCCATGAGTTTGTACAATGTACAGTGTCTGCGACAGAGAAGACTGGTCTGTTAATAAGCTGAAATACTAGAATATTTCCTCATACTTAAATTATTTTAAAACAGTAAAATAAGATTACCTTCTCTCTAAACAGTTTTCAGCTCCTTACTATGCTCTTCCATATGACAGCAGAACAGAAAGACATGTTCACAGGAGAGTATTTGGTCTAACGTAGAATAATTTGACCAAATGGACAAATTGTCACAAATACAATGCTAGAGGCCTTGGTAAAAATTTCCAGTGTGATGAGGAAATTACATTTAATTACAGTTTTACTACCTCAGTAATAGGTAGCACAATTGAAAAAGTAACTGCATAAAGCCCTTAATTTTCAAATGAATCTAATTATCAATATTGCCATAGAAGTAAAGGGCAGAAACAGAATGTGATGCAGACTCTTACCAGATAATGTCTTCTGTAATAAGTCAAACAAAATAAAAGTTTTGGTTATTAGGTCCAACACAATAAAAGTCTGGTCTTTGAAACAATCTAAAATGCAAATCATCCTCTTCGATATAAGAATTACTAGGAAGGAGTAGCTCATTTTGTTTCATATCATCAGAGAGTAGTCAATCGTGCAATATTTAAATAAAAATATATACTTGATTTTCTGTCAGAACATCAATGACTTTATTTCTATTTTATTCAAAAGGATTATTTTATTCTATTAAAAGTTGCTTCAGAGTTGTTTCTAAGATGGCTGCTTGGCTGACACATTATTAGTACATGAAAATCATCCATCTCCTTTTAATAGCATATCAGTCTACTCTGATAAATAAAAGAGTGAGACCAATACCTAAAGTAAAGCGGCTGCAAAGAGCATTTTTAAAATATTATTCAAAAGTATTAACACTTTTTAAAAAAGTATTAACACTGCACTGTTAATTTAGCAAAGTTCACATAGCAAAGTGCAACACTGGGTGAGCTTTAGGAAGGAGTTTTCCTGAAGCCACTTCTCAGGAATATGGGAAAGTGCCTTACATGGACCTGCTGTGATTAGGGACAGACTTAGAATAAAAACGAAAATGTTATGCTTACGTCCAGAGGAACAGCGGTGTGTGCACCACATGAGGTCAACCAAAGGAGTAAATTTTGCAAGTTTTGTCTCATCAGGCTATTGGGTGCTAACAGATTAATTATTTAGATAAAATGGTTAGAAAGATGTGTGAGGAAGTTTGACAGAATTTTCTCTGAATACTTTTACAGTTTTGCTTGAGGACAGGGAAGTTACAGGATGGACAGGATGTGAAGGTGAATGTAATGCAATTTAGAGACGTAAGCTCAGAAAAAGTCAGGTAAATTGGCACCTATTGAACTGGCCTCAAAAATCTGTTGTTTAAGAATGAAAAAAAAGTACACATGAAGAAGTAAGGATAAGAGTAAGAAACAACATGATCTGCAGATCACAAATAGCAAAGGAATTTCCATAAATAGACTAAAAGTAATTTGGTTCTTTTTTCAGTATGTGAGACAGCACACATTCTTTCAAACATCCTGCCTAGACTTCTTGAGATACAAGGGGTCTTTCTTACTACTTTGTTTTGATCGCATTCAATTAAACTTTAGAGCCTGCATAGCTGATAACATCTCTGAATTTATTTAAAGAATTAATTTGAGTGTTGTGAATTTCTGTAAATAAGTATTTTAAAGATGTGCACTCCCTTATACAAGGCTGTAGACCATTCCAGTAGGGATCTGTATTACAGGCAACAGAAAAAAGCATTCTTTTGTAAATGAGTAAAGTGAAATAAAAGCAGAACACAATATAAGTTAAAGTGTTGAAACTGGTTTTTTCTAAATTTATTCTTCATACTCACTCCAGCAGATTCTTATTATTGCTAGATACTGGTACTATGCTAAGTTTACATAGCACCAGCAAAACACAAGGGGTCTTATCAATGATAATTGGATATTCATGAACAGAGCTTTCTCACTGCCAAATGCAGTTTAAGTAGTATATGCATACATGCAAAAAGCAGGGGACAGTAATGGAAGATAAGCCTAAACAGGATTCTATAATACCTTAGTTTTGTCACAGAATATTTACCTTCCTGACTAGTCTAGTCAGAAGCCTAGTTTGATGCCATTTGCTAAATGAGGAACAGTGCAGGAAAAGCCTTAGAAAAGATGTAGCTAAAAAAATAGATTTCAAAGACATCAACCTCCAAAGAATAGTCATGCATATTGCAAGACCCTTCAAGGATCACTTATTTTGGTATAAATGCACAAACTGGAGCACAAAGAGTCAATGAAAAGATTAATGCTTAAAAACAAAGACCCTTTTCCAAACCTATGCAGGTGGTGTGATTTATTTTTGGCCAGAGTGTTATTTAAAAAAAAAAAAAGAGATACATGACAACAACAAGATTTTTATAGATATGCCTGGGAAACAAAACATCACATTCTTACTATTTTCAGTCAAATTTATGTGTTTGGCAATGACAGATAATTATAACATGAAGGAGGAAAACAAAAAAATGTGATGAATCATCACTGAGTACACAGTTGTAGCCAACAACTGGAACCAGACCAAGCCTTAACGTCAAGCCACGAAAAGTTGGTTATTTGCAGGCTTTTACTTGCCTTATTAGCAGAGCCTGTAGAAGACATTCACTAAACTTGCTGATAGAGTATGTATAAATTTCATGGCCACATATACTTCAGTTTATAAGACTTGAATTTGCTTAGTTTGCCTTAGGTTGTAGAGTTAAAATGGTGACCTACTGTAAGATATACAATTGAACTGAAGTCAACTATAAAAGACATGGAATTTAAGACCACAAGTATGCAAGGGGAATTTCAAGCAGACTGTATGAAACTCCTGCAAAAACAAACAGAAATGAATGGAGGCAGGTGTGTGCAGGATTGAACAATTTACTACGTAAAATGGATGTAAAAGCATATAGCTGAGTAATAAAGACTTTTGAGTTACAGCATGGAAGGAGGTGAAGGCATTTGGTGCTGTTTTCCATGCCATTAGACAAAATCACTCCCAAGGGACTGGAAATCACCGAATTCTCACATACAAAGATATGTAAGAATATGGAACTATTTCTAAACAGACCCATTGATCGCAAATTAAAAACAAATAAATAAATAAAAGTCCCTCCCCCCGAAAAGGTCTAACAACAGCTGCTCCAAGAACTAAACCTTTCCTGACTACCTTGGGAAACAGTGATGAAGAAAGCTGATGGCTAGCTTTGCAGACTACTTGGTGACTGAAGGAGTCTCTGCCAAATTAGTGGAGTACCTGCAAACCGATGTATTTGGCTCCACTGATTTTCAGTAAGGTTAATGCTTGGAAAAGCCTTAACATTCAGCTTTAAGCAAACATGACATTATAATTTCCTCAGTTTTGGGTAAGGAAATCCAAAACCCCATCTGCACCTTTCCTTGACATCTGAGGATAAATTGGTATCTCCAGCAGCCCTAAATATCATCGAAGAGAAGAGAAGAGAAGAGAAGAGAAGAGAAGAGAAGAGAAGAGAAGAGAAGAGAAGAGAAGAGAAGAGAAAAGAGGCCCATTCTCTGTTAATAAAAATACATCTTTCTTCTGAGTAAGCGTGGGCTGGGGTTTGGTCCCTACCACCATGCCCTTTGAATATTTCATTCTTCCTAAAGAGAAATGAAGAGTGTATCGATTAAAAGGGTCTTTGGATGTTTAAGGAAGAAAAATGAAAATTGTACCTGAAAAAGTTTATGAACTCATCTCAGGTTTGTTTTTGCACTCTAGGAAATTCTTCTCTCGCTTAATTGCTCCTGATACATCATTAGGAAAACAGATACAACAAAAATCATTAACTTCCTATTAATATAGTACTCTCTCTGTTTGATCATTTATTTGCTTATTTCAAAAGACTTCATGAAGACATGCCACTCAGTAAGAGATTCACTCAACTCCACGTTTAAGCACATGTGAAAAGTGAGTGAGGGTTTGAATATAAAGGTCACCAGGAACTTAGAACACAAACATAAACTTTATATAAAAGGGTTATGGATTCATCAAAACACGAGCTGTTTCAGGTGGAGAGATAGTTCCACCCTCTCATCCAGTGATGGAAAGACAAGAGAATCCATTGCAGAGAAATCAGGGCATAACCAATTGAAGTTCACCACAAACAAAGTTTTCCTTCCCTGGTTAGTTGTTCATGGGACTTAAAATATCCAGTATAATAATGACAGCACAGCACAGAGGTGAGGGTCAATGAGTCTAGAAAGCCACAAATGTGCAGAGCATTGTAGAAATGGAAGACTTTTTCACACACCACTTCTGAAAGCGCATCTCTCCTGTAGTTTAACTAAAGATATTCCTGAAGCAGGACATAAAGAGTAACTGCCAAATGTACACAAAGACTAAAGATGTTTCAATGATTTGTAAAGAAATAAAGCTGAAAGACTTCAAAAACACTGGTTTAGATAAGAATTCAGATCATCATAAAGTTGAACAGGCAAATGGAAAGCTTACAAAGGTACCTAGAGAGCTACCTGCAGTGATCTTTGTGAAACTGTAAAAGAGGAGACAATTATGTGTCCAGTCTTTCTTGAGGAAGCAGATTACCATAGCTGAGATTTCAGCAAGTCAGTGTAGACCTTCCAGTCTAGAAATTGGTACCAGTGTCATGGCTGATTGTCTCATTTTTCCCCAAAAAACAGGAGATACCACCACATGTGAAAGAGTATCTCAACCACAGTCATGTAAAGAAAAGGACAACTAAAGAAGCAGACAGCAGCACACTCCAACACTGAAAATACTTAAGCAGACATCTGACAGTTTGGAATGATCTGTTTTTTGCCAGTATTACTTGCTCGCTAATTTTTGTAAAAAAGTCAGTCATCAGCTGTTCCTTATAAATATTTTCTTCTGAGAGCACCTACAGCCAAAAGTACATAAAGACAGACTATGTTTCATGGCATCACAGTTATACCATAATAGGTACAGCTGTCCACATCAGCACTTGTGTATGAATGCCTGACAGAACCTGAAATCTACAGCCTGAACCTTTCATGGTGATTAGTGTTTTCCTTTGATTTCTGAAGTACGGTTCTCTTTTTCAAGATTCAAATCCATATTTAGTATCAGCATTTCTTGCTCAGTCAACAATATGTGTATTCACAGTACTAGTAGCTCCGTGAAAGTGAGACTAGCTTATCTCAGGCAAGAGAGCAGAAAAGGACAGGTATCAGAAACAGTGGTCCCACCAGAATGAAGGTACCACACAAAGATCAAGTTTCAGTCTTATTTTACTATATATTTACATTTGACACTTTACTGGAAAACAAATTAGGCTATGATAAATGCAATATAATCTCAGCAAAAGGAACCACAACAGAAGACAACAGATTCAGAGTTGAAACAGAAAGAAAGTAAACCTAGAGGTCTTAGTTACACCTATAAATGTAAAGAAATTCTTGTTATTCTCATAGAAATTGCAGGAAAAAATCCCCACTCCTGTGCCTATGACAGTACACATCTCTAAGACTTGCTTTGTGCAGTTCCTATTCTAATGAAGCTTTCTTTACTGCTTTGAAAAGGCCACCCCGTAAAGAGTCAGTCTAGAGGATGGATGTCTGTTGCAGGCCAGAAGTACTTCTAATAAATGAGTCTAGAAAAGCCACACATAGAAGTAGTCAGTAGAGAGGCTGCCTAATATTTGTCAGGATGAGTAAATCACAGACCTGGTCTAAACACTATGCAACCCTATTCAGTGACTACAACTGCACACAATAGGAAACTCAGCAAAGCAGTTTCCAATTGGCAACAAATGGTTCTCCAAAACGGTACGAAGACGCTGTGTGTTACACAAATGCATGTTGCTTCTGTCAAACCTGCTTGTTAAATTGTCTATAATTCTGTCTTTCTGTGAAATATTTCTTAAGTAATTATGAGCAGATTCCTCAACTGAGGTATATGCTCCAAAACTAGGTTTTTTAAAATTAAAGATCTTTTCCACTGTTAGAGCTGATTATTAAAGACATTTTGCACAACCTCTGTGAGAGTTACAATCTTTCTTATAAAAAATGCCGTAATATTCACCAGCATCAGAGCACAATTTGTTATTCGAAGAACATTTTATGCCTACCACTTTACCCCTTCAGGATAAAGCCCTCTGATGTCATATTTTCCTACCAAAAACTCAGTACTGCACCACAATTAACTCCTTTTCCCATCAATTCCTAAATAGTTCCAGCACCTTCTGCATGTTTTGGGCTAGAGTACCACTTAATAAAACAGTCTCTATTGCTGGCAGTGTCATGGAGGAAAAACTTAGTCAAATGGACTACATGAAAATAGTTAGAAGGCTAGACATAATTAAACTATCTGTAATCTCACAGTAAACATGAAACCTACCACCAGATAACTGGTGGATAGACCATGACTTAAGTAGATGAAGATATAGAAAAACACTGATGCAGAGCAGCATATGCTGTCCTTCAAGAAAGCAGTACCAGTTATTTCTGAGAAACAAAAGTCATAGAATAGGTCATGTCATATATTGTCCTGGTGGCACAACATAGCTTTCATCTATGCAACAGCTCAAATAAGCTCAAAGCCTTACTAATACAAATTTCTGTTACGTTCTCTTGAATAGGTATATGAAATGTACCAAAATAACAAAATCAAGAACAACCAGTTTGTCACCTTTTTAAAATGCATACCTAATAAATTTTTCAGGGTTACTGTATTCTGCAAGAATATGAAGTGTTGCATTGCCTAAAGCAAGAAAATCCACGACACAAAGTTACATATAGGGTATTCCGTTCGTTAATAAGCCAATATTCATGACACAGTCTGTGTTTAGTCAGGTTAGCATTACTTTTGACAGCCTCTATACAGGCAAATTGAGAAATACCTATTTCAAGAGTATGAGACATGCGGGAAGGAATGCAGAGACACATCTCATCATCCAGAGATAGGGTTAGAAAAGTGAAAAAGACCTGCTGTAACTGAATCCAACATGGGATGTCGAAGTAAGTAGATGAGAAGGGTTATTAGGAAAGCTAGGCAAAATGTGAGCCCATTGCTGAACATCTGGATTTCTGGAATCCTAGATCCAGAAGAGG
This sequence comes from Phoeniculus purpureus, assembly GCA_028565055.1. Classification (NCBI taxonomy): domain Eukaryota; kingdom Metazoa; phylum Chordata; class Aves; order Bucerotiformes; family Phoeniculidae; genus Phoeniculus; species Phoeniculus purpureus. The sequence continues at coordinate 21,920,340 of JAOXOE010000874.1, forward strand.
GTCTGAAGAAGACTTGCACTTTGTAGAAGAGGATGAAGTCATCAAATAAATGCCAAAGCAAAGTGGGCATTGATGGAATGCACTCATGAATATTTAGGGAGCTGGCTGACATCATTGTGAGACAACTATCCGTAATCTTTGATCAATCATAGTTACTGGGAGGAGTACTTGAGGACCTAAGAAAAGCAAATGTCACTCCTATCTCAAAGAGCAAGGAGGTGCACTGTCAAAGGAACAACAGGCTGGTCAACCTTACCTCAGTCGCTGAGCAAGTGTTGGAGCAGCTAATGCTGGAAACCATTTCCAGGCATTTGAAGCACGTGAAGATCATTAGGTGTCACTCCAAGGGGAATGCTTGATCAACTTAGTAAACTTTGCTAATGAAATGACTGGCCTGGCAGCAGAGAGAAGCAGATATTGCCTACCTAGATTTCAGTAAGGTTTTCAACACTTCATAGAGAAGCTGAAGAATGGGCTAGAGGTAGGCTGAAGGCTGGCTGAATGCCTGGGCGTATAGGGTGGTGATCTGTGACATGAAGTCTAGTTGAGAGTCAGTAACTTGGAGTGTATCCCAGGATCAATATTGTGTTGAGACCTGCTGGTTGGTCTGAGGTCCTTATCTGGCTGATGAGCGTGCTCTCACCAGGTTTCATGATGACACAAACCTGAAGTGATTAATGTGCCAGAGGGTCAGTTGGATTTTGACAGCAAGTTCAGCAAAACACACTACAACATGCAACAGTATATGGTAGGAAGGAGCTTTACAGTAAGGGGCCTGAGGGTGCTGGTAGAAACAAACTTGACCATGTTCCCTTGCTGCAGAGAAGACTAATGATGTCTTGGACTGGCAATAGGAGGTTGTTGCCAGCAGGGCAAGAGAAGTGATATCTCCTCTCTACTAAATAGTAGTGACTACACACTAGGAACACTGTGTACAGTTCTGATCTATAGTCAAGCACATACTGGAGCAAGTTCCACAACAGGCCACTGAGATAATGTGATCAAGTTCACAGTCAGCAACTTTTTAGACAATACGAAATTGGGAGGTGATCCTTCCCATCTACTCAGCACTGGTGAGGTCACACCTTGAGTCTTGTGTCCAGTTCTAGGTTCCCCAATTCTAGAGAGATATCAACATACAGGAGAGTGTTCAATGAAAGGCCACTAAGATGATGAACAGTTTGGAGCATCCTCCAAACTACTTGGCCTTTCCTCATCTACAACGAGGAAAAGCCAAAAAAAGGAATTTTTTGCAAACTATGCTTCCTGAAAAGTACCATAACGTTGTAAGTGTGTAAAGAGGTTTTGCTCTCGTTCATATCCACAGCACCCTTAAATAAAGAGAACCTCTTGTCATGCAGGCAAGGTAGGGCAGTTGTGACAATCTTTCAGGGAGTGGAGAAAAACATGGCACAGAAATGTGACACAGCACATGACACCATGCTCCCTTCCCTCTAAGAAACAGTAATTTTCCTTGTTTGTCTGAAGTCAACTGATAACAATACAGTCACTTCCCACACATGAAGAGGAACACAGGATGCTTCTTCCAGTACCAAGACACAAATGTCACAATGCTCTTGCCACATGCCAAACTTGGAAAAGTCATCCTACCAATGAATCCCACCAGTGAAGACACTCTTCCCTCTAGCCTAGTGCAAAATACTTCATCAGAAGAAAATAAATGCTCTAGAGATGAGAAAGATGAATTACTTTTTTATAGATTCTACATTTAAGTAGCACATGTTGGGTATGACTTCAGGGAAGGATCCTCTTCCAAAACAGACAGCAACAAGTCCCTCTTTTCCTCTCACTCTTGCCCTGCAATACTAGAAGCGTATAGTTTTAAACCCAAAGGGAGAATTCATCAGTTGCCTATCATTTCACTTGGCTCTTTTTGCAAACAGGAAGCTAGTACAACATACTGGTGATCTGATTTTCTGAAGTATTTCCATTTTTGTACTCAGAGGAAGAGATGTGGGTACAAGACACCAAAAAAACCTACCTGTGTATTGTCTTAGAGGCACTGTTGCAAGGTATGGCAACAGTCTCAATCACAGTGTTTCTTTCGTAGCTCACAAAACTTTTACCCATGTAGCTAACTAGTAGGCAGATATTTTATATTTTCAGAGAAGTAGTATTTGTGAAGCTTCATGATTTTATTTTCAGGATATGTAAAACAAAACTTCAGGTGCAATCTTCCCTTATTATTTTAAAATATGTATTTGAAATACATCCCTCTAATTGCAAAAATAAACATTCAGACCAAGATTATATAATGGCTGTCTTCTAATTCTGTTAGCTCATGTGCAGAAAAATTTACAGATACTTCTGACATGTAAATTCACAATTCAAATCTCAGTAAAACTTTGGGACACATTAAGTAGTGCAAAATGTTTATGTACAATAACTCCTACTAATTATTTTCTTAGAGGCCACACGTATACAACTCATCCACCATGACTAGTAGAACTTACTTGTACTAAACATAAGTATCAAGAGCCTTTCACTGAAAACAGAAAAACCCCAACAGTATCAGTAAGGGAAATTTCTTTCTCAGACTTCAGAAGAAAGAATGCAAGAAAGGAATTTCAGCCTTAACAGCTCAAGTACTAGATTTATTTCTTGTGAATAATCATTATTCAGCCAGATTCTTTGCTACTTTTTTCTGCAAAACTCAATGGATTTTTATCAAGTAATCTTAATTTACACTGTTGCCAGGGAAAGGAACCTGAGGGTCACAGGCATAACCTAAGGTATGAATTAAATATAGCATTTGCTTTAAATCTCTTCTCTTGAAATGCTTTTTGCCTGGAGCAATGAATTGACATTCATTGAATGACAATGTTCTTTCTATTTTAGTGCTTTGCTATTGTTCACTTTCTATAATGAAAAAAATAAGCATTTAACACCAACTTTTCAAAGTAGAACTGTGGAACAGTGTCTCTCTTCAAGTGTTCATTCAACCAAGTAGCAGACATCTGGTTTCTGCCGTTTCCTTAAGCATCCACCTACAGAGTTTTTCTGATGACAGTTACCTGTGGTGTATGAAATGCTGTAACAGCTACACTACAGGCAGAACAGACTTGTTTTCAATTTAACCAACACTATGTTACACCATCAATTTTTACCAGTAGCATCACTTCAGGGTACTAACACTGGGTGTTGCCTAAGTTTCCAGGAAATTATTAAAAGTTCACAGCCCTTCAGAAGGTATCGTTCCCTGAATATAACATAAGATAATGTACTAAATTAATAGTAAAAGATTAGAAAGGGACCACGGAAAAGTAAACATTAGGCAGGCTTTACTCCACCACTGAGAATAGACTTCTGGAGTACAGACAACCTGAAATTCTGTGCATGTTTAAGGCTGTTAGTAATCAAGAAACAATTAAAGCCTCTTTTCATAAGTATGTAAGCAGAACTGACAGATTACATTTCATTCCTTCTGGAAGAGATTACTGGGCTGAGACTGTCTCAAGGGTGTTCCCAGAGCAATTGCTACAGCAGTACATACAGTTTCTATTCTCATTATACATGATTCAGCACAGTGAACATCCAGCTGCTGCTCTGAAGGCAACGACTCTTGGAAGCATCTGTGGAGTTAGCAAGAAAACTGGTAAGTTTTGTTCCCTTGCTCTGTTTTACCAAAGTCTAAATGAAGTGTTTAATTCAAATTGTAGAGGAGGAGATGACAAATGTAAAAGCAAGCATTTGATTCAGCTGGTGATGATGAATCCCAGAAAGATACGGTATTATTTGAAAAAAATAATTTCTCTATGAAAAAAAAAAATTACCTGGAACCACATTATCTTTAAAATGAAATATAATTGAACCAACAAGAAGGCATCTGAAAACAATTTATATAATTCATTTTCCCTCATCATATGTCTTTCTCCCTCATCTGTTCATGTGCATTTGTACATGACTACACAAATCTCTTGTCTTGTAGCAGGGAATTGGAGAAAGTGAATGGATGTTCCTCAGGGGTCCATTCTGGGACCTGTACTGTTTAATGTTTTTATCAATGATATAGGTAGCAGGATCCAGTGCACCATTAGCAAGTTTGCAGATGACTCTAAGCTGAGTTGTGCTGCTGATAAGTTGAAGGGACAAGATGTCACTCAGAAGGACCTGGACCAGCTAGAGGGGTGAGCCCAGGTGAACCTCATGAGGTTCAACAAGACGAAGAGCAGGGTCCTGCACCTGAGGCAACAGTCCTCACTATCAATACAGGCTGCAGGAAGATGTGACAGAAAGCAGCCCTGAGAAAAGACTTGGGCGTGTTATTGGATTAGAAGCTAGCCATGTGCAGACTGAGTGCGCTTGCAACCCAGAAGGCAAATCACATCCGGGGATATGTTGAAAGAAACACGGCCAGCAGGCTGAGAGAGGTGATTCTGACACTATTCTGCCCTGGTGATACCTCAGCTGGAGTACTGTGTCCAGCTCTGACACGGTTGAATTGCAATCCCTAGACATGTGTAAAAGTCATGTGGATATGGAAGTTTGGGACATAGTTTAGCAGTGGTCTTGGTACAGTTAGACTAACTGTTGGACTTGATGATCTTTAAGGTCTTTTCCAACTTAAATAATTCTATGACTCTGGAGCCCTCAATACAGGAAGGATATAGACCTGATGGAGTGGGTCCAGAGGAGGGCCATGAAAAAATATCTGAAATAGGAAACAGTCTAACCCTCAAATAAAACCCATCCTCATTAAGCCATCTTTCTTTCCAAGTCAAAACTACCTATGTGCTTTCAAGAAGGGCAGTCCATTAACTTAGGTAATTAGTGGACTGAAATCACTCATGAGCATCCAAGCTTAAAACATGGTAAGCAACTTAGCCATAAAAACAAATATCCAAACAAACAATTACAAAAAAAATTCCACCAGCTATTCAAAAACTGTCAATCAGTTTGGCCAGATTTTGTCAAATCCACTGGAAAAAGAACCCACTTAGAACTATGGTGGCAAAACTACTTCACAACCCACCTTCAATTCAGTCTAAGGAGATTTGAAATTAAATTTTTTATCAGACCTAAGACACTATGGGATCAGATACTCTAGGCTCTTGTTAACCTTACACTGTCAGACACAGGTGTTCCCTGTAGTCAGGCACTCATCTCCTAGGTGGATTCACTGTAACCACGAATTTGGACCTTCTTGCTCACTCTTTGGTCAAATCCATATAAGAATACTTGCAAACAGGATACTTGCTGGCAGACATACTTGAAGGAAGCAAAGAGTATCCCTGAATGCTTCGCTGACTCCTGAACAAACCATTTATACCCAACATGGTAGGAGAACTTTACTCACATCCACTGACAAAGAACAAAGGTGATCCAGTGTCTTCCATCCTGCAAACTCAAGTGTTTCTGTTTCAGAAGGCTGAAATACACCTTCATGGAGTTCTTAAGTTTATTTTAAGAGAGTTTATTTTTTCAGCTGCTAAGGTGTTGCTTGCACTTGAATCATTTACCCAAAACACCACCACTACTGATTCCCTTTTCCATAGGCTTAGAAACTGTGTTTTGATTCTCAGTTTCATTCTTCTGTGTCCTCAAGGCATATTTTCAGCTACATATATATTTGTTTGAAGCAAGAACTTCATCTGACAGTGTGGCTACTCTTTTGATCTGTCCCACAGGAACTCTCAGTCCCAGAAACTGATTGTAGCAACTTACCCTTTTCTTTACCTGTTTCTCGACAAATCCTCAGATCCTATTGTGTTTTAAACCAGTTTCTAAGCTCAGCATAGTTACGGGGTTCCATATCATCACCTCACGAAAATTCAAGTACCAAATAGGTGAATAACCATTAACAGTACAATGGTTAGGGTCTCAGATGTAAGATATTTTGCATTCCTGTGGGAAATTCAGTATTTCTTATCACCTTTCTTGTCTCCAGGTCCTTAAATGCAAAAATATGATAAAATTCCTAATGGAAACACAGCAGAAAGTTATCTCAGTAGACCTGGAACTGGCATATGACACTGCTGAGTGAATTTTCATGGATGTTAATGGATAATCATCCCATTATAAAATGTCTCTTAGTTTTACACTAAGGCCTGCCAGAGACTGGAAAGTAAAGCAAGTCAGGCAGGTGTTCTTCCTATTTTAAGCTTTGCTTTGCAGACTCAGAAAGTCATGCCTTGTGTTCTCTGAATCCAAGACTTTTGACTCAAGTGACTGAGTTTATCCAAACTGCTTGGAAGTCATACAGAAGCAAAGTCCTAAGACAGTCTGAAGAGAAGAAGGAAGTGACCCCATATGTGTTGGCAGTAGTTGGAAAAATGCAGATGCAGCATATGCATTACTTGGCAAGCTGGGTCCATGTGGAAGAAGGAAAACAAAGATAAATTTCAACAAAACAGAAAGAGTCTGAATTAAATTCTGCATCACTTTACACAAGAGTCAGTCATCAAAAAATGGCAGATCTGTGAAACTTGGTTCAAATGTTTGTAGAAGCACCTGCTTAAATAATGATATTCCAATAATGAAAGAAATGACAAGGAGAAAAATAAAGAAATTAAATGGGGTTGACTCAAAATGCCAGTATTGCCATCTCAATACAATTCAAAGTTAACTAACAAACACAAAGCACTTAAAAGTGTTCCTTAGAGGTTTATGGTTGCACAAAATATAAAGTACTATTTGTTCCTTCATTACAATATCCGTTACTCTCTTCTATAAAACCAAGACCTCTTTTGAAAAAAGCACTCCATTCCCCCTCCTCAAGAAATGCACTGGGATGGGAAGTGTTCCGGAGGGGATCCCAAAAGACTTCCAAATATTAGGAATTTGAAAATCAGTGGTAGAGTAGCAAAATGATCCATTTACTTAACAGCATCAGTAGCTATCTACACATTGGCATTCTTGTCTCAACAACACGTCTCAAGGGCCAGAGTTAAGTGGATAATGCTAAATTAGACTGATGGTGTATAGTACAACAAAGAAAGGAAAAAGCTTTAGAGAGCTTGAATAAATTTACATAGTACTGGCTTTACACAGTAGTTTTGGAGTCAGTAACTTTCAGTACTGAGGGAAAGTCTTCCAGGTGGCTGAAGGAGAGATCTTTCTACTGAGTAAGTAGTCAGAAGCATTGCACTAAACCTTTCAGCACGACAATACTGTTGATTTCCTCACTACTCTAAGAGAGTATTCAAGAACAAATAAATCAGAACAGCTCTTACCTTTTCACAGGTCTACAAAGAACTGATCGGATTTTGCTGCAATCTTTAGCTTGCTTTAAATGCTCCAGGACTTTTAAATCTACTGTTTTTCAAAAGTTATATTACTGTTTTGGACAGTTACGTTATATATGGCTGTTCATATTCTGACGTCTTCTGATCTCACTTATACACAGCACACAGACTTCATAAACAGAAATTTTAGCATATTCTTTTCCAACAAGTTTATGGAAAAGAATAAACCAAACAACAGCCAGATAAGGTTTTCTGAAGTTGGTATCTGTATGGTTTGCAAAGTCTTGAATAATCTAAACCAGGACAGTGAGTCCACACACTATAGCAAAGCTCAGGATACAATTAACATATTTACAGTCCAAAGCATTGTGCTCTTTGGCAGCACAGCAATGGGAACAACCAAGCTCTATGCCATAGAAAGGACTTCTGGGAATCCCTTTCTATTTAACTTGTCCTTGCCACATTTCAATTCCTTTGTTGATAAGGAACAGCAAAATGCCTCTGACAGCAAAATGTAGAAGTTCCATTCATTTATCACCTGTTCATTTATCAGACTGTTCATCAGCAAGGTCAGTTTATTACCAGAGTTTTCTTAAACAAATGAGAGAACTATTAATGATGGGAAAACATTCAGCAGTAGTGGTGCAGCTGCGCTGAAACTTTGGCTTTGAATCTGAATTGCATTTAAACAGTCAAATGAGCTTGTCACAGCTGGAGATCAAACAATAAAAACTCATGCAGTTTTATGATAAATTAAATATGATGGTTAAGTGAAATTATCCTCTATCAACAGAAAGAAATGTAAATGAACTCCTAAATATATATAAAAGATGTGTTCCATGCTAGATACTAAAGACAGAGAGTATTCAAGAAATGCAGTGATGACTGATTCTTTATTAAACCTAAAATTCAGAACTTTCATCCCAGGTCTGGAGAAAAACTAAATAAAAGTACAAAAATAATTCAGACAAATCCCAGTAAACATGTACACAGATCAACAGCTTCCAAAAAATTTTAAGTCCTAAGTAAAACTGACAGCATTACCCACAGTTCTACATCTCAATATGCTGATTTAGAAACAGATGTGTCATTAAAGATGTATTTTTTATGTGTGTGTGCAATAACATAGATTGTATTTCTGATTACTTCATTCCCTGTTAATATAAATATATAAAATGATGGATGCATTAAATCTATAAAATACTATCCCTATATGTATAACAATAGGCAAAAACATCAGCGTTGACATGATGCCATGAAGGCTGGTTTGATCTTCAAAGACCTACTTGGAAGAAGTCCGAAAGAGCTGGTCAATATTTAAACATCACTTCCTCCAAGCAAAGGAATGCAAGATAAGTGCATTCCTTTGAATAAAAAAATCTAGTAGAGACAGGAGACCTGTACGGATGAGCAAGGTGCTTTGGAAAAAGTCAATAGTATGTGAAAAAAGGGTCTGGTCACTCAAGAGCATTAAAGAAATATAGAGATGTAACAATGAAGTCCAAGGCCCTCTTGGAATAACATTTTGCAAGGAAAGTGAAAGAGAACAAGAAGGGATTCTTCAAATACATTAGTGTTAAAAGGAAGAATACGGGAAAAAGTGGGCCCACTGCTGAATGAGGTGGGAACCGTGGTAATAGAGGATGTAGAGATGGTAGAGCTACAGAATGCCTTCTTTGCTTCAGCTTTTACTGATAGGACCAGTCCTCAGGAATCTCAGAAACTAGAATTAAGGGAGCAAGCTTGGAGGAAGGAGGACTCTCCACTGGATTGAGTAAACTGAAAATGCATTAATCCATGGCCCCTGACGAATCCATGGGCTCGTGAATGCATGAGTCCTGAGAATGCTGGCTGCTGTTGCTGTGCCAGTCTTCATCAATTTTGGAAGAACACAGACAATGGGAGAGGAATTGAAGAGAGACAAAGCCACTCCAGTCTTCAAAAAGGGCAAGAAGGAAGACCAAGGTAAGTACAGACCCAACAGCCCCACCTCCGTCCCCGGAAAAGTGATAGATCCATCTCTAAGGACATGGAACAAAACAAGGTTATCAGGAATAGCCAGCATGGATTTACTAAAGGGCAATCCTCTTTGATCTGATAGCCTTCTGTGATTGCATGACTGAATAGGTAGATGAAGGGACAACAGTAGATGTTGTCTACCTTGACTTCAGCAAAACTTTTGACACTGTCTCCCATAACATCTGGATACGTAAGTTTAGGAAGTGTGGGTTAGATCATTGGACTGAGAGGTGGATTGAGAACTGGCTAAACACATAAGTCAGAGGGTTGTGATCAGTGGCACAGAGTCCAGCTGGAGGGCTGTGGCTAGTGGTATTCCTGAGGGTTCCAGTTCCGCTCAACATCTTCATCAATGACCTGGATGAGGTGACAGAGTGTGCCCTCAGCAAGTTTACTGATGATACAAAACTAGGAGGGGTGGCTGATTTACCAGAAGGCTGTACTGCCATCCAGTGGTATCTGGACAGACTGGGGAGATGGGCAAAGGAACCTAATGAAGTTCAACAAGTGTAGAGTCCTGCACACGGGGAGGAACAATACCATGCACCAGTATAGATTAGGAGTTGTCCTGCTGGAAAGCAGCCCCATGGCACAAGATTTTGGAGTCCTGGTGGCCAATAAACTCTCCATGGGACACCAATGTGCCCTTGTGGCCAAGACAGCCAGTGGTATCCTGAGATGAAAAGTGTGTCCAGCACGTCAAGGGAGGTTCTTCTTTCCCTCTACTTTGCCCTTGTATGACCACACCTGGGTTATCAACGTCCATTTTTCAGCTTCCCCAATTAAAGAGAGAAAGAGAACTGCTGGAAAGTCCAACAGAGGGCTATGAGGATGATTATGGGAATTCAGCACCTCTTCTGTGATGAAAGGCTGAGAGAACTGGGGCTGTTTAGTCTGATGAAGGCTAAGATAGCATCTCATCAAGATCTGTAAATATCAGAAGAATAGGTGTCCATATGAAATTTCTTTTCAGTGGTGCCATTTGATAGGACAAGAGACAGTGGGTAAGAGCTGGAGCAAAGGAAGTTCCACCTCAGCATCAGGAAAATCTGTGAGGATGATTGGGCACTGGGAAAAGGGTGCCCAGAGAGGTTGCGGATTCTCTTTATTTAGAAACGTTCAAAACTTGCCTGGATGCTTCCTTTGTGACCTGCCGTAAGTAATTCTGCTTCTAGTGGGACAATTAGACTAGATCAACTCCAGTGGTCCTTTTCTGCCATTGTGTGATTCTGTGATTTTTACTCCTGAAGCCCCTGTCTCTAAAATGGATTTACTAGTTTCACACTCTGCCAGATTTATCATATATCTTCTACTACCCATTAGGTGGAAATTTTTGGGTGGAAATCTGAAAATCCTTTGTGTTTTAGAAGAAAATTCATTGTTCGTATATGTGAGGGGAAAGGCAATGAATTCTGACACCAAACGTGGTACAGGTGGGTGCTATGTAAGTTTATACAGGCAAGTGGCCAGGTTACTTGAATTGTAATTCCTAGTACCAATCTTAAGGTTTTCCTTTGGCAAACATTGCCAGAAATTATTATGTACTCATTAGTCTTTGTTGACTTTTTGAAATAAATGGGTATTGAAAGGTCACAGTCTTCCACCATTGCTCCTTGTAAAGCGTAAGTTAATTAAAATACCTAAAGCTGCAGTGAGCACACTTCGAATGATCACTTGAAAAACCCTTGAAATACCATGAAATGCTCAAACCTTCCAGACAATGTATGATAATGGGAACACTACGTACATACGTATTTTTCAATGGTCTGAACTAGAAGTTCTTACTTTCTCGGGGAAATGTTGAAGCACTAATGCACTGTCTCATTACGCTGTGCTCCACTTAAAAATGTATTTGCTAAAAGGTAAGGGGCTTTTATTACTTCCATCCAGAAAAACATCTTCAGTCTGGCTAACTAAATATGTTTCACTGGGAAATAATGTATGAACTATAGGACTGGAAGCATGAATTTTGCAATCTAGATTTTAATATATCATCATGAAATGACTAAATGAGATTTCTGTATATAACTACTTATTTGCATACTTCAAGGGCACGTCACACATCTTAACAGGCTGAAAGATCTGAGGACTCTTTACAGAGCTGCACATATACAGCCTGAGAATGAAGTAAAGACTACTCTCTACCACAACTTTGAGGTTGCCTACACCTCAAAGGGTGGGCCCAAATGAGTGAGCTGTATTTGTATGTGTGTTTGGGGTCAAGAAGCCAGATTACTTTGTATATAAAGGAAAGAAAAGGAAATTAATGCGTTCAGAGAACAGAGATACAAAACTGAGACAAATTTATCAGGATAAAGTTTCTGCAACGGTTCCGGGGCTGGGTGATAAGAAGGTAGGGGAAAAAGAAATCAAAAAGGGTCCAGGATTCAAGAGAATGTATGTATTACTCTTTTGTATTTTTCAATTTGAAGAGGACTAAGAATGTTATTTTCAGGCATTAATACCTTATAAGCTCATAGAATATAAGCTTTATAGCTTATACACAGTCTTCTGAACTTAAAGAAAGGCTAAACTTTAAATCCTGAAGTTAGATGTTAAAAAAATCTTACATTTCAGCAGGTGTTGCAAACACCTATTGTCTCAGAAAATCAGAGCTACTTGCATTTAGGAAAGAGCATGTGACTCTAGGTCTTAAACATTTAAATCCACTTGCATTGTTCTGCTGCCCTGCAAAAAAATCCTGATTTAACTAACATAGTGTCCTGGGTTCAGCTGGGATGGGGTTAATTTTTACTAGAAAGTGGGATAGACCACGGCCAGGATGGCCAAACTGAACCAGCGATGCCATACCGGTGTCATGCTCAGTAGGTATAAAGGGAAAGCTGTATGGCGGTGGGAGCAGTGGTGATGTGTTCCTTGTGGGAAGCACCTGTGTTGGCACTCATTTTATATATTATTTTATTAGCATTGTTCTTATTATTGTTCTCTCTATGCTATGTTATTAAACTCTTCTTACCTCAACCCATGAGATTTAACCTTTTTCACTAGATTCTCTTTCCTACTCTCCTGTGGGTCGGGGGAGGAGTGAGCAAGCAGCTGCGTGGGTGCTCAGTTGCCAGATGGACTAAAACCACAACACTTAGTCAATAAATATTATTACTGTTTTCTGTTACATAATTTAGACTTCTGCAACAAAAGAGCCTGCAATATTACAGACTCAGTTCCCTAGCTCTATCTCGTCTAACACAGATTAGATTCTTTACCTCATCCACATCCAAAGAGACAGCCATAAAATTACCCATCAGGCCAGAACACAAAATCCACAAAATCTCCACGAATGACTAGATGTATGAAGGTCTCTTAGAATAGTTTCTAAAATAATAAAACATGTGGTAGTTTTATGTGTACAACAACATAAAACTGCAGTCAGAAAGTTTAGAAAGTATTTGCTGAAATAAAATTAACAGACAAATAGGAGGCTTCTGTATTTATAAGAATAAAAGCTAAACAGTATTTTACATTCAATACAACATAACAGGATTTAATTCCCAAGAGCAAGAAAACTACTTAACAGCCCTTTTCTATGACATTTACAATCCCTTTTGCTCTCTGTATGCCCTCTTACTATATAAAGAAAAAACATTCTCTAGATTTAGTTGTCAGACATCATGGAGAAACTCAAAATCCCCCATTAAATAGGCAAATTGAGGTACCACAGTAAAATCTTCAAGTTTTTATTTCAGCAGGCTGTAAAGATAACCATCCTCCTCCAAGAAAATCTTGGGTCCTGATGCTGAGAAGCATTCTTCAGTCTTCTCCACACGATCATGAAGGGAAAAGCTAAATCAGTTTTACCTAAAATCAGGGATGACACTTTGCAATATCAGGACATGGTTTTGTTCCTGCTAAAAGCAAATGAAGCGGACACTCACTTTGCATATTTACTACTACGAAATGCCAAATTCACAAAATGGAACAGTCTTGAAGAGATGTGTTCGAGAACTTTCCTAATAAAAATAACTGCAAATAAAATCTGCAGTGTTTATAGCTGAAGAGTTGGTTGTGCATTTACAGTAAGTATTTGACATGCTGTAGGTGTTATTAGCAAACACCTAGAATGGCAGAGCTATTTAAGGAAGACTAACTGAATTTCTGCAAAGCCTTTGAACTTTGTTGTGGTAATATTTAAAGATCATCCCACATAATATGCACGCTGCTGCTTCCTTTATTAACAAGTTGCATTCCAGCCTTCCGGGAATGCTCTTACTTTGCTACATCCTATTTGCTCATGAGACAAATGTTTCAATGCAATTAGTATTGCTGATACTAAAAATGCTGATATTAAAAAGGTCCATTCTCATGGGTATTTGCTCTTAATTTTTTTCTTAGTATCAAACCTCCATGCGTCAGATTGAAAATCAGGTGCTCAGCATGAGTTGCTGGCTACTGTGGCATTTGGTGTAACAGCAAAACTTGAAACAGACTGACAACTAAGACAGCCAAAGCATTAGTCTGCTGAAACTAACATCTCAGATGTATCACATCTGAATGTATTTTTGAAGTGTTATTAATTGGGAACTTCAGTTTCATTGACATAATGACCACTGAGTGAAATTCTGGGCCAGTATAGTTAGCAAAGCTTCAACAACAGGAAGTTATAAAATCAGTTCTGGAAACAATATGAAAATGTCAGACTGGTGTGTTAATGGTTTGTACCAAGGCAACTAGTATAAACTATAATGCTTAAATACAGAAAGTGGAAGAATATGAAAACTGGATTGGACTTAAATCAATACAACTTTATCGATAAAAATGTCTCAAAAATGAGATAGATCCCATGTCGGATGGATCCAATGCAGGTGGGTGAGCACAGAGTATCTAGGAATATTGTAGGAAGTTGTACAAAGTGTGTTGAAAAACCTCCTGAAGAAACAAAGCCATCATACAATGGAAGGGAGTCTCCGTATTGTCCAGTGTTGTCATATAAAGAAGACACCGCAGTGTGGGAAAGCTTACAGACACTGTGAACACTTCTGCATACAATAAAATAACCTGTAAAGGGGATGCTATGTAACACAAAATTACTCAGAACAAGCAATTCCCCTAAAGGCAAATATGGGCTCCCCACAATGCTGAAAAAAACCAGCATTAAAACTATAAATTTAATATAAAAAGTACACAGTAATAGCAAAAGCAGAAAGCACAAATGTGGCTTCTGACTCAGTCATTCACTTTTAGACAGGATGGTGAAACCGTCATGGATGATTCCTGGAAGGCATGACTTCAACACCAAAATGCCACTGGAATAAACCAAATTACAAATTATTGGGAAAGGATTTGGGAACAAAACACTAAAAAGGACATAGCTCTAGTTACTTGATTTTAAGAAAGATAATGGATAATTATGAAAATATAGAGAATGACAACAGAGAAGATTACAGGTATGAAATACTTTTATAGCAGTACGTAATATAAGAGACAAGGCATTTCCACCTGAGACAAATAAAGTGGGGAGAAGGAGGGAAAACAACATAAAACCCATAAAGTATTATGAATGTTGAGAGGGACTAGGGAATAGCAATACCCAATTTCTCATGAAACAAGCTAGGAATTAATTTTACTTCAACTAAAAAAACCCTGAAAACTTCTTTCAGTTAGAGTATTATTTAAGTTGAGAAACACAATGATACAGTATACTAAAGGAATTAAAGATAAAAGACCATCAGCGTCTGTAAGCAAGTATTTGAAACAAACAGCTCTAGCAGGTGGTCTTGAAGGATGCTCTAAACTGCTGTCTACTACAAACTTAAGTTGTATATAAAGGAAAATAACTTTAATAGATGTCCAACTGTTAATGTATTTCCTTTTGCATCTACTGCTGCTTATCATTGTCACACACAACATCCCTCTTGCAGACATTCAAAGTTTAATAGCTGTGCCAATTATCACACTGAAGTAGAAATCAAGAGATCTTGATAACACTTCTGTATCTACCCATAAGCCGCCTGCACAAAGGTCTGATTTTCTTCTTCTGTTTATTTGGATTAACGGACTGTGATGTACAGTTTTTTAGTGCTGAGTTCTTGACATCATCAGGGTTTTTTTGTTCATTTCATTTGGAGAAGCTGCTACAACATACTATAAATAGGGACAGTGTCCAGTACCTTAAGTGTCATGATCTCAGGCCAAAGTACCTATCAAATTCTAAGAAAGGCTTGGACTTGAACTAAAAGTGTAATTCTAAAAGCCTTTCTACCTGGTAATAAACAGTTCTGAGGGACAAGATAGTTAAGAATAAGCTAAGAAATAGCTAGAGAGATTTTTTTGAAGGAGCTTCACAGATTTCTAACAGATCCCCTCTTGAGTAAAAAAAGGAATTTAGAAAACAGTAAAGGCAGATGACAGAAGACAAAACAGAGAGTGAATTGGTGGTGAGGTGGGTGTGTAGCTTCATGTTATAATTTTTATTTGTTTCTGCAAGTGCAGTTTCCTGTCTAGCACTGCATCCTTCCAAGAACACCTTCATTGGCCAAAATGGTACATGTTAATCAGACTCTGCTACTAGAATGAAGATATCTCCAGTCTGCATCACAGAAATGTTTTCCAGAAAGGATTATGTTTCCTTCACACCTCAAACTGTTGAAAAAGGCAGCACACAGATTCTAAAGAACCATCAATACACACATGTTCAAAATGTTTCTGGAAGCACAGAAAGAAAAAGAAGTACATAGAGAAGAGTTGATATCTCCAGTTGGTATCTCCTGTTCTTTTCTATGTAGGCACTACAGCAATCACTGCAATAGCGACCTCTTCTTACTCCAAAGTGACAAGCCATTTATTTGTATGCTATAGACACTTCAGGTAACGTATCCTATATCACACAGGTATTGATACTTTTCTAACTATCTGCAAAAACTCAGCAACCTATGACTCGTTGGATTTCCTTAAACACCAAACAAAGCACTCATTTAACTGGTAAGGTGAGTGACACGGTGAGATCACAAAGGACAATTTTTAAACATTATGCATTTTCAAGTGCTAGGAATGATAAATCTTCATGAGAACACAAGTAAAATTAATGTTAATTAGTTAGTTACCTAACATTACAAGTGCTGAGGAAGGAGAGGTGATATGAAATATAAATACTTCCTGAATTTTTCCTAAATCTGTAAAGAAATATTCACACGTGTCTGTGCATACTCCCATACACATTGTATAACTTGTGGAAAACAGGAACAAGCCAGTCTGTACTACTCATAGGAATTAAAAAATTAAATTATGAATTAAAAAATATGATAATTAAAAAATTATCATATACCTTAATTCATGTACAGAAAAAAGCTGACACCTCTTCTTGCTCACATTAATTTAGAATGTGTGTATTACTCTTTGTTTTATATTCCATAATAGAAATTTTGTTAAGGAAAGTTTTGGATAGGAATAAAAGAAACTGCAACAAAGGGAATATTAAATAGTTGCCCCATTAAAACATGATAACTTTATCTGTAAGGTCAATTGAAAATGTTTTAAAATGGCAGCATCAAAATTTCTAAGTTAAAGTTTTTTCAAAATTGCTATACGGACATCTTAATAATAAGAAAGATTAGCTGGCTTTGATATGAAATATGTGCCTCTCTGCCCAGACTGATCGGTTTAACTTCATTGTGCATTCTCTGATCTTGCATTCGGTACAACAGTTTTGCTCCTGTTTTTTACAAGCATCTCAGTACTCATTTGAATCTATCTTCAGTACTTGCACATTGTGCACTGATGGGTTATAAATTTGGAAGAGATATCAAAGAGGCCTTGTGTTCACAGAACAGGATGAGATAAGCCTGACCACAAAGGAGAAAAGGGTAAAGTGGTAGCTAGCAAAGGTGTAATTATTGTGTGGTGTGTTCTTGCCTTGATATTGCGGTATCCGGAAGTTCATTGGGTTACTGGACCTATACTACATGAGACTGCATACAGATTGAGATGAAACTCTAAGATTACTCGTGTAAAACTGATCCAGAGAAAAGGACATCAGGATCAGATAAATTTCAAGAGTCACAATGACTTACCTAAAATGATGAACTACCTGTGTTCAGAGAAACTGTCTTCTATGCTAATACCTAAGACCTCCAGAGCTAAAATAAAACTGGTCATTAACAGGAGTCACAATGAGGCCAGCATAATATCACCAAAGCAAATAACATACTGTTACTTCAGATGGAACTAAAATTATTAAATCAGAAGGAAGACATAACTTACTTATCTGTATGTAAAATGCAACAATTAAAGTATCTGCAGTATCACCAGACTAAATTTCTCAGTACAAATCACTTGAGTAGTGCTTGACCTCTTGATGTTGTTCAGAGATTTAGAGTAGAAATACACAAAATGTACAGTCCCTTAAAGAATCCCACTCTGACAGTTCCTATACACTACATAGGAGGAAGATAATAGAACAATGTAAGTTAACCCAACATGCAGTCATCTCTTGCCCACTCACGCACTTCTATAATTCGCTCACGACTTAACTGATTTGAGCATCAGGAAGCCAGTTATCTCTACACTAGTGAGAGGAGTTCCTCCCACAGTGTAACCTAAACCACATCACAGCATATAATAAAGAAAAGAGCAACTCACAGCTATCTCTGTTACACCACTGGAGTAGGTTTGGGAAGCAGAAGTGAAGTCAGCTATGAAGTTAACCTTTATCAGAAACGTATTGGAGAATACAGCTGCATGAGGACTCCAGGCAGGCAAAGACAGAATTAGTGAGAAAGTGATTGAGCTAATAGGAAGGGGGATGTTTTATTCTTATGAGGCTTATAGGAAGTTTGGAGTTTTGAACCTACATGATTACTTTCAGGAGAGGAGGGGGTAACACAGTATGTTTGCACAGTTACACTTTGCCTTTTGTCATTGACCAAGTCCAATAAGGCATACCCTAAATAACCTTTGCCTTGATTGCTGTCTATGTCCCTGAAAACAAGTAGCAATGCGTTAACAAAGGAGGTGTATGCAAATATTTTGCACTATGTTTCAGTCTGATTTTGTAAAAATCTCTGTTCAGAGGTGAAAGATAATATCAGGTCTGGAAAAGAAAGCTTTGAGTCTACCCCAGGGAATTTCAATGCACGATTATCTAGTCTGTGGCATGCTGAGTTCCCATTGTGCATAATTCTTTTACTTTCAAAAATCACAGCAGGTTTTGCAGTCTCACCAGACAAAAAAAATGAAATTCCATCCACTCAACACAAGTATTAAAAATATTATATTTCTACTACAAAAGAGAATTTACTTAGCACTTACTTCTGTATCACCACTTTCTTTCTCTCACTGCAACTGTATTACAATATGCCCTTCAAAGTAAGTTTCTGTCATCACCCTGAGCAATAAGAAACTTTGTGTTTTGATTAGTTTTAGCCAGTTGGCTTTTGATATTTGTGAGTAATGACAGGAAATGTTCGTTTTCCCCTTTCAGTGATGAATACAGCCTTAGTACACACATAGTTTGTGAAATGCACTGACATTTTTGCCGGGTTAAAATGTTCCCTGTGAAAAAAGAACATTGTGTGCAAAACTGCATTTCTGTCATACCAATTACTGGGCTTACGTTATTGCTACCTTACATGAAACTACTTTAGTACACCTACAATGAGCAAAAAATTTTAATGGGAGATTAGGTTGGGCTGCAGCCAGAAATAATAGCCAGTACTTTCAGTTGATGATTTTTATCTTTTTTTTAATGACAAAAGCAGCAGACTAAAATTGTTTCATGTACTTTCCTGAGGGCATCAGTCCTTTACAAAAACAAGGGCACTTATTTTTCTTGGCATACATGTGAAAAAAAAAAATTGGCTAAACCAGGTCTACAAAAATTGATCAGATGTTTGAAGGCAGTAATTTCTTTTATCACTGCTGTGACCCAGCAGAGGCCAGTAAAAGAATTAATAAACCAATAGATATGCAAATCTGAGATTCAAAATTAATTTATCCTGCCACCTCTCTAAAAAGGCAGGAAAAGCAGATTGCCCCTCCAGCTGCTAGGAAGATCGACAAAACTAAATTTAATTAAGTGGAAACAAATCCTTAATATGTGCGACAGCCTCCTCCATTTCCCCCCAGACTATAAGAAATAAAAATAAACTAAACAAATCCCTTAATTGCACTGTCTGAATATGAGTTTAAATATGTCAGTTACTTGGATATCCAAGCTTAGGCCTCTGCTTTAATGAAGAGTTTGATTTAGCCACTACTGTAAAAATTAATTTTTTATATTTACCTGACAGTCTTAGCTAAAATGCTTTTCTCTGTACCTAATTAAAACAGCAAGATTTTAAACTAAGTAATCACTTCAATAGAGATATGTGGATGTTACTATAAGATGACATGGGAATTCCATTAGAAAAGCTCTTTTCTAATAATAATAATAATAATGAAAAAATCAGCATAATTTTCCTACAAACATAATAACTTATTGCTTTATTATAAATACATTATTACTTTACTAACAATGGTTCAGCTATTCTTTTACTGCTAGGAAAGTCAATTCCAGTTTGCAATTCACTATTAGAATAAAATACTAAGGTACAGGTCAACAAAAGGAAGAGTGGGCCAAACGAACATTCTTACATCAACGCTCTCAAATGCAGCTTCATTTCAACCCAGATTCTTAATTCCTAAAATAAAAAAGCCCATTTAAATAAAATGATTCATCTGTCTTTCAGTCCAGACCTGGTTCTTTGACTGACCTCATGTTAATTGTTTAGAAACTAAGTGAATTATTGATTTGCCAGATTCTTTTTGTCTCAGGACTTTTTGTCTCAGGACAAAAAGTTTGTGGGATTAGCCTGGCGACAGGGAAAAATTTACACACATAATTAGCAGCTGTGGAATAAAGAAAACAAAGCTTGAAATGTAACTCCCATATCTAGAATGAAGTTTAAAAAAGACATAAAACTTATCTTCAAATATACAGGTTGCTGATATTGCACTGGGACAGTTTATGTCAGCTTTTCTTTAGCTCTAAATATATCAGAATTTGGGGTTTTTCTACTATTCGGTAACAATTTGCTGCCTTAGCACAGGCATTTTCAATCTCCAGTTTGCTTCCAAGAGATACAAGATTATCATCAACGTGAAACATAGTATTTAGCTTAAGTTCCTCCCCATGTTCCTCACTGCCTTATTTCAGCATTATCTGTGGAGCTTGTTTTGCTATGTATGTGATCTGTTGAGATTTTGTCACTTTGGTAAGGGGAAAATCCACTGAGATCTTATGCAATATACATGGCAGCGACTGGATCTGAGGAAAAGAATGTGGAAGAAGTATTTAGTGACTACAGAGTAGTAAAAAGCCTATTTGACAGGACTGTATTTCTGATCCTTCTTTGTGGATGCTCATTCTGTGAGGCACTCTTGTCAGTGTGCTTGCCCGCAGTACTGATACATGTGATCACTTCTGGACACATGTTTCAGCCTTCCCTAGGTCAACCTTTGCTCCCAAAACATAAAACATAAATACCAGAGACAAATTTCAGAAGGAGTACTGGAATACGCATATAAAGATATTCACCAACCCGCCACCCCCCCCAATCTCATTCTCTCAGATTTCATCAAGTTTGAGACATCCAGTAAAAAGATCTTAGCAATGTGCAGCTTTGATAACCACAAACTGCAATCTGTACACTACGATCATAGAAGAATAAATATTTCTTGCAACTGAAGAGTTTCAAAGCAGTCCTGATGCCAATATGTATTCACGAACATAATCCATTGAAAAGCTTTCTGAGCAGCACACATCTTCCAAATTCCTTCGCTGCACAAAAGCTCATAAAAAAAAAAAGAGAAACCAAATTAATCTAGTTTATATTAGATTACTGGTGCTCAGCCAGAAGAGTGAAAACACTCTTGGAAATAAAATGGGTCTGACCACAGGATGTCACTCTTGACTTAAACCCAGACATATTAACAGCGTGTTTCTGGTAGAAGGAAATAATGGAGGTTCCTATCACTGTATTCAAGATGCAGCATGGCTGCACCTTCAAAGAGATGACTGACAGTTGAGACTGCTACTTTGCCTCAGTTTCCCAAACTGCAAAACACCAGGAGACTGAAACTACTCTCTTTTTATAGCTAGAAGATGGCAAGAAATAGTAAAAGCAATGATCTAGTCCTAAGAATCACTGCAAAAATAATGACTGATATATATACATAGTCAAGTAAATAAATATAACTGTTATAGCACTATGACAGTATATTCACAGAATCACAGAATCACTCAGGTTGGAAAAGACCGCAGGGATCATCGAGTTCGACCACCAACCCTCCTCTACAAGTTCACCCCTAAACCAGATCCCCCAACACGACATCTAAGCATCTTTTAAACTCACCCAGCGATGGTGACACAACCACCACCCCTGGGCAGCCCATTCCAGTGTCTGACCACTCTCTCTGTGAAAAATGTTTTCCTAATGTCTAATCTAAACCTACCTTGTTGACACTTGAAGCCATTCCCTCTGGTTCTGTCACTAATTACCTGTGAGAAGAGACCACACCAACATCTCTACAACGTCCTTTCAAATAGCTGTAGAGAGCGATGAGGTCTCCCCTAAGCCTCCCCTTCCTCAAACTAAATAGCCCCAACTCTCTCAAACTCTCTTCATAACATTTATTCTCCAGGCCCTTCCCCAACTTCGTTGTCCTCCTCTGCACTCGCTCCAGCACCTCGATGTCTCACCTTGTACCGAGGTGCCCAAAACTGGACATAGTACTCAAGGTGCTGCCTCACCAGTGCTGAGTACAGGGGGACAATCACCTCCCTACTCCTGCTGAACAGAGTTCCGAATATAGGCCAGGATGCCATTGGCCTTCTTGGCCACCTGGGCACACTGCTGACAGGAGGCATTCAGCCTCCTGTCAATTAGAACCCCCAGGTCCTTTTCTGCCAGACTGCTCTCCAGCCACACTTCCCCAAGCCTGTAGCATTGCATGAGATTGTTGTCACCAAAATGCAGGACCCGACACTTGGCTCTGTTGAAACCCACACAACTATCCTCAGCCCATTGATACAGTCTGTCAAGGTCCTCCCAATAGCCTTCCCACCCTTCAGCACATCGACACTCCCTCTCAGTTAGGTGTAATCTGCAAACTTACTGAGGGTGCACTCCATCCCCTCATCAAGAAACTTAAATACTTACAGTTAGAAGTAAAACGTTTCCTGAAACAATGCTTTGAGTTTTTTCAGCACTGACAGAAAAGACTTGACATTGAACTTTATCACTTTATTTAATGTCATTCACTTCATGGATTGTGCTGAAAAATGATAGTAACAATGACAATATAAAATGTTTTGAGAGTTATGAGGAACTACTTACGAAACATTGGAGAACGTTGAGAAGTTTTCCAAAGTGACTTTCTGTAGTAACATGAGCTGACATGAGAAAGGAGACCTCTGTTTCATGAGAGGCAGGGATTTCTCAGCAGCAGCAAGTGGTCACTAGGCAGGAGGCAGCCTCCTTCTGTTTTGCAGTATCAAGAATTCCACCCTTCTCTCCCTCCTGCTACTTCAAGCCCTAGTTCTCACAATCATTTCAGAGCACCTTGGATGCTAGTAGTGTCCATGATTTATCTGGACTTACAAACACAGAAAAGGGAAGGGAACAGCAGGTAGGGGCCCTTGTCACCCCTGCAGGAGGCCCTGGCTGAGGTTCCCAAGTGACAGGAGAACAGCAGCCAGTCCCACTTAGTGATACTGGGGCCTCCTGATCCTGCCTTCTCACACAGCCTGTGGAGCTATGGCCAACAGAGCCCAGGAACTCATGTCACAAACACACTTTTGGGTTTATGACTTATTATGGCGAGTTCAAGGGAAGGCCAGGAGAGATCATGGCGATTTGAAGAGGAATAAGCACAGAGGAGGACTAAGCAAATACAAATAAGGAGATAAATGGGACCATTCATGTGCAAACAGGGGTGTCTGTGCACTTAAATGATGCCTAATACGCCTGATCAGTGAAGCCTGACTTGTCTTCTCATTAAAGCCTATTTGTAACATTTGTCCTGTGTGAGGGGACCCTACTCTGCACATATGTGCATGTATGGTGACTTGTATGTCAGCAACTGCCATGGGAAGTGCTCAACACAGTGCCAGACCTGGCTCAGGAAAAAGTGTATGAAGACAATTTTCTCCTCTTCCTCTCAGCTTTATTGCAAAAAGAAAAATTATTTTGTGTTTACTGCAAACAGTCATGGGAAAATTCACTTCAGCAGTATTAGTCTGTTACAATCACAGAGCTATCTACGTCCCACTTCCTGCATCCAATAAGTCTTACTATCAGTAAGCAAAAAATGGACGTGCAGCCACAACTGCGTGACAGCTGTTCTTCAAGTTAAACAACCTGCTCACAAGTCTTTTAAGAGCATTAAGCAATGTACCAGATATAAAGACAAAACTCTAATGAGAGTAGTACCTGGCTTGGCAAAGCAAACATTGCCCTTGAACATCTGATACCTTTTTCTAGCTCCTGCTCACAGCAAACACATTGAACAATGTGCAATTAACTGCAGCAATGAACTAAAATATGACCAAGCCACCCCTAGAAAACACATTGCAAGCATTGTTCAGTGGTGACAATGTGCAGGTTAAACTCCCCTGCTCATCGCTAATCCTGTGTACACAGAGGAAGTGACAAAACTCATTGCAAACATTGTTATGAAAAAAGTCAGGAAACCAGAGGTTAAGTGGAACAAGTGAAACTGACTATTCGTTTTGGAGTGGAATAGATAGAAATACCAAAGACACCATATAACAGCTTGTTACCTTGTATTTCTCATTTCAGGAGAAAATTGTATTCAGTTTCCAAAACACTACTAGCTCTATTTTTCTGACAGCAAGGTCTCTAATCTGTCCCTGAAACTAAAACATTAATGTATCCTATTCACATTGGTCTTGTTCTGCAAATCAAAGATTCAGTAATTCAAACTTCTCCATTTCCTCTTTATTCACTTGCTGTTCTCTCAAATAACAAAAATCATATTACATCTGTAAGCTGACTGCTTTCTGAGCATTTCCTATGCAATTACTAAAGTGTCTGCAGTCTGATATTGTCTTACTTAGTACCTTCATTGCATTTGATACATGCAAATAAAAACATATGCCTATAAAAACATATGTACACAAAGGCACTGACTGGTTGAATGTTGATCGTTAGCAGTTTGACCAGCATGTTTTTCTTACAATCAGACAAAGTGCTGATTTTCTTCCTCATTGAACAGCACAGGTTTCCTATAATCACGTTTCCATTGAGAACATACCTAATTCTGGCAGTGAGACTCAAATGTCTGGGCAATGAGATTTGATTATTAAGTTATCACTGGAAGCAACAATAACAAAAAAGGCAAACCAAAGGAAATTAGGATAAACTCCTTATCATCTACAAAGAAGGAAACAGTGAAGTCTGTAAGGTAACTGCTACAGGTGGTGTGCTTGCTGCCTTCTTTTGTGTTTCCTAGCCCCGACAAGCCCCCAACAAGGGGAGAGCATTAAAAACACTGCCAAACAAGGCATGAACAAAGTAACACATGGAAGTAAAGTGCTTATATCTGACTGCTTTTTAAAGAGAGAGAGGACATAAAACCACTTGGAGACAGAAACAGAAAAACTAAACATGCTGGAAAAATATTTGTCTCTTCTGTCTGACTACCTAATTTGTGACTTGATGCTCGGGGTCCAGTCTTCATCCCTGATATTATTTGCCTGTCATTCTGTTTTTCAGAGCCTCTGCCAACAGTGAAATCAAGTGATCCAAAGCAAATATTCTGGTTTTTTTCCTTATAGATCTACAACACAAGGTACCTTGACACAGTTATACCTATGGAAACCACCAGGAGTAAACCAAACGATATAAAACTTGTTTCTGCCTGTGATGCAGCGTCAGGTTGACACGAGGCATGAATCTTAAATTTCACATGTGGCCTATGTGCTGGTCACACCACAGCTTTCCGTTAAACTTATGTGTTAGTTCTGAAGAGGACATAAAAATCCACTGCTTTATCAAAAAAAAGGGAATGCAAGTGCTAAATACTACCAGTGTCCTTCTAATTGAAACCAAATTTGTGTTTGATAACTGTCTACCATAAATAGAAACATCTTGTAACTGCCATGTTGCTCACTATACCTTCCATCTCTTTCTGACTGAGCAGAAGCTGCAACTGACCATATGTTGCACTTGAAACATGTAATGTCTGTGGTTGGCACCAAGAAATTAAATTTCAAATAAAAATTACACACCTAGCAATTGAGGAAATGAAAAAGTCACAAACGGATCATGAAAAAGCTCCTCCCTGTGGTATATGTAATGGAAGGTGACAAGAACAGGATTGTCAAGCAGGATTCTCAATTTACAGTGATGACTGTTGATGGAGATTTGAAATACATTTTCCAATTGTACATATGAGTACACTTGTATTAAAAAAATTACATATTTTTCACTGTCGGCTTCTAAGCTGCTATATTGATTTCACATTTGTGCTTATTTATTTTATGCTAGTAGTAGGTATGAAAACAGAATTGGAAAGAAGCAGGATTAGAGGATGTATAAAGACTTTGATTCACAAGTGCGGGATTTCCAGGTGATGTCATTTTAGCTCATCTCTTAACACCTACTTAAGCTAGTTAATTAAATAATTGTGTACATCTGATTTTAATCATATCAAGAATATAATAAATAATGGTTGTACATGAAACAGAGTACTTTTAACGTCATTCAAGCAAACTGATTCATGTTTAAGCAAAAGAAATTTCTTATTTTAAAAGTTCATCTTAGAAGACATTTCTGAAGGATAATAGATAGTGTATCTTTTTTTCTGGAAAAAAAAACCCCATTTCTTATTTTCTTTAAATGGCATTAAATATCTCTCTCTACTATTCCTCTTTTCTTTTACCCCAAAGAACATTGATTTTAAAATGCCAGACAAATACCTGTCAAGCATAAAATGCTGGTCAAAGGAAAACATTATCACAATTGTCCTCATCATAGGAAGCCACAAAAAGAATAAAATTAGGAACAAAGTACACATCATTAGTACATTAAACACACCCCCTTTCCCACTCTGAGAATGCACAGATAGTGCCAGAGCCAAAGCAGGCTGCATTTCCACCTGTGGAATTGAAGAACTTACTTGTTCTGCTGGTGAATATGGGTACTACACCATAAAATCTAGTCTCAAATATTGAATCCATCAAATTTCAAGCATTCATGAGAAGACTTAGGTATGTGGTTATTATTTCACCCAACAGCAATCACTAATGTATTTGCTCTACCACTGTACTGGTTCTTTCACTCTGGATGAAAGTTAAGATCTCCCACCATCACAGAAGCATCTCCGTGGCATGAATCCTGGCTTGGAGAACAAGATGAGAAGCCATTTTTTCATACGTTTCATACAGTCTAATTTCCTAATCCTGCCAGCCACCACTTGGGTTTGGTTTCCCATCTCTTTCTCAAGCTATTTCTTACTCGGGATACTTAGAGCTCCACAAGTTTAAAGTGAGAAGCACGTAAGATATTTTCATACCTGCAGCCAAGGATCATTTTCAATACATCAGTATGCAAATGTAAGGAATAATTTCTCATCAAGGAAGTGGCATGGAATTTTAAACACTCCCAGTAAACTCCAGTTACAAGAAAATTTGGCCTTCTGGCACACACCTATTTCTGAGTTGTATGCACAAGAACTGTTTATGAAAATCATTTTCCCCTCTCTTGCATAAGACTATAAATAGAGAGGGTATGCTAATGATATTTTGCATCTATCCTCGCCGAAGTCTGAGAGCTTCACATATACCAATTTTCACAAGACTTGTGAAATCAGCGGTCGCATTATCTGTCTGCCAGAGACAGATTCATGCCAACACATATTCTAATTTCGGTCACACAAATGAGCAAACACTATGAGGTTTTTTTTAACGCCCATCACAGAGAGCGCTTTGCTGTTTAAAACATATCCCTTGACTGCAGCTGAAAGGGATTCTCACATCTGCCTCACAGAACATAGATTTGAAACACAGGTAGAGAACTACTGTTCCTTGCCCATGCAGCTCATCTCTTCTGTTCCGGATTTGTATCCCAAACTTCCACAGGAAGCCAACAGTTACAGAATTACAGAATGGGCCACTAAAGGCCACCTAGTCCAACTCTCATGCTAAAGCTGTGCTACCTAAAGCAAATTGCACAGGGCTGCATCCAGGTAGATTTTTAATACCTCTAGATTAGGAAACTCCACAGCCTCTCTGGGCTGCCTGTTCTTATTTGACTTGCACTGTCAGATAAGTTTTTCTTATTTCTAAATGAAACTTCCTGTGTTCCTGTGCCCAATGCTCATTGTCCTTCCACTGGGCACAACTGGAAACAGGTCTGGTACCACCTTCCCTACAGTCATCCTTCATATATTTATAGATATGGATCAGGTCTCCTCTCATTCTTCTCTTCTCTAGGCTAAATGGTCACAGCTCTCTCAATCTCTCTTTATAAGAGAGATGCTACAGGCCCCTAGTCATCTTTCTTTCTCTCTGCCAGACTCTCTCCAGTAGCTCCATGTCTCTCTTGAACTCGGGAGCCCAGAACTGCACAGAACTCCAGATGTGGCCTCACCATGGAAGAGTAGAGGTGGGGGATGACCTCTCTAGACCTACTGGCCACACTTTTCTTAATGCACCCTGTAATACCATTGGCTTTCTTAGCAATAAGGGCAGATTGTTGGCTAATAGTCAACTTATTGTCCATTAGGTCTCAGATCTTTCTCTTCAAAGCCACTCTAAAACAGGTCTACCCATTACCTATACTGATGTATTGGATTATGCCTTTTCAGGTGCAGGACCCTGTATTTGCTCTTGTTGAACCTCATTAGGTTCCTCTTCGCCCAATCTCCAGCCTGTCCATGTCATGCTGGTGTGTCAGCCACCCCTCCCAGCTTTGTATCATAGGCAAAACTGCTAGAGGACCACTGTCTTCTTATCCAGGTGGTTGATGAATGTGTTGAACAAGATCAGAGCTAGTACTGACCCCTGGGGAAGACCACTGGTCACAGGCCTCCAATCTGACCCTGCATCATTGATCATAACCCGAACTCTGTCAGTCAACTAGCTCTTGATCCACCTCACTGTCCAGTCATCTGACCCACACTCCGTGAGTTTCCTAATGAGAAAGTTAA
Organism: Phoeniculus purpureus; assembly: GCA_028565055.1. Lineage (NCBI taxonomy): Eukaryota > Metazoa > Chordata > Aves > Bucerotiformes > Phoeniculidae > Phoeniculus > Phoeniculus purpureus. The sequence goes on from JAOXOE010000874.1 coordinate 21,948,728, forward strand.
GGGAGACCGTGTCAAAAGCCTTGATGAAGACAAGGTAGATTACATTCACTGCTCTCCCCTCATGTACCCAGCTAGATATGACATAATAAAAAGCTATCAGAGTCATCAAGAATGATTTCCCCTCGATAAATCCATGCTGACCTTTCCCAATTCCTTTTTCTTCCACATGATTACAGATGCCATCCAGAATTATTTGTTCCATTACCTTTCCAAGAACAAAGGACAGACTAACTGCCCTATAGTTTCCTGGGTCATCTTTCTTGCCCTTTTTAAAGACTGCAGTGACACTGGTCTTCCTCCAGTCCTCAGGTACCTCTCCTGTTCATGACATTTCAAAGATGACCGAGAATGGCACAGCAAAAATATCAGCCAGCTCTCTCAGTACTCATGGGTGAATCCCACTGGGGCCAGTGGATATGTGGATGTCCAGTTCAGCTAAGTGCTCTGTAGCCTGGTACTCTTCAACCAAGGAAAATTCTTCCGCTCTCCGAACTGTATCTCTTACCTCCAGTGAGGAGTGAAGAAAAGAACACATTGAACAACTGCTTTCTCTGTGTCTTCTGCAATTAGGGCTCCTGTGCATCAGGCCCCCATTTTCCCTAGTTTACCTTTTTCTATTGATGTACTAATAAACTTCCCCTTTTACCGCCTTTACACCCCAGATTTAATTCTGGATGTGCCTTATTGCTTCTTGTTGCATCCCTGCATTCTCTGTCAGCATTCCTATAATCCTCCCAAACAGTCAGTCTTGCTTTCCACATTCTGTAAATTTGTCTCTTCCTTCTGAGTTTTTCCAGAACAACTTTACACATCCATGCAGGTCTCCTGCTTCCCCTGCTTGATTTCTTACTCATAGGGATACCTTGATCTTGAGCTTGGAGGAAGCAGTGTTTGAATACTGACCAGCTCCCACAGACACCCTTAACCCCTAGAGCCCTGACCCAATTAGTGCCCCTTGACTTTAAATACTCAGTATTGTTAGTCCCATGGAGTGCAGGGAAAGTAGTAGCAAGAAGGTAGTGTTCAAATTGGTAACAGTGACAGCTCACACTCAGCACCAATTGCTGCTTCCAGTAGGGAATATCGTTCCTTCTTCTTCTTTGAGTAAAGCAAATAATTTCAAAGAAACAGTTCATTCACTACTTGATGCCAGGTAAAATTTCACTAACCACTTCTCATTTTAAGTATGTTTTTACACATACTTAGTGAATGGACTCTTGTTTCAGTGAGTATTTAGTCAAGACTTTTTCATCCTAGCCCAGGAACAGTGAATAAATTACATTAATTAGAAATCTGACTAAAAATACCAATTATGAACTGCTGGGGACTCCGGCATGTTTTGCCTACTCAACATCTGTGTTTCTAGATTAAAATGTTCTTTGAGGCACAGACTGCTTTTATGCCTTATGCAACATTGGACGCATTGTTCATGCTTAGCAAATAAACAGTGTATGTGTTCCTGATTCATCACTAGAAAATAGCTATCATCTATTTAAGGAATTTTTTTCCCTCTCTGATCTTAATCAGCATTATATGAGGAAGCAAGAGTCAGCTGTTATCACTTGCTACTACAATAACTTTCAGTTCTTTGTTGTGATACTTCAGTTCCTATTTAAGTTCTTGCTCATAAAAGGGAAAAGATTCATTTTCAACTACATTAAGTCCATAAAGCTAGATCAATTCAACCAAAAACTCATAAAACATCAACTTAGAGTTTAAGTCTTTATGCTCCATTTTCTTGCATAAGAGCACTTTCTTTCAGAGTTACAGTAACAGACAAATGTCATGTGGCCAGTCAGTGTGAAAAAAATCCTCCCTTATTTCTACCAGTTTTCTTTCAAATACAAAAAAGAACAGCATCTCTTTTATATACAGGCACAGAATTGAATTTCTGCTTTCAGATTTTTGTATAGAGTTAAGTGACATAAGTCCAAAAAGTGACTTATCCAGCTTTTTGGTTTGTTGGAAGTAAGGACAAGAGAAGCAAAGCAATAAAATCTTGTTAGAAACTTTGCTATGTTCAATACCCAGCCACTAACACAGTTTGCTCACCGCAATGTTTTTGCATCTACGTATACACACGTAAACACACACATACAGAAATATCAACTTGTATACACATACCTCACACTCAAAGGCAATTAATCTTGCTTCAAACTGATTTGTAGGTATGATGAGAATAAAAATCTGATAGGAAGAAGCTGGCCAGAACATGGCGGCTGCGAAAATGTAATGTTCCAAAATGAATTTGAGACAGAAAACTGCTAACCCTGGTACTCATCAGGTTTCCTTATTGCTACACATGACAATCTAGCAATAAACCCAGCAACTTGTCAGACTATCTATGACCTGGGAAAAAATACAAAATCCACCATTTTCCTTCCATATACTGTACAAACTGAAAATTTTTAGACCTCAGAGTAGTACTTATATGTATATTATAATGAGCAGCTGGATGTTGGCCTGGTTTCCTTCATCCAAGTTCAAAATCAACACAAATAAGTCAGTTGCAGATTCTTGTCGATTTCTGTATGGTCACCTCAGTATGGATGCCTTATTAATTACTGTTAATCCATTTCCCTGAGTGCCTGCACGTGTAGGATACTCACAATTCAAAGGAGAACTATATCATTACCTTAGGCAGGTTTGTGACTGGCTTATTAGGAAAATCGTGAAGAACACACAGACCTAGTGTAGGATCATGGACTTCAAGTCAGTGGTCAGAGACAGCAATAACATACAGACTTAATGAAGAAGCTAATGAAGATGAAAATTGTGTGAGGAAAATGAAGGGTCAGGTTTTTTCTTTTCAGAATCTGAGTTACTACTACTGAGTCACTATGTCAAGTATGTTTTCATATGACAGATTTGCTTTTGCTCGCTAAATCAGTGCTTACAAAGGATCCTGATACGAAACACTCACATGAATCTGCTCCACTAAGGTATTTCCAGTGTAAGGAAGAACAAAAAAAGCTCATTACAGGAACAAATGGCATATGAAGACCAAATAAGAATTAAAACAGCCTAGAGAAGATTAAGGGCAGGAGACAATTGATGAATTTCACTACATAAAAGGACTTGCAGAAAACATACTGTTAGTTTGCTCAGAAGCACAGCAAAAGTAACGAGAAGCAGTGGTTGCAAGTTTCAACAAACACAGTTCCAAATGCATATAAGTAAAAAAATCCTGTTGAGGTGGTCAGCACAGGAATAGGTTGCCCAGGCAGGTCGTGTTATAGCCATCTTTGAAGATTTTCAAAACTGAGCTGAGTAATTTGACCTAACTTAACTTGGAAATCTATCTCGCTAATGAGGAGGTGAATGACCTCCAGTTGTCTACAAGAATAAAATTTTTAATTATGTTCAAATATTAGGTAGATATAATCTTTCTGTTCAGACATGCCACCAGTTGGTTAAGACCAGCCAGTCCCAGGACAGACTCTCCCTGATTAGGAAGAGGCTTGAAAGCCAAGACAAAAGACAAGGAGGGGTCACCACAGCCATTGGCAAAATCCAGACTTGCCTTGGAGAAAAAAAACACAATCAAATATAATTTCAAGAACAAAAGCCCGTCACCGAATACACAATACAAGCAGTTCTTAACGGCAGCTCCTTCCCCTCCAGAAAAAATTCCCGGAATTGCTTTCTTGGGGAAATGTAGCAGTCTCCTACAGGAAACTGTCCTCCATGAATTTCTCCAACTCGTGTATGGGGTCTCCCACAGTCTGTCTTGGTGTGTCTTCCATCTTCAGCAGTCTGGGTGACCTCATGGCTCTATCTTCCCTCCAAACAAAAGAGAGCTTTCAAACAAAACAGCTCAGCACAAACATGAAACTGCAGAATAAGTTTTTCCCTCTCAAAGCACGTTTGTTCGCAGAGGCACAGATTGGCTCAACATAAAACAGAATCAAGTCCAGTGCAGAGTTGGAGAGAGCTTTCATGGGGTTTCTCACAGGGGCCCAGCAGTACTATGAAAGCCTCATGAGACCTGAACTACAAAAGACAGATGAAAAAGACTGTTGCCTTGAAAGAAGACAGCAATTCAAATACTGGTGGATTTTCTCCAAATAGTATTGGAAATGTATGAAGGAGAAAGACCTGCTACACGACAGAGGGGTTTATTGCCACACAGTTTGAATCCCACACATGACCACTGCTCTTCCAGAACAGGAATGGGGACAATATGTCTCTCCTGTAGACGGGGTACAAGTCAACATGCCTATAGCAACACCAGTAAGAATGGAAGGGCATGGTTAACACTGCATGGATCTGGCTCAGCTACCAAGATGTTTGTGGAGAAACACTAACCATAGGGAATCCAAGGTTTTACTTCCTTAGAAAAGAAATAAGTCCTGAGAGGCAAAATCTATAGAGAAGACTAATACAGTTAGTTAGACCAGCACATGCAAGTGAAGGATGTGGAGACTTCTGTGAAAACATACACTGGACTTTGTGGTGGTAATACTATTTATTTTCAATGTTTTGCCCCATTTTCAAGGGGAAAGCTTGAGAGCTATGTGTCTTAGGAAAACAGAATCATAGACAGCTTTGGGTTAGAAAGGACCTTCAAGAAAGGTCATCTAAGTCCAATCCCCCCTGCCAATGAGCAGGGACATGATACACAAACTAGAATAAACATAACATATAATCACAAAAATAATTATTTACTTATGCAAAGTATTTTACAAATACCAATGAAACACATTGAGTTGCCATCCCAGGATGTGTTTAAAGATCATTTGGATGATGTGTAGAGGGATATGGTTTAGGGGTGAACGTGTAAGGTGGGGTAGATGGTTGGACTCAACTATCCCAGGGATCTTTCCCAACCAGAGTGATTTAGTGATTCTGTAATTAATCACATTTTTTAAGAGTTGCAACTGTATTTACCTCATTTGCTTTCTTTAACGTTTCTGAAAGCTAACAAATTATATTGCTTGTCTTGGTATCAGCATTAAGATCTGTAAATGAGCAAGAAGCAGCCAAGTGTTCTATAGCACCCATTTAAAGGAGGATGTGTATGGTTTAAAGCAATCAATCACAAGGGAAATGAAAGCTGAATCAGACACAGTTTCTAAGCTTGCCATTACACCAAGTTTTCCCCATATTTAAACACAAACAAATACCCTGTAACTCAAAATTCAAAACAAACCAAATTAAGAGGACAAATGTTTTTTCTCTTCTGTGTCCTTAATCACACAATATAAGAATAGTATCCAATCAGCATCATCCCTTCCAATACAGAGAGTACTCTTTAAGGTAATTCAGGTGCTGAAAATGTGTAGCAGTGTTTTAGGCTGATTACATGCTGGTTCTTTAGTAGGGACAGAGAATCTGAGTAATCTCTCAGGGTAATCATCAGCTTTGATTTTCTTTCTTCTCTTTAATTCCACAGAGGTCATTGCTTCCTAGCCTTTGCACTTAAGCACAGCAGTTTTGGAAAGATGTGTAGAAGCAAATTACAAAAGAAACCCAGATCTTCAAATTCATTATACCCATTTCTTCTGTCACAGAAACTAGTAATCCAAGAAGACATAGGATCTGCTCTCTCTCCTGGTCTAAAACCAGCTGTGGTGTATAGATGTGAAACAAGATGTTAAATACATGTTTGTTCTCCATATGAAAACCATGTGGAACAAACAAAGCATGTATATAAAAACCATAGGCAAAACGTTATCATTTTATTCATACAGTGAGCACACTTGAATAACTCCCAAGGTATTCAAATATAACTGAGAAGTACCTGAATTCTGTAAGGTTTTGCAATAATTTCAATTGCATATGGTTCTTCTTTCAGGCACATAACTCCTTTAATCTATTCCAGGGGAAAGCAGCAAATTAGTTCTTACCTTCCACTTAATGTTATCTATTACTAATTGAAATCATTCCTTCCAGTGCAAGAACAGGATAACCACTTTCTAAAGCCTTTTTAATGCCACTTCCATTCTAGGCAGTATAATGACATTAAAACTCCCTGATGTACTGTGCAAATGGGTAGAGATGTATTATGCTTACTCTGGCTACACAGGGAGAGTGAAAGCAATACAATATTGATGAGGTGGGATCTGGCAATGAAGAAAATTCCCTTTTTCTGAAGCAGCCAACTGTTAAAAACTAATTCGCAGAGCTAGCTCTCATCTGACAAGTCCCTTCAACGTAGCTTCCACTGACACAGAAAGTGACAGGCTTAAGGGCTGCGTCTCCAGCATGTCTCTGCTCATGTCCTCATGGGATACTCTGGCAGAAAATAAACAAAAGAGAAACACTGACTGAGGGGGGGCAGATGTTATTTGAGCATCCAGCTTGAACAGCTACATTTGCCATGTTCCACACACACAGCTGGATTTTAAAAATTATTTATTTTAAAATGCAGAAGGACAGAATATTACAAAAAAATTGTGTCCTTATTAACAGTGTTGGCAAGGCATTCAAGAGTCTCAGCAGAAGGGAGTCTCCTGGGAGCAGAGGGCAGCTGTACTGGCAGCTATCGCCTGCACTTTGTTCCGACAGCAGGCTGGGAGCGAGCTCTGGGGCCCCCAAGCCAGCTGGAGACAGGACAGAGACAAGTTCCTATCTCATCTGAGAAGCCTCCACTACCAGGTCTATGCTGCCAAAGTAGCAGACACCTTGTTGATTGCAAGACGAAATAGGGAGTAGGAGCTGCTGGAAGGATCTTGGGGAAATGATACAAATGTGATTGCCCTGGCAGGCAGAGGAGGAAAGGAAACACTGGTCTCCTGTGTTTCCAAGGCAGAATGCACCTCCCCACTACTTTTGACAATGGTCCTCATTAGGTGAGAGGAGTCCTGTTTTACACGTAGCATACAGAAATGCTTTACACACTGTACTCATCTATGTGTATGCGCAACAGGAAGCAATGACACTTCGTAAGTGGTTTCACTGCTTTTTACAACCCTGTTGCAAGAAGTTCATGGGTATTATGCAGGAACGCCAATAACTTTGAAGCACAACATTGCAATGATCAACCCACTCATCCCCGTAAGGGATTACTTGAGTGCTACATTCAGTTAGATGGTAGAAAAATTAATGAACTGTATCTAGAGCAAACTTGTATCATAATCAAAGTACAGTGCATCTATAAATAAGAAAAGGCCATCACCAAAAAAGACCCCACAATCAACTACCTCATAAGAAACTCTAGTTATTCAGATAAACATGCATGAAAAAGTTGATCAATTCTACAAAGAAAAGCAGTTGTATTGTGTTCATGAGTTGAGGCTCGGCAGGCCTGGGAATAAGGGAGAAAGAAAAAACTAACTTAAAACAGATTGAATTAAAAACTAATAATAATATAATTAGATATATTATACACTAAACATTTATTCCCATAAATGTATACAAGATCATAGTAGATAAGGAACCAGTTTCTCCAAAAGTGATAAAAGAGAGTATAAAACTAGGGCAATGCCCTTTCCCTACCTGAGTATTCAAGCAAAGCCAATCCCAAAGAAGGCAGCACCCCTTCAGCAGCTGAGATGGAGATGTTATTCCAATGCATGTGCATTTAATGTGAGGAGACTACTACTGGACAGTTCCCTAAGGACACGAGGTAGCAATAAGCTATCAAGCCACCTCATGCACATATATATATTCACAGGTTGTTAACATACATGTGCCTTCACAGTTTGGCCTGTAAGTCAATTAGCACTTAGAATTGCAATTTTAAAATGGAAACTGGTATTTCAAACAAAATTTCAAATGTCATAATACTTGTGAGAGCTTTTCTCCCTGAAGAATTCTGTACACAACATATATTTGTTCTGAAATCCACAATGATTAAATGATAAATGGTACAGAAGATTTTATTTGAAGAGAAAAGGGTTTTTTAGAAGGGCAGGAAAGGAATGAATGTGGAAAGTGTATTTTCATTTAACGTGCAGAATCTTTGTATGTGTTATTCACAATGCCATGAAAGAATGAGAATTAAGTGTGTATTTATGCAATACATCTTGTCTCCCGAAAAAACCCGGAAGATATGAGTGAGATCAGCAGACACAAGGTGGGTTGAGTGAGGAATGTGTTTCAGTATTGCAGGCTGCTATATGCTTTGCATGCTATAATAAATCATGAAAGATACATGCATTTACATGAAGGTCACCTCTACAGAATGCAGTGTGTTGTTCATTTCTAATGCCATATACTTTTTATACATTGACTCTAAATATAATTTTTACTCATGAAACAAAAGTTTAAAATACTTCCTCTGTTCCTACATGCCTTTGAAATCTTACAGCTATATTTTAAGAAGAAACAAAAAATTACCATGATTTCTCTTCTTGCAGCTTGTAAAAAGTACTCTAACTTTCTCTAAAAAACAAAACAGGCACCTTTATTTCAGCAAGAAATGAAATCATCATGAGGTTTTGACTGAAGGAAAAGAGAGCAGGAGACAGAATTTCTATAAAAAAGGCCTAAGGAAGACTTTAAACACAGACCTTAAAAGGCATTTTTAACTTAGCTTTTATTGGAGCTTCTTTTACAGCTGGAAAACAACTAATGCTCAGTATGTTCTTTTCACAATACTGACTTGTACATCTACTTTTTGTTCCCTGTACCCATGGTAGAGACAAAAGGGCTGCTCAGGTATTTAACTTGGATTTCCAATGCCTTCTCTTTCCAGCAGTATTCCTTCAACTCCTCCTTTTGAAAATTATCTTTGACTGTTTTTTCTTTACCATTTGCATGCTGTCTTCTTTTATACACACAGATACACAGATCATTAGGGGCTGGAAAGGATCTCCAGGGGTCATGGAGTCCAACTCGCCTGCCTGAGTAGGACCATAAAAGCTAAGACACACAGATTACAAGTGAAAAGAGATTACTACTTTCTTCTTGACACCCAATCTTCACATATTTACATACAATAATTAGGTACCCTTGTAACCTTCTCCTGTCCAAGCTGAAAAGTCCCAGATTTCTCAATCTTTCCTCATAAGCCAAGCGCTTGAGTGCCCTAATGATCCTCAGAGTCCTCCACTGAACTCTCACAATCAAATCTCTATTCCTCTTGAACTGGGGAACCCAGAACTGGACACGATATTCCAGATGTGGCCTCAGGCAGAGTACAGAGGGAGAAGAACCTCTCTTGATCTGCTGGACACACTCTTCTTGATCCATCCCAGGATACTATTGACTTTCTCGGCTACAAGAGCACATTTGTGTTCCATGGATAATTTGTTGCCCACAAGAAATCCAAGGTCCTTCACCAAAGTGATGCTCTCCAGCAGAACTCCTTACAATTTGTATTGATGCTTCTCATTACCCCTTCCCAGGTGAAGAACTGCACTTACTAAACCTGATTGAATTCCTCTTTGTTCATCCCTCCAGTCAGCCCAAGTCTTTCTGAATGGTTGCACATCCATCAGGTATATTGGCCAGAGCACCCAACTTAGTATCATCAGCAAACTTACTGAGGAAACATCAATGTCATTAATAAAGATATAAAAAAAACCCTACACCCAGCACAGATCCTTAGGGGATACCACTGGATACAGGTCTCCAGCTAGACTTTGCACCATTAATTACCACTCTTTGGGCTCTATAATATAGCCAGTTTTTAATCCAAGTCACAATCTGTTCTTCAATCCCATACTTCCTAAGCTTGTTCACAAGGATGTTATGGAGGACTGTGTCAAAGGCCTCGTCAAAATCGACGCAGACCACATCCACTGGTCTCCCAGTATCCATCCATTTAGTCAAAACATCATAGAAGGCTATCAGATTAGTCAAACATGACTTCCCCATGGTAAAGGATATTCCTATCTTTAACATCTCAAATCAGTCCTTCTTTGTTTGTTAATACGAGTTCCAGCAGGGCGCCTCTTCTTGTTGGTTCCTCCACAACCTGTATCAAGAAGTTATTATCTATGCACCGCAAAAACCTTTTTGACTGAATATGCCTATATGTGTGGACTTCCCAACAAATATCAGGGTGCTTAAAATCACCCATGAGTAGCAAGGAGGGTTTTTTAGAGGCCACCCTCAATTGACTATAGAAAACCCCGTCAATAACTTCCTCCTGATTTGACAGTCTATAATAGATGCCCATAACAATTTCACCCTCCTTCACATGTCCCTTAATTCTCACCCACAAACTCACAACCTGGTCTAAATCTAACCTTTGCCCTGGAAAAAAAATCAATGCACTTCAGTTGCTCTCACACATGCTGCTGGTCTATCCCTTGTAAACAATACATAGCCATGCTTGACAACACTACAGTCATGGGAGCTGTCCCACCATGTTTCATTAACTGCAGATAAATTGTAATAATATAATCTAACACAAATCTTCAACTCCTCCAGATTTCATACTCTTATTGTTTTAGCTTTTTTAAACCCAAGACTTTTTCAGAAGAGCAAAGGTACTTCCTGTGTAAGCCAGAGAGAGATGTCAGGGTCTGCATGTTGATGTCCTCACTTAAATACTGTTTCTGCCACCCTAACACACCACAGCAAATGAATATTTAAACAGTTCCAATGAGAAGTTGGATCATTTATGGTCATAACAGCTGTATAATTCAGCTTCTGGCTACACTAAAACCCAAGAATTAGATTTACTACAGCTGCTCATAGTACAGCACAGCACAATGTCATATCCTGCCTTACATTTTTGTGGAAGATGTGAGCTCATATTTGAGCAGAGAGGGAGCAGCAAGATTGGGTATTTTGCAAATGAAGTTCTTAAGATTAATAACACAGAGATAAGGTTTTACATGTTTTTAATATTGTAAAAATATCATTATTCTGACTAGTAGGCATTAGTTGGGATAGTACTAAGTGCTAAATTCTAGGGATTATTAATAGCTACTGCTCTATTAAATTCCACGATTCTTCCTGACTTTAATGAGCACACAGATTTATGATACAGGATACAAGTCAATTGAATAAAAATAGAGTTTCTTTTGATAGCTGGAGATATCAAGATTTGTGCATACAGAAGGAATAATTTATGGCTTATAATGAGTGTAGTTTTCCTTTATTTTCCATTTAAATAGCTTTTTGTCCTTAATAATCAACATTCATCAATACTACAGGGTTTCATACAGAGGAAGGCAAAGGTTAGGGAAGATGATCAAGAGGGGTGATCCCCAAAGACAGACTTGTTGGTTTATGAATTATTTATATTGCAACTACATAACTGTTAGATTACACATACTTTTCTGGAAGCTGCCTACTTTCTTCCCTGCCCTCATCTTTGCTCCTGACATCACTGTAGACAGATATAGCAGTAACTCGCCTTTACAAATAAGAGGTTCAAGTCCCCATACAATGTCAGAGTACAGCAGAGGGCTGCAAGGATGATTAAGGGACTTAAACATCTCTTCTATGAGGAAAGACGGAGAGAAATGGGACTGTTTAGTCTGGAGAGGAGAAGGCTGAGAGAGGATCTTATTAATGTTGATAAATATCTGAACAGTGGTGTCAAAAAGAAGAGATTAGTCTCTTTTTCAGTGGTGTCATTTGACAGGACGAGGTGCATCAGGTACAAGTTGAAGGACAGGCAATTCCAAAACATCAGGAAAAACATCTTTACTGGGAGAGTGACAGAGCACTGGAACAAGTTGTCCAGAGAGACTGTGGAACCTCCTTCTTTCGAGACTTTCAAAACATGTCTGGACACATTCCTGTGTGACTTGCCCTAGGTGATCCTGCTTTTGGCAGGGGGATGTTGGACTACATCATCTCCAGAGGTCCCCTCCAAACCCTATCATTCTTTGATTCTGTGGAATTAACTAGTGATTATTGTCTCAGACCTGATCAATTGATCAACTGATGACACTTTTGAAAAATCAGTAGACTTGCATTTGCTTTCAGCAGAAACACCTTCCTGTTCATTAAATCGTACATCAACCTTTTGTTCAACTATTTTTTATCTTATCGATAGCTCTCTCCTTTCTCTTTTTTCCAAAATGCAGAAATTTTAAAATAAAGTAAAAACCAGAAGGCTTGTGACCTATATGAAAATTAAAGTTCTCTTGTAGTAGCAAATGAGAAACAGTCCTTTTTTATTATAGTTACTCACTCTTATTTATTTATTTTTAAATTTTTTTTTTTATTTTGCACAGAAATGGTGTTCTGGTAGGAGTCAGGTTTTCATGTTCATACACATAAACTGAAATTTCACTTTGAAACCAAATGTTGTATTTATAAAGTAGCTTAAAAAATAGCCATATACATCTCTTTCCTGAACACAAATAACAAGACTCATCACCAAAGAGAGGGCAGTATAGGTATACAGTCTCCATTCTCGGGAAGCCCTTTTGCTCTTGCTTCAAGCTGAAGTATCACCAGACAGATTATTTATTAGAAAATGCTAATAAAATAATAAATCCAGTACTGCTGGTAACCTGGCGCTACTCAAAATTACAAGTGTAATACATTAATATATCACTGCTTCATGGACCTGCAAGTATATGAACAAGAAAGCACTTAGCTGATTCCACTTCATGTTATCAAGAATTTATCTATGTCCTAGGCAAGCCATATCAAAAAGATGTTATAATACACTATTTTAACAAGAGTAGTTTGGGGTTTTTTAACCATTTAACTGTAGTTCATAGGAACCTTAATCATGAAACTGGAAAGAAAGGTCTTTCTTTACAATAAATTTACAGGTACTCTGAGATGACATCTCCCCAGGGGAAGTCACAGCTCAGTTCTAAGCAGACCCATGTTAAAAAGGATGGTTCTACACCAAACATGCAAACAGAGCTCCTGGTAACTGCAACATGTGGGGATGTTATATCCCCACATACAAGTAATATGTTGAGTAGCAGTAAATAGTAACAGTAGGAAAGTGAAGGTGTCCAGATAAGCCAGACTGCCACTCAGACTGTAGCACTATGCTTTCTTATTTAACTAGAGCAATGACAATAGAGAGACTCCTCGGAAGGAAGAGCAGTAGGTTTCCTTTACTTTGCTCCTGGTATGTGGTGAAGACAATAGCATTTCAATGGAAATTTGCTTTCAAACAACTCTGAGGAATCCATACAAGCTAACACAGAGATTCCTGAAGACACTTCCTTCGAACATTGCTGATATTCTGAGGGTGTTAGTGTTTGTCATGTTTGAAGCACAGCTGCCTGCTATGTTTAAATTTCACATGGGTAGTTTGTGACTGTTATCTGACTCTTTACACTGTTTCTACACAGCACAAATACGTGAAGCATAGCCATTTAATTTGTTATAAACACACATGAAATCTGAGCAGCTTGACAGATGCAAAGCAGTACTGTCAAATTATGTGGGGAGGTGAAAAATTATTTGATTAAGGATTACTGGGTATAGGGGGTTTTTGCCATATTGCGAGGAGATTGATGATCTTTTAAATGAGATAGCAGTTCTATTGCTATGGATACTTTGCACAGTTCTCCTTATAGCTAAGAGCTATGAAAACCTTTCTAGATGACATTTGAACTCAAATAAATAAATTAAAGATGGAGCATTATTAAGTATCTATTCATTAAAAAAATCAGAAATCTGGTCCACTTCTTTCAGTCATTTAAGTCATTTAAGCTGTATTTTAAATCACGTGTTCTGCACACACAATACAAGATTTCTCAAAATATTTGTTTACATTTCTTTAATAAACTGACATCAAAATATTCAAAATACTTGGGCTGTGCTCATCAGGCAAAACAATGACACTCAGTGATAACACCTGTAAACTCTATCACTGTATTTATTTTTCAAAGTCCGTGCTGTAAATTCATAGATATTTGAACATATTAAACACCAAATCAAAGGGTTTCTTTTTTTTCCTTCAGAAGAGAAAAACAATAACTCTTCTATCTTCCAGTACATGAAACACACTCTAATTTCATTTATTTCCAGATGATATCCTTCTGCGGCATGAGTCTCTTCTGCTATCTAGAACTACTGTAACTCACTTACCTATTTACAAGAAAGAGTAGCTATTTGTGAAAGATAGCAATGGAAAAGATCTTATTTTCTTAATCAAAAAAGAGTATTCATATGAGACTGCCTAACAGGAGGTATAAAACTGCCATCTACATTAAAAGAAGTTTGATAGGATTCAAAGGAAAAAGCCTCCAGGAAAGGCTGGAGGAGCAGAGAGTCTACAAGTTCAAATGCCAGACTGTTCTGCGAACATTTGTCTTTTTTTTTCTAGTCTCTGTAGATACACCACAGCTACCACAGCACTCAGTTCAGGGGAAAAAAAATACATCTAAGGTCTGAAAAGAAGTCAAATAACATGGCAGAGATCCTGCAATTCTTATTGCTCTGTGGAATAGAACATCTCTTTGTAGGTAACTCAGAAGATATTTACTTCAAGGCCATCAAGATTATGAATTTACAAAAAGCTGTACCTCATAGGCTTAAAAATATAGAGAGATAACGTGTCAGAAAATACTATAGGAGAGAAATATTTTAATAACATGGAACAGCACAGAAACAGAGAAAGAGTAGTAACTGTTCAAGCTGGACCAGTACTAATCTGATGAACATTAAAATATAGTTCAAGCACTGCATTGTATTAACATCGATGTACAATGCCCTTACTTTAAGTGAGACAAACACTTGCCATGGTACTTTCAAGTGATCGCTTCTGCAGACAATTGAAAGCTACACAGCAACCAAGTACAGCTGCCCCAGAGAGTCAGAAATCACCAATACTTTAAACAAGTCGAGGAAGCAGCAGGGTTTCAGCTGTGCTTGCTCTTTGACACAGCTTGTGGTATGGGTTATACAAACACCCAATTTCTGCACTGATGTCTGTTTTTTTCATTGATGCTTTCACTGTAATAATTTTAGAATCCGTATATTATGTTTTAACTAAGCTCATCAGAGTAACATCCTGCTGAGCTGTGGTTCATGCTGAGCATGCTCACACAGCAAGTGCAGGATAGCCAGGGGCCAGCATGCCCTTCTTGGCCAACTTGATCTCCTTACATGACTAGGTGACCCGTGTACTAGATGATGGGAAGGCTGTAAATGTTGTTTACCTAGACTTCAGTAAAGTATTCAACGCAGTCTCTCACAGCATTCTTCTAAAGAACCTGGAGGCTCATGACTTAGACAGGAGGACTCTTTGATGAGTAGAAAACTCACTACATGGCAAACCAGAGAGCGGTACTGAATGGAGTTTAATTGAGTTGGTGGCCGCTCACAATCAGTGCTCCAAGGGCTCAATACTGGGACCAGTTTTGTTTAACACCTTTATCAGTGGTCTGAATGAGGGGATTGAGTACACCCTCAGCAAGTTTGTAGTTGACACCAAATTAGGTGGGTGTGTTGATCTGACTGAGGGTAGGAAATCTCTGCAGAGGTACCTGGACAGGCTGGATTGATGAGGCTTAACAAGACCAAATGTTTGGTTCTATACTTCAGGCAAAAAACAAACTCCGTGCAATGCTACAGGCTACCAAGGAGCTACGAAATCCTTATGCAATTGACAGCTACAAGCCACTTAACTTGTTCAGATCCAGAGTTCCTTCAGATGTGCAAGTGATGTGTATCTTTTTTTTTTAAATTAAGATAGTTAATTTGATAGGTGGCATCATGACATTATGGGTTTTTAAACAAATTTAAAAGCATTTGTTTGATTCAATACAAATCAACAGGATGAGCAGCTGGACAACTACTCAGTGGAAAAGAACTTGGGGGTGTTGAGTGACAGCTGGCAGAACATGAGCCAGCAGTGTGCCCAGATGGCCAAAAAGGCCGATGGCATACTGGCCTGCATCAGAAATAGTGTGGCCAGTAGGAATAGAGAGGTGATCATCTCCCTGTACTTGCCGTACTGTGGCCTCATCTTGAATGCTGCATTCAGTTTTGGGCACCTCAATACAAGAAGAACACTGAGATACTGGAGTTGGTCCAGAAAAGACCAACAAAGTTAGCAAAGGGCCTGGAGGACAAGTCTTAGGAGGAGTGTCTGAGAGAACTGGCATAGTTTAAAGAAAAGAAGGATGAGGCCAGAGCTTTCTGCTCTTTACAACCACTTGACAGGAGGTTGTAGAGAGGTAGGGGTCAGTCTCTCCACCCAAGTCAACAGTGATAGAACAAGAGAAAATGGCCTCAGGCTGTGCCAGAGGAGATTTATGTTGGTATCAGGAAAAACTTCTTCACTAAAAGAGTGGTCAGGTATTGGAACAGGCTGCCCAGGGAAGTGATGGAGTCACCACCACTGGAGGTGTTAAAAAACATGTATCCAGCACTTGAAAACATGGTTTAGTGTGCATGGTGATTTTGGAATGATGGTTAGACATGATGATCTTGGAGATCTTTTAGAACCTTAATGACTCTATGATTTTATCTTAAGGGCTGTTTAGGGTCCTCAGCTCCTTTAAACTCTACTATGTAGAAAATGGCACAAGACAACAAAATACCATGTAGTGCTGCAGAACAGTGAAGAAATACTTATCTGAACTTCTAAATGTCTTGTGCAAATTCACACAGATTTTAGTAAAGGGTATTTTTAACTTTTAAGCAAGAAGACTTACTGAGGCTACAAAAGGAAGACAAAATATTGTCAGAGGTAAAATTATATTAAAACAACATATTTGAAGAAAAAAAATCTGTATAGTGAGCCCTGAAAAGACATTCATTAAAGCTGTGGTTACTTTACTACTTCAAACTGTTAGCTCAGTACTGAAGAAGAGTGTATCCAGGGGCATCTGGGATACACTGTCACGCATCAGTTTCAAAACAGAAGAAAATGTAAAGCTAAAGCACTACTGAGGGCACTCCTTATAAAAGGAAATCTGACAGTCACTAATTAAAAAAGCTGTTTCTCCATAGAGCTGAAAAACAGTTCCCTATTCTATTCTTACTCCCCCAAGACTATGAAAGATTCTAAAATCATTGTAGGTGATATTAAATGTTTTGTTCCTTTGCTCTTTGTTGAACAAGAAACAGATGCTGATTCAAGGAGAGTAGGCACAGAATCCGAGTGACAGGGAAAACAAGCAGCCTATGTCATGTATAAGGCTTGTGTAACATGCCCACAAACTCCTGTGGCCTGGTTTCTCTTCTTTGCCTAAGCTGAACTGGGCCCTAAAGTACTGACTTACTATAATTTACTAATTCTTAATTTGCATTTAGTAAATTAGAATGTAATAAATTAGAATGGTAAAGATCCCCTAAAAGGGAGTTAGTTCTTGAAATATAAGGTAATCTCAAATGGAAAAGAATAAATACATTCTTATTGTATAATATTTCATAATTTATAAGTTCTTTCTAACTCATGTTTAAAGCAATCAGTAAATTATATAATGTCTGTATTTTTAAATAAAAACAAAATATGCTCTATAAGTGCATAGTTTTTTAATTATAATGAGGGAAAATCTATGAAGTAAATAATGGGCAATTTACTAATACACCTTCTTGACAATCTGCAGCAATTTACCAGTCGTTACTTATTGGAACCCGTAACAGAGACAATACTATTTAATATTCACTAGTGGACCTTCAGAACTAAGATTTCCTGTGTGTCATCAAGAGAAGGGGTGGCACTGCAGGTTTGCTCTGCAGCAGGAAAGAATCCATGCTTCTGACAGGATAAGGAAATAATATTTTCTTCAAGTCTGCTGACGACTACAGCAATAAAAAGCTGCTTTCTAGAAGAATAGCAAAAGAATAAGTGCCAGAAAATAGAAACAGAATATACGCTCCATGTACAGAAGAAACAGCCTGACATTTCACACTCAAATGCAGCTCATCATAGCCAACATATGTCCACAAAGCAATCCAATGCTGGTTTGGTAAATGAATATTAATATTTGGAAGTCAGAGCCAAAAGAGGTAAGTCTCATAGACAAGATGATATTCTGAAGAAATAACTACTTTTCTATCCCAATTAAACTATGATGACCTGCCAAGGACAAAAAATCAGACTTGTAGATCTCATGTTACAGAGTGGACAACCACGAATGCCTGATTTACAGACTTTACACGAAAAAAAAGCAAACTGTGAATGTGCAACAAAGTGCACATAACCTGAAAAGACAAGTCAACCAGATGGAAAAGATGCTGTACAAAAGTAAACCATTCTGCACAAAAGCAAATGTCCTGAACAATAAAAAATCATGGATTTGTGGAGACTTGCATTCTTGTATCATAGGCAGAAATCAACTGTGAATGGATGTCATAAATCTTCACATTATAAGGTTTTAGGTGAGACCAAAATTAGACTCTTCAAGGAATGTCTCATGACGGCCCATAAAGTGATAATAAAGGAGTCAACTGTATCTTCATACGCTATATGCAACCCAATGAACTGGAATCATTGCCAGCCCACAGAATAGTGTGCAATTAGCACAGCTGGGGCTGCCAACTGATTTTAGTGGAATCTTAAAAATGAAGTGCCTGAACAAAAAGGACCTACAAACTTTGCCATCTGAGACCCATAGCATTATATTTAGCCTAGAATTAATCAAAAGAGGACAAAAAAACCCTGCATCATCCTCAAAATCTGAGTTTCATGTAATAAAAATTTCATGTAAGCTTTCTCCTCTTTGCTACTTTAAATACTCAAGCAACCTCAGTAAAGCCGAGGTGAATTCAAGAGTATATATACTTCAATCCATCAAACAGGTAAGAATGGTGGAAGTTCACTAAGAAAATTTGATGGCATATCTGTAAAATACAGCAGACTTGTGAGAGGGGCATTTTTCAATAGTAGTTCAAAGTGAATGTTTTCAGTTCATTATAAACTATTTGCATATAATTACACAAAAATAAATCACATAAATTCTACAAAATCAGTCACTACATCTTAGCAAAACTGAGTATAATCCACAAACAGAGAGAGAAAATTCAGTGTCATCTGAATGTGGTCTTAGTGTAGCCTGTACAAGCACCTTCTCTTATTTTCTCTGTAGAATTTGTGATTTATATCTGGTGTATTACCAGCTGTATTTGAAGACACCACACAAAGGCATCAGACTAATACTATTTAAATAAAGGCAGCTTCCTCATCTCCACAGTAAGATGTCAAGAACAAATGACATTATAGACTAATACTACAAAAAAATTACATATTTGTGACTTTTTTCGGACATTATAACCTTATAACTGAATACGTAACAAAAACACTGTATACACTTACACAAATGACCTACATCAAGCTGAAAATAATCAATCTTACAATAAGAAATGAAAGCTGCATCTACTTCGCAAAAAAATATTATTTACAGCATGGGAAAAATTTTGTATTCTGCAGCTGAAAAAACGAGTATGATAGATTAACATACGAACAGATTTGCATGTGTAGCGTAGACACACACGCTAGACCTGTATGACGCGTTCACTCAGTGATGTTTATAGAAGTATCATATACTTCAGCATCACCTGTCTAATTTTTCTTTTGCAGACTTACTGTTTTACCTTACTTTTAGTATGCAATCCTTACACATCAGCTTCTAGAAGGAGAATTTATCATCATCAAGGTTAAATTATACTTGACTGATCTCGTAGTATGATGGCATGAATGATGGTGTAGACGAGCTGAGAGCAGTGGATGTCGCCTACCTATTTTTCAGCAAGGCCTTTGGCACTATCTCCCATATCATCCTCACAGGGAAGCTTAGGCAGTGTACGTCAGATGGGTGGACAAGGAGGTGGACTGATACTTGGCCAAATGACAGAGATTAAATGAGTGGTACAGAGACTAGTCAGTACTGGCTCCAGTCTTGTTCAGCATATTATTCTATGACCTAGATGAAAGGACAGAATGCACCCTCAGCAGGTTTGCTCATGATACAAAACTGGGAGAACTGGCTGAAAAACCAGATGGTTGTGCTGCCATTCAGTGAGACCTGGACAGGCTGAAGAGTTGAGCAGAAAGGAACTGAATGAAGTTCAACAAGGGCAAGTGTAAGGGAAGAACAATCCTCTACAGTATATGGGAAAGCACCTCTGGGGAAAAAGACATGGGAGTTCTGTGGGCAACAGGCTGACCATGAGCCAGCAGTGTGGCCTGGTGGCCAAGAAGGCCAGTGCACTCTTTGGGTGCATTGACTATGGCCAAGAGGTTGAGGGAAGTTCTCCTTCCCCTCTTCTCTGCCCTGGTGAGACCACATTTAGAGTACTGTGTCCAGTTACAGGCTCCCCAGTTCAAGAGTGACAAAGAACTGCTGGAAAGATTTCAGCACAGATCAAAAAACTGGAGCATCTCTCTTATCTCTCTATCACTTCACAATTCTGTGATTTCTTTTCTGAATGGTTTTGACTTCTTTTAAAATGCTATCAGTAGATCTGATTTTCCTTGTAAAAACATTTTATCAGCAGGAGGTGGGAAAAAACCTCATTGAATTAATTTAGAAAAATGGTTTCTTCTTCCACATCTGAATGAAAACAGATAAATTATATTTTCCTTAGTAAGTGTGTGGACTGTTGTATGACAAAACTTAAATATTTAGGTTACAGTTTGGATCATTCAGTGTCTTTAAATATGATGTACCATGTCATTCCAATTGACAGATGACTAAGTAACAGCATCTTCGATCTGAATATTTTATAAACCCATGTTTAACTTTGTAGTCAATAGCAGGAAAAATAGCAGGATCCCAAAACACAGAATTACAGAATCATTAAGGTTGGAAAAGACCTCCAAGATCACCAAGTCTAACCATCATCCCAACACCACCATGCCCACTAAATCATGTTTTCAAATACCAGATCCAGCCTTCTTGGACCTCTTTGTCTTTCAGGAGTGTCTCCCAAGGGAATCTTTCAACCAATGGCCTGAGCATGTCAAAATCTGCCCTCCAGAAGTCCACTGTGGCAGTTTTGTTGACTTACTCTCCTTACTTCATGAATAATTGAGAACTTTATCAGTTTCTTGATCTGATTGCTCAGCCCAAGGCAACCTCTGACCACCACAGAAACTACCTGACTTTCTCTGTTTTAAAAAGCAGGTCTAGCAAGGCACCTTCCCTCGTAGGCTCACTTACCAGCTGTGTCAGATAATTACCTTACACACATTCAAGAATCTCTTTGACTGTTTACTCTCTGCTTTGTTGTATTTCCAGGAGATGTCTGCCAAGTGGAAGTCCCCCACTAGAACAAAGTCTAGAAACTGTGAGACTTCTGCCAACCACCTGCAGAATACCTCATCCACCAGTTTTTCCCAGTTGAGTGATCTATAACAGACTCTCAGTAGAGTATCTGCCTTGTTAGCCTTCCTCCTCAACCTCACTCACAGGCACTCATCATTATCATTCACTCAAAACTACCATTCACCTCAATGAGCTGAATACAATCAAAACACTCCCTGACATAGAGTCACTTCACCAATTCTCTTCCTTGCCTATTCCTTCCGAATAGCTTATAGACATCTTCTGCTGTGAGTCATCCCACCACATTTCAGTGATGGCAATTAGGTCATATTTATCCTGTTCTACAATGGCTTCAAGCTTGTCCTCGTTATTACCCATGCTGGGTGCCTTGGTGTACATGCACTTGAACTGAGCTGTTGATTTATTCCCAGCAATCGAATGTCACCCCCAAGCACAGCCTGGTTTCTCAGTCTCTTCCCTCTTCAAATCTACATTAAAGATCGTTCAACAAGCCCTACCAACTCACTGGTAAGAATCCTTTTCCTCCTTTGAAACAGCTCAACTCCATCAGTCCTCAGCCTGCCCAGTGATAAAAAATCCAAAGTTCCACCAATGACACAGAGCCATGTGTCAGCCCAACGAGATTTCTCATTCTTTTGTGTTCTTTCCTGCTACGGACGCAATTGAGAAAACACCACCTGTGCATCCTGGTCTCTTAAAGCAATTGCCTCAGTGTCCTGCAGTCCCTTTGGATTGATTTTATACCTCTTCTCTCAACTTTCATACTTCCTGCATGTATGACCAATGGTGGAGAGTAATCAGAGGGTTGTATTATATCAGAGAGTTACCTTGCAACATCCTTAAATCAGACCCCAGGGAGGCAGCATACCTCCCTGTGTGATGGGTTAGGTTGGCATATTGGGCCCTCACACACCCTCTCCGAAGGGAAACACCTAGGATGACTGTTCTCTTTTTCTTGGTGAAGGCAGTCATAATGTGTGGTGCAGACTGCCTTACCCTTGGCAGCATCTAAGGTGGATTTTCATCTTTGTCCTCGTTTGGCTGATCTTCAGAGCCCCATATCTATTCTATAGAGGCAACTGGGAAAGAGGGGGAAGCTGTGAGTGGCATTGCCCGCTGCCTTGAGCAGGAACCTCTTTCCATTCCTGTTCATTTTAAGTGCCATCTGATTGAGCCTGTTTTAGGGAAGGCAGGGTATGGCTCCAGCAGTCTATTTATTTTTCACACACCTTGAAGCTTATTAGCCTGCTCACCAACTCTCAGAGCTCTGTCAACAAGCAGGGGAGTTTCTCTATGTGGGTGCATCTCCCACAGGTGAACTCTGAGCTGCCCTCCTGCACTGGTCCCATAGCTGGGCATCCTGCAGCCTGGTGCCTCGGTGGCTGCATGTCTCCTCTGAAGCTCTATCTGGGTAGATGCATTAGTTGTAATGGGGACAGCACATGAAGAGGCCACAGTCCTCTGCTGGGTGAAAGCTACCTTCTCAGTTTATGATGCTTTCAGTATGGGCTAATGAATTTAAGATCAATTAATTGACCAGGAAATCTCCAAAGCTAATTTGAGTGAAGAAAGAGGGTAGGATAAATGATTCAGCAGGTGATTCTACAGATTGTGACCCAGTAAGCTGAACTTCAGTGCAGTGTTAAGTGGACTGTATAGCTTTTTCTAACAGATCATAAAATATAGGGTTCAGCTCATTCACTAACTACTCACAGCTGTATCTTTGGCAAATTTACTGGTTTGCGCATTATCAATATGATTTTGGGTGGGTATTCATTTCTCTGCTTTGAATGACCTGTATTTCATAGGTACAAAGATTTACCCAATCAGCATATTCCAGCACAGACCTACTGACAGAATATACAGTTTGCATGGACGATTAGTTCTTTGTTTAGAGTTTAAAAAAAAATAAAATTATTTGAATCTTCATGTTGAAAGGTGGTAAATGCAAGTCACTGTCTCCAAGGCTATGCAAAATTAACATATAAATAAACTGTTTATGAGGTATGAATCTCTATCTAAGAAAATGAAGAGCTGCTGATGTAGCTACCTTAGGTTTTTTTTAAAAATATAAACATTTGATACACAATTATGAAACCTTGATTAAATTAAAATTGTCATCAATGCAAAAGCAACAGTAGTAATATTCCACT
This sequence comes from Phoeniculus purpureus, assembly GCA_028565055.1. Taxonomy (NCBI): domain Eukaryota; kingdom Metazoa; phylum Chordata; class Aves; order Bucerotiformes; family Phoeniculidae; genus Phoeniculus; species Phoeniculus purpureus. Next base: position 21,971,946 of record JAOXOE010000874.1, read on the forward strand.
TGTTCTTAATCTTTCCTGCAATCACGTAAAGATACACGTAACCAAACTGAAAAAACAAGATGCCATTTTCCACACCCAATATCTGTGCCTAAACAAACAAAAAGTTGTCTAAGCAAAGCTAGCTTTTTGTTTTGTAAATAAAATTTAAAACAATAATTTTATCCTAATATAGTTACAGCTGCAAGCACTTACATTGTTAAAGGACAAAGAATTAAGAAAAACCATTGTCATTTTCTTCAGAAAGACATTTGTTTAGGAAACAGCCAGGCTACCCCAATAAACATGAAGTTCTGAGGTGCATAAAAGACATGTCTACATAAGGAGTTAAGGAACATGATTTAGCAGTGGACTTTGTAGAGATAGTCAATAGTTTGACTCAATGATCTTGAATTCCTTTTCCAACCTGAACTATTACCTGATTCTGTGACATGCAGACGCCACAAAGGCTTCTGTTACAAAAGAGCATAGAATCAAACAAATGTTTAGAGTGGAAAAGACCTTGCAGCCTTGGCTGTTACTGACTTAAGTGGTAGCACATCATATTTTCCCATTTAATGGTCCTTGCAGCTTTAGTGTCTGGAAACACATAATTGCATGACAGAAACTAGGGGAAATTAGGCCCAGAATTCTGCCTCTGTCCTTTTGTAGAAGTGGGCTACCTCCACCTACAGCACAAACATTTTCCTATGGTGCTGGGATACAAAGCCATCAACTGAACTATGTTGTTAAAAAAAAAAAGAATGGTTGGTTGAAAATAAAGTCCAAGGACAGTTTAAGGGCTGACACCAAAGTAGTTTGTAGACTTTTTCAAAACAGATGATGGAATGCATAAAAAGTGGTGTATTGATTGCTTTTCTTTGTGTCTATATATGTCATACAAACAATAACATTTGCCTAAAAATATAAAGTCACAAAGTATTTCTTAAAAAGCAGATAGTGATAACCACAGAATAAAATAAACAAACCAAAACACCTGGTAGTTCCTAAGTCTAGCGCATATTAGAATTCTTTCCACTCATTCATGCACCTTAAAAGATTTTTCTACAAATTAAGAATACCCCATAATTTTCTGTGAATCACAGAATTATAGAATGGTAAGTGTTGGAATGCACCTCTGAAGTTCATCTAGCCCAATCCTCCTGCTAAAGCAGGGTCGGTCACCTACAGCAGGTTGCATAGGATCATGTCTAGACAGGTTTTGAGTATCTCCAGAGAAGGATACTCAACAACTTCTCTGGGCAGCCTGTTCCAGAACTTTGCCACCTTCAAAGTAAGAAAGTTTTTCATAATGTTCAAATGGAATTTCCTGTATTTCCGTTTGTGCCCATTGCCCCTGTTCCTATGATCGGGCATCACTGAAAGGCATCTGGCCCCATCCTCTTGACAGCTGTCATATATGGATCCACAAACCTTCAGGACATTCACTCTCATCCTTCTCTTCTCTAAGCTAAACAGACCCAAGTACCTCAGCCTTTCCTCATAAGAAAGATGCTCCAGTCCCTTGGTCATCTTTGTTGCTCTGTGCTGGACTCTCCCCAGTAGTTCCCTGTCACTCTTCAATTGGGGAGACTGTAACTGGACACAGTATCTACATGTGGCCTCACCAGGGCTGAGCAGAGGGGAAGGAGAACCTCCCCCAACCTCTTGGCCATAGTCAATGCACCCAAAGATAGCACTGGCTTTCTTGGCCACCAGGCCACACAGCTAGCTCATAGCCTCTAGCAGGTCACTCCCCAACCTGTTCTGATACATTAATGAGATGATCTGACCTGCTATATAGTGTAGATATTTATATTTAGCTGAAATAGTTCTAATTAAAACAATTTTAATTTTCACAAAACCATTTGTCAAATGCCAAAACAAAGAAACAGCAGAGATCAAAGCATCACTGATGCCTAAGGCCTGGTGAATAACTGGTGAGCAACTCATATGTCATCTGGATGGATATAGCTGTACAACCTTAACAGGTGACTAATCTTCCATGTTCAGTAGTGAAATTATCTGACTAGACCTTTTAGCTTTGCAACAGAATGCAGTTTTTTATAGTAAAGTACTTCAGAAAAGAGCCTCCAGAACCTTTCAGAATTCACAGTGAGTTGATGTGTTGATTCCAGGTACTGAGCTGAGTCACTAGCTCAGCTTTCAAAGAGAGGAGACAAAAAGTCAAATAGCTTCTGGACAGTTCTGGAAGCAGAAAAAAGAGATAGCCAGCACCTGAAGATAACCCTGCCTCATGATCTTTTGGGATGCTTCCTACAACATAGCTGTCAGTGGTGCCTAGCCCTATTCATAAAGGCATATGAAAACAAGTCCTGCGAAAGGACTGATGGAAAGCCTAACTGGGCATAACTACATAAACAAGTATTTGAAATGAATTAGGTCACAGACAATAAACAGCTTGACAGTATGTAGCTGACATAAATTGCTAGCTCAACTGCAAGCACCCTAAAGAGTCAGAGACTCTGAAAGTTGCCTTTTGCTGTAAATCAGTTTCTACAATCATGATACAGCCATCCAAACAAATTTGTGAGACAGCGACAAACCTACTACAGCAAAGAACACTCCAGAATATAAATACAATATAACGTGTATCTAGAAGCTGTTCTGCTCTGCACTCACAGAATACATATAAAGTTTGTCACCTTTCACCCTGTTGTATCTCCAAAACCATGCTGCCCAAGCCACAGAAGTCAAAGTGCAGGACTGGCAGAAAAAAGCATCACCAGTGCTAGGGGCAGATCAGGTTTGCGACTATACAAAGAACCTGAAGATACACAAGTTCATGAGACCTAGTGCAATTCACCCACGGGTTCTGAGGGAACTCTTAAATGAAGATGCTATTTATCATATCTGAGAAATCATGACAGTACAGTGAAGTTCCTGCCAACCGAACTTCAACCCCATTTTTAAAAAGGGAAACAAAGACGACACAGGGAACTACAGGCCACTGAGTCCCAGCTCTGTGCCTGGCAAGATCAAGAAGCAGAGTCTCCTGGAAACTACACTGAGTATGACAGCTAACATGGCTTCACAAAGGGCAGATCATACCCAGTAAACCTGGTAGCCTACTACCAGGGTTACAGCACTGTTGGGTAAGGGTAGAGCAAATGACATCACCCACCTGGACTCGTGCAAGGCATTTGCACTGTCCCACATGACATCCTTGTCTCTAAAACAGAGTCAGATTTGACAGACTGAGTCCTCGGTGGCTAAGGACAGTCACACTCAAAAAGTTGTGATCAACAATGTCCAAGTGGAGATTGGTTATGGGTAGTGTTCCTCAGGGGTCTGTTTTGGATCCATTGTTAACATCTTTGTAGGCAACATGGACATCAGCACTGAGTGCATCACCAAGAAATTTGCTAAAGACACCAAGCTCTGCAGTGTGGTTGACATATTGGAGGGAAGGGAGGCCATACAGAGTGACCTGGACAGGCTTGAGAAACTGACCTGTGCGATCCACGTGAGCAACAAGTACAAGTGCAAGGTCCTATACCTGGGTTGAAGCAATCCCAAGCACAAGTACATGCTTCATGACAGAGCAGTCATGACGAGAAGGACTTGGAGGTGATGATAGACAAGAAGCTCAACGTGAGACAGCACTGCATGACTGCAATCCAGAATGCCAACTGTATCCTGGACTGTATCAAAAAGAAGTGTGAGCAGCAGGTCAAGAAAGGTGATTCTTGCCCTTTATTCTGCTCTTGTGAGACCTCACGTGGAGTACCATGTCCAGTTCTGGAGTGCCCAATACAAGAAGGACATAGAACTATCAGAGCCAGGGATGATCAGAGCATTGAGGGCTGGAGCACCTCTCCTATGGGGACAGGCTGAAGGAACTGGGGCCTTTCAGCCCAGAGACCTTATAGCAGCCTTCCAGTTCCTGAAGGAGACCTCAGGAAAGTTGGAGAGGGCGTTTTTACTAGAGCATCTAGTGATAGGACAATGGGAAATGCTTTCAAGCAGAAAACGGGTAGATTTAGATTGGATCTCAGTAAGAAGTTCCTCACTGTGAGCATGGAACAGGTTGCCCCAAGAAGCCTCCTGGATGCTCCCTCCCTGGAGTTCAAGGAAGGCCCCTGGCACCCTGGTCTAGTGACAGGTACCTGTGTCTAGGGCAGAGGGCTTGGAACTAGATGATCTCTGAGGTGCCTCTCAATCCATTCTACAATCTGCTCCACTAAGCACTGAGGGTAATTACAGAAGACTTCTGATAACTCCCAAATCCAAGAAGCTCCTGCGAAAACAGTCTAGCAGTTGCACTGCTGTTCTGCACTACTGAAGAATGTGTTTAAAAATATCTCTGCCCACATTTAAAACAGAAGAGTCTATTTGCACCAGGAAATCTGCAAGCTCAAGAGTTGCTGACAAAGGATACCTAATGGCCTATTATAAACTGGACAGTCTGCGCTGAGCACTCCTTCTGGTGGAGGCCAGGTGGTCTGCTCTTGTGCAAAGGCTGGTGACAAGGTCTGGCTGAACCTGTGTTCTTATACAAAGCCTGCTGAGGTTGGAGAATACAGTGAGATGTATTTCCTGGATGTCTATGCAAAGCATAAAGCAAATGGTGCTGGTTTTGGTGCTGGTTTCAGTCTCAGTGACTGCAGACAGAGTGAGTGGTATTTTGACAACAGTCCCACCCACACCCTTAACATAACTGTAAGTAACGAAGTATAAATATTACCCCTATAGCCCACCCAATTTAAGGAATGAACCCAAAAACATCAGGACACTCCAGGAACACATTTGGTTCTGCTCTCACTCTCCACCCTCAGGGAGACTCCGTTTGGTAAGATTTGTGAATTCAGTTATGCCGTTTATCCAGGAAATTAAGCTTGCATTTGTGATTGCATTTAAGATTGCATTTGTAGCATCTCTTTGTAGCAGCTATAAGCTAACTTGCAGTTTATGAATTTATCACAGGCAATCTAAAAGAATCTGTATATGTTGCATGTAAATAAACCCTGATATTCATGCAGCCAACAACTGGATGTACCGCAAAGACTGTTCATGCATCAGGTGTGAGGCTTATAGTCTCAACAGGCAACTATTCATGTACCTGACTCACTTTTTCAAATCAACTGGGGCTACAGAAAACAGGTTGTTCATATTTCTGCTGTCAGGTTTGTAGTCACTAAAATACAGCAGACACCTGCAAAACCAAGGGCATTTTCTTTGAAGATTAGTGATATTTGCTCCATTTTGCAAACTATTTCAGTTCAGGAAAACAAAATTCACTGGACAATTCTGGATAGATGAGGCTGCTCAGGCCTCATATAGCTCAGTTTTGAGCATCTCCAAGGAGGAAAAGTCTACAGTCTCTTCAGACAACCTATTTCAGTGCTTAAACACCCTTACGATGGTTTGTTTCTGTTAGTCTTGTCTAGACACTGCATCCCTGAAAAACCTTTGGCTCCTTCTCCTCTGCACACTGCTTTTAGGCACAGAAAGCCAGAAAAAGGATGTCCCCCTCACCTTCCCTTCCTATGTTGAATAAACACAGACATCTGTTGCATCATCTGCAAAGGTCCTTGACCAGTTCTGTGGCTTCTACCACACTTAACATGCCCACATGCTTCTTATTCTGAGGAGACCAGAAACGGACACAGCGATCAGACATGGGAAGCACTCAAAGGGCAAGGATCACTTTCCTTGACCTCTCATGGCTACATGCTTATGTAGCCGAGAAGGCCAACTGTAAACCAAGATGATTCAAGAGAAGTGTGGTGAGTAGATCAAGGGAAGTAACTCTCCCCCTTTACTCTACCTTCTAAGACTGTATCTTGAATACTGCACCCAGTTCTGGTGTCCGCAACATCAGGACATGGAATTGTTGAGGCGAGTTCAGAGGACGGCCACAAACATGAGTAAAGGGCTGGAGCACCCTTTACTATGAGGATAGGTTGAGGGAGCTGAGGTTGTTCGCCCTGGAGAAGAGAAGACTCCAGGAGGATCTTGTAGCTGCCCTCCAATACCTGAAGACAACCTACAAGAAAGCTGGAAGAAAGCTAAAGAGGAACTTTTTACAAGGGTATTTAGTAATAGGACAGGGGGAAATGGTTTTTAAACTGTAGTAGAGTAGGTTTAGACCAGACCTTAGGAAGAAGTCCTTCAGTACAAAAGTGTAGAGACTCTCGAATTGATTGCCTGGACAGGCTGTGGATGCCCCATCCCTGAAGGTGTTCAAGGACAGGTAGGATGAGGCTCTGAGCAAGCAAGTCTAGTTGAGAGGTGTTCCTGCCCCTGGCAGGGAGATTGGAGTAGATGATCTCTGAGATGTCTTCCAACCTTAACCTTTCTGTGATTCCACAATTCTAATGCAGTGCAGGATGCAGTAGGCCCTCTTAGTGGCAAGAGCACCCTGCTGCCTCAGGTTACACCTTGGTGCCCATCAGGAACTTTTTCCAATGCTATTTCTAATATAGACAGCAAAATGAGTCAATTAATATTTACTGTCCTTATGAATGATCTGATCCAACATCAAAAAGTGCAGAGTCCTTCTCCTGGGAAGGAGTAATGAGAAGCATCAACACAGATTGGGAGAGCACCTCTGTGGAGAGGGACCTTGGAATTCTAGTAGACAAGAAGTTATCCATGGAATAGCAATGAGCTCTTGTAGCCAAGAAAGCAAATGGGATCCTGGGATGTATTACGAAAGTGTATCCAGCAGATCAAGAGAGGTTCTCTTCCCCCTCTATTTTGCCCTAGTGAGGCCACATCTGGAGTATTGTGTCCATTTCTGGGCTCCTCTGTTCAAGAGGGACAGAGCTCTGTCCCTCTTGACACAGTCCCATAGAGGGCTATGAGGATG
>JAOXOE010000874.1:21978856-21992216 GCA_028565055.1 Phoeniculus purpureus
TGCTTGTGTAACTTCTCCAGTGAAGTGATCCTGCTGTGGCAGGGGGATTGGACTATATGATCTTTTGGGGTCCCTTCCAATCCCTAATGATTCTATGATTCTATAAATACATATTCTGTTGCAAATAACATGCTGCATTTCATTCAATATGCAAGTAAACACAAAGAGCTTGATAAGGTCCAGCATCCCATGTCACTTCTTTCCTGATATTGTTAGTGTTCAGACCATCAACTAGGTTTCACCTGAAATGTTAGTAAAATGTTTTTAAGATATCTTTTGCCATTGTTGCCCAGAAATTCATACTTAAAATTTCTGGAATACTAAGTACTTAGTAAATGTTAATACTCTTATTATACTTCAGGTATTTGTTGAATAACATATAGTTGTGTTTTCATCAGAAAGAAAATAGACACACAGCAAGTGCCTGCACATGATATTCAAGGAAATTGTAACAGAACTGTAATAATATATCATCTAAATTCAGTGATAAAATTTTTGCTGATGTCAACATCATCAGTATATAGTTCAAGCCAATAAGTACCTCTTACACGTTACAGGACAACTCTTAAAACATATTGGTAATCTATCATGTTTTTGAAAACAAAATCTCCCATTTGAAGGTTGTGGATTATATAAAATTTGCACTACATGTGTGCTCTAATCAAAACTTTTACATAAAATTCCTCTTTATTTCAGCTAAGGTTTTAACTGAGGTTAGGTGTCACGCTTTAGCTTTGACTGCAAACTAATTTACTTCAGCAACCCAAGGAACAGAGTTCTTTGGCACTAATGGTATTGCTGTGCTCTGAAATGGAACTAACAAATGACAAGTAAGGCATAAAAAGGGCCAAAAACGATATAGGAAAGTTTCAATTTAAAAGACCCACTGAGATTAAGAAATAGGGTTTTACATTGTGGTGAAATAATTGATTCCCTGGGAATTGAAGTCTAGCCAACTGTTTTTGTTTATCTTGAGATATTCCCAGGGAAGAGTTTTTCCTCATTTCCATTACAATGAATCTAGAAGAAATGAGCAAAGATAAATTCTTTGCACTGAAATCCTTTATTAAGTCACGAGTCTTACCTTGTGCTGTAAACACTGACCAAAGCACTCAGCTAAAATCTAAAGCAAATCATTTAAAAACTGCTGCATTAAGAGTGTACTTTCAGTAGATTTGCTCATGGATAAGGTTACAGAATAAGGTTAAGCTAGGACACGTTCACAAAGCTTTGGTTATCACTTGGAAAAATCTTAGTGGAGGCAAGCAGCATGAGGCATCTGCATGGTTTTCCCCCGTTTCCTCCTCACAGCGTGCATGAGTGTTTGCTGTGTCTTGACTCGTGCTTTTTAGAGTAGGTGCTCTCAGACAAGTGGAAACTAAGAACTGTTGTAGTACCGTGCTATTCTCTGAAATGCACAAACAAATAAACTGAAAAAAGTAATGAAATAGATATTGTCTTTCAGTCACAGTGACAGAAATTATTTATACAAACAGTAACTGCAAAATTTTCAGAGGAAAATGCATCCGTGTATCTACCTTCAGGCAGCTGGCTAAAGGGTCCATAAGTTAGTGTGCTTTCTCCCTCACTGGATTGCAATATACATCCTCACCATTTTTTACACTTAGATAACAGAAACTTGTAGAAAATCATACTACTTCACTCTGAGATTTTCCCAGACAACTACAGCATTATTAATTCAATTTTGCCAAAGCATGCACACCTAAAGCATGCCTGCAGATAGAACCCAATACAATACATTTTGCACTGGTTCTGCTTTAATATCTGAAAATGTAGAAATCTGAGACTCAAGATGTAGAAAACTTCAGGCAACATGAGAAGATGTCAATATCCTCAACAGCAACAGGCAGAATAATATTAAAGTTCATTGTACATTCGTCACTAGCTAAATCATCTTTTACGTGTTGACCCACAAAGCCATGAGTGTACAGTGCTGACTCGTCCTTCTTTTTCACTACATCTGCCTGTAAAAAGCAGCAAAGCCAGAAGTCTGAATACCAGAAAGACTTGGGAAACAATGAAGGACACCCACAATCCTTCGATATTTTTTCCCTAAGTTACGTGCCCAGGATCCTTATGGACATATATGAAACAGAAAAGATTTTGCATTTCATTTCAAAGATCTTCATGAAACACTGTGCTAAGCAATTGTTCTTAACCTTCAAGATGCACAGATGATAACATACCATTCCAGAAATTAAACTGGCTTTAGTGCAGACGCAGTGTTCATTTGTTGTTTTCTACTAATACAACTACATAGCCTATATGGGATTATACAGGTTATATATTGCATCTATATACGATGCAAGTCCATTACCTGCATTAGAAAACTGTCATTTGTTTTTCCAAGAACTGCACTCATTTACTGGACTTAGTTTCTCTACTAGGCTTTAGTCATCAGTCTCCATACTCTTGCTTTTAGTTTGGTACTGAAGGTTCAGGGTAGGAAGAACCATATTACTGCAGTTACGCAGGTTCCTGAACTCAAAACGCACCACAGTGAAACCCATGTTAAAATGTGGTGTCCCTCTGACACTGCTGGAAGGAAATTATATGCTATTTAAAAACTTATTTAGACTGCAAGCTGGTATTTTACAGCAGTTCTTTAAATTCTTCATGCAAATTCACCCAAGCAACTAAATGCCACAATTGCTCTGAAGACATTTAGACTCAACTTCGCATGATTTCAATTCATTTATAGTATTAGTAGTAACAATTGTTAATCTCATCAAGATACTTTTGTTTTCACTCTTGGAAAGCAAGAATTGTGAAGAAAACATCATTTGGGTCACATGAATATGCATCCAGATCTTTTGCAAGTCTGAAATAATGTGGTATATATGTACACAAGTCTCAGAGGAAAACAACTGAGAGTGTTATCAGGCATATTTAAACTGCATGGCCTGATGGTTGCTACAGACAGTGCTTACACTTTCCCTGATATGGAAACATATAAAATTCTGCTTTCAAGTTTACATTGCAGATCTGAGTGGATGCAGCACCATTCACAACCATTGTCTGTGCCTGATCATCCAGCCAGTTTTTAGCTCCGTGCAGAGTGTAACCATCCAAGCCATGGGCTGCCAGCTTTTCCAGAAAGATGCTTTGGGACACTGTGTTGAAGGCTTTGCTGAAGTCTAGGTGGACAACATCCACAGCATCCTCATTCACTTCACTCAGTCATAGAACAAGATCAGATTGGTTAGGCAGGACCTTCCTTTCCTAAACCCATGCTGGTTGTGCCTGATCCCCTGGTTGCCTTGTACGTGCCACTCAACAGCACTCAGGATGATCTGGTCCATAACCTGGCCAGGCACTGAGGTCAGGCTAACAGGCATAGAATTCCCCAGATACTCCTTCCAGCCCTTCTTGTGGATGGGCATCACATTGGATAAACTCCAGTCACCTGGGACCTCCCTGATTGTTGAGGACCAGTGATAAATGACGGAGAGAGTCTTAGCAAGCTCTTGTGCCAATCCAGTCGGGACCCATAGACTTGCTAGGATCTAAGTGGCACAGCAGGCATTAACTACTTCCCCTGGATTACAGGAGGGATATTCTGCTCCTCATCCCTGTCTACCAGCTCAGGAGCCCAGTTACCCTGAGGATGGCCAAGATTTTTGTTAAAGACTGAGGCAAATAAAGTGTTAAGTACTTCAGCCTTTTCCCTGTCTTCAATTATTATGTTCCTCCCTTTAACCAATAAGGAGTGGAGATTTTCCCTGGTCCTATTTTTGTTATTAATGTATTTATAAAAGCGTTTTTTTATTATCCTGAATAGATTTGGCCAGATTAAGTTCTAACTGAGCTTTTGTACCTCCTGTTTTCCATCTACATGACTTCACAATATTCTTAATTGTTTTATGATTCACCATCCCCTCTTTCCAAAATTGAGAGAAACACTCTTACTTTTAGTTTTGGCACATGGGGACTGTCTGCTCCTGTGCCTGTAAGACTTCCCTCTTGAAGTACGTGCAGCCTTCCTGGACTCCTATATCTTTTAGGGAAGCCTCCCAAGGGACTTTGTCAATCAGTCTCCCAAACTGGCCTAAGTTCACTGTCTGGAAGTCCAAGGTAGAAGTTTTACTAACCCCTCTCCTTGTTTCTCCAAGGATTGAAAACTGAATCATCTCATAACCACTGTGCCCTAGATGACCTCCAACCTTTACCTTCCCCACAAGATCATCTCTGTTCACAGGAACAGGTCAGCTTCCCTGGCTGGCTCTCTCACCAGTTGTGTCAGAAAGTTCTCTTCCGCACACTCCAAGAACCTCAGGGACTGTTCTCTCTCTGCTGTATTGTGTTTCCAGCAGACATCATGAAAAACATCTCTATTATTTGAAAGAAACTTCAAATAATAAAAATGTCTTCATTTGGTAAAATTACTTTCTTTTTTTGTTATCTGTCTTCAAGTTACCTCAACACAAAAGTCCTATGCAATTCATAAAGAAAAATTCCTCCTCAAAAATGTGACCATTCATGTTAATATCAATAATATCATTACTAATGTTGCTTGTTATAAATATTAGTTTTAATATCTATTATCAATATAAGATTGGTAAAAATTGTGGTTAGCTAAATCTGCAAGAATCTTCAAAAACAGAAAAGAGAAACAGAAAAGAAGAAAGATAGCAGATGAATACAATCAGCTAAATCAGTTTAATTCATAGGATCTTAGTTATGCTAAGAATGACTTGAAGGCAGCAGGAATGATACAGATGATTCTCTAATTGTATGCTGTGGGCAGAAAATGTTCCAGTATCTCTTCCAAAGCATGTTTCATGCACTTGGCTATATTGTCCAGAAATGCCCTTAATTCTTCCAATTATGCCATGCAGAGGTGAAAAATTATGCCTCCATGATACCTATATAGTAATGACTCAAAAACTTCTTTTTATTATTTAACTTTAATTTGTTTGATTAGACATTCTTCTGTACATGTAAAATACCTTAATAGTAATATCTAAATTTCAAGAACTACATGAATGAAGTTTCCTCTCTCAGAGCTGTTCTGTTAGGTTGGCTGTAAGCTCGCAATGATAACACTGGGTTAATTTGTAATTAAAGGATGACTTTTCAAGACTAGAAATACTGTAGGGTTGGGGGGATGGAAGGGGTTGTGTTTGTTTCTAGATAACCTTTTCTTCCCAATAATTAATAGTCCATATGTATTTAATTACACCAAGTTTGACTGGTTTAGCATTGATGGTGCCAAACAAAATTTTAACAAGTGTATATATCCCACCCCTACATGCAGAGTGATATTTTTTGCAATACTAATACATTCTCAAGAACTTACCTTAAGGAAATTATTTTACTAGGCATCTCCATGCTTCATTTTCTTCAGCTATTCAATACTAGACCAAAATAATCCCCAAACCCACTTTTTTCATGAAGAGTTTCTACAGTCTCTATAACACGTAAGTGGAGAAAAATGATGCTGCAGCATCATTTCTTTGTTTAGTACTCAAGCAGTTTTAGTGTAGCTCCACTAGCTTACAACTTTATGGATGATTCTTATACCAGCAAATGTCATCCAGGAGCTTCAGCGAGCATTTTGAAAGAAGATTCTTTTCTGCATAGTCACAGTCTCTCCTGCCTTTGTACATCTTGCTTTCCCTCTTCGGGTAATAGTACCTAGTTATCATCAATGTGAAACTTTATCTGACACCTCAAGAAGAAAAACTGGGCAATTATGGCTTCAGATAGAAGGTTAAAATTTGTTAGCTGAAAAGAGACATAAGGCAAGGGCATTGCACTCTTCAGTATACATCTGGATTTTTCCAGAGCACAGATATGACTGAGGGATAGATGTGGATGAACACATGTTCTAGAAGAAGCCACTTACAGCACATTGGAAGCATTAAATGCTTAAAAAACAATCATACCATATGAGCTAAGTAACATCCTCCCTTAGGCTAGAAGCATGAAATAAGACGGGTCTTCTCTTTCCTTCTAATGTTGAAAAATAACATATTTCCTAAGTAAATCTATTTAAGAAACAAATGCATTATACTTTATAAAAACAAAATTCATATTGCAGTCCATCTACTTTCCCTTTTCTTGTTTGGATTTCTTTTTAAGATGCCAAACAATTCTAAACAGAAATGAAATCTCTCATTTTTATGCTGATACATGTGTGAACTCTCCAACGTTTATGATGTAAGACAAAGGAGTCTCAAATCCACATCACTTGGATGCATTTTTTGAGTTAAAGTACTAATTTTAACAACATGTAGCTATTTTGTCAATTATTGTGCACATTGTGCAACTGGGAGCAAGGAAAGCATAGTGTGGATAGGACTGATTGACTCAGTAGGGATGGACTACTTCAAAAAGATTTCAGCTCACTTCAAAATGTGACCACCTTGTGCCCTGTGAATCCAACTGCCTCGGTTCCAACTCACCGAGGAGCTGTCAGATTCCTTCTGGGGGATTTACAAACCAACTTGGTGTGTGAGCACCAGAAAGAAACACCATAGGCAAAACAGGTTTTGACAATTTGTAATGGTCATGCAGCGCTCCCTAACAACCTGGAGCTGGACATGAAATGCTGTGAGCTAAAATTGTATTGCTGTGTAATGGCATGTGAGGGGACAGGAAAATCAATGGGTTGTGAATCTGTGTAAGAAAGCATGTTCTGTGCCTAGAAATGTCTGTAGTGGGCAGCTACAAAAACCTCTCTGAACATGTAGTGCTCTGCAAAGTAGCTAATATCAAGTATACAAGTATATACTGTGGCTTGCAGAGGTACCTAATATACAAGTGAAAATTATTGACTCAAGTTTTGCATTTTGTGGGTTTCAACATAGCATTTACATTTCAGCACAAAGTCAAAGATATGTTTTTCTTCTAATTTTCAGTCCATATAATCTACCCTGTTAAATATATAGCATACTTCTTTCACTAAGATGTCATTTCTTCACAAAGAGAAATGACAACTTAATTGTAAAAGATACAGACATATAAAAAAAATCAGACTAACCCTGGGTGTGCACATGATTCCTACCAAATTATTATCAACAAATCGTTTATGGTTTTATCACTTGAAGAACAATATCTTAGTTTTGTCCTGCTCCGGCAGGGGGGTTGGACTCGATGATCTCTCGGGTTCCTTCCAACCCCTAACATTCTATGATCCTATGATCTTACATATAGGTAAGCTGATTACAAAGATTTTAAGATGGATTTTTTTGCAGACATCTTGAAATTAGAAGTCCCTTTTTTCAGAGACTTATAAACTGCTTATGGAACCAGGAAAGGTGTTGTTGTCTACCTTCTCATTTCAAAGCAGTACACATCATGTGAAGAGGACAATGGGATTACTCAAGAAAGTGAAATATTATCTCAAAGAGACTTTGAGAATTTACAGGATTATGAGCCAGAGGGACACACACTGAACCCTGCATGATGGTTCACCTTAGATGAATAAATTAATTTCTTTTAAAATTTTCATTCTACAAGAAAGATTCTTAAAATTGTGTCGTCACCTAAATGTGTAAGTACATTTACTACTGTATTTTACAATAAGAGGGTTGGCATAGGTAAAGAGGAAAAAAAGAATCTAAGCAAAAAGAGGATTACATTAAAATGAATCTCCAAGATAGTTAGCATGAAAAAAGAACAAATAAACATCTTTTTTCAAGCTGTCATGGAAAGGGCACATATGTGCTCTTTATGTAATTTTGAAGGATTACACATTTAAACAAGCTGTGTGAAGGAGATACATCACAATCACTACAACAGTAAAAGCAAGACCAGTGTTCATAAGCATGCCAAGCACAGATTTATATGCAGCTGCTAGATCTTGAAACACAGGATGTAATGCCCTGCAGCATTAAGGAATGACTAGAATTTCCATCCTCCAAATTAAAATTTTGAAGCAATTTATCAAAGAAACACACAAGTTTGCACTTTTTACAATGTAACAGTCAGTTTTAAATTCATACTTCTCATGTTATATTCTTTCAGAGTAGAGATTTTGCTTTCTTTGGAGTTACATGAATTACGCGATTTGGAACCAAGTGAGACTTTAAAATCATATAATATTTAGAAGATGTCTCTTCTTCCTTTGAACAGGTTAAATTCCTGAAAACAACAAAAGAGATAAAAAACTAAGGACAAAAAAATTTTAAACTAAGCCAAAATAAATATTTAGTATAAAAATAAATACTACATTAAATAAGAACTCTTAAAAGTTAATGGATTCCCATTCCCAAGATTTTCTATGTTGTGGGAAAATCAGTTTGAAACATATAATTCAAAACATTTTTGTAATTAATGTATAGAATTATTATTGATAGTATTGCGCTTTGCATCACTTGACTGCTTCAGCCAGATCATCATATCATCTCTTTGCTGAAGTGCACGAAAAAATCAAAACCAGAAGCTGGAAAGAAAACTGTGGGGACTATTACTTCAGGTAGGATAGAAACACTCTACTTAAAACTATATGAAACACAGCGCCTAGAGGCACCTACCTCACTACCAGTCCTGCAGATTATAGCAATATAGTGGGATTTGCCCCAGACCTACTTTAAATGCAGCTGTAGAAAGAACAGTAATGGCATTATCAGCATGTTCACTGCAAAATAAAACTTCTCTACAGGTTGTAAACATTATCACACTGACGTTTGCTCAACAAACAGTAAATACAAACTCTGTAGTACTCCACCAAGCATTTATGTATGAGATTACCTTTTAAGGTAATTTTCCAGCTGCGTTTAGCTTACAGATATTTGCATATAAAATTTACATGGGTGATAAAGCAATGAGTTTTCTCAAGAAAGATCAGCTTGCTTATTTGAAAGACTGGAGACTCAAATTATAGCAAATGATTACTGTGGAGTTAATGTTCCTCCTTGATTAAGTTCTATAATTCAGTATTAATTACCATCAGAAAGAGTTTTGTTTGAATGCTGTACAGCTCTATGAGACTTTATAAGGAATTCAGTCTTTAAATAAACTTAGAGACCTCTAGGGCAGCAAAATGCAATCTGGTGTGCTTCCAGTGAAGATCGAACTCATTTTCTTGAAGTTGTTCTCATGTTCCTTGAGGTACTCTTCCTAGCTAGACAACATCCCTTCCCTTCAGCAGCCAGAGGCTGTGAACAGCAGGAACTCACTGTAAATGCAGCATATTGATTTTAACTCTGTTAATTAGGTCTTTTGCTTTTTAAAAATACCTGATATAATGAGGGATTTTGTGGCTTGAAATGCTTATCATCACAGCAATTATTATCCTAAAGTCTCACCTTTATTCTGTGAGGATATACTATGTGGACACATGAATTTTCACAGCTCTTCAGCCCACTTTTAAGATACTAAGTCCAGTATTTTGCTCTCTGAAGCACTTCACAAGTATCAAGAGCACCTATTGCTAATATATCCTGTTCATAACCCATCACTGAAACACTGTTTTGAATTCTTTCTCCAGAATCTGTGTTTTGAAGTGCAAGGTTAATTAGAACTTCATGAAAAGCATGTAGTGGGACACAGTGAAATCAGTGTTTCAGACAGAGTCCAGTAAAGGCCTGCAAAGCTGATTAAAGGACTCAAATGCTTCTTTTATGACAAAAGGCTGAGGTACTTGGGTCTGTTTAGCCTGAAGAAAGGTGAGAGTGGATCTTATCAAAGCTTATAAATAACTGAAGGGTATCAAAAGATGGGGCCAGGCTCTTTTCAGGGATGCTTAGTGACAGGACAAGGGGCAGTGGGCATAAACAGGAACACAGAAAGTTCCACCTGAACATGAGAAAAGATGTTTTTGCTTTGGGAGTGGCAGAGCACTGAACAGGCATTGCAAAGAATTTGCGGAATTTCCACCTAAAAAGACACAAAACCTGCCTGGACATGTAACCTGCTCCGTGTGAACCAGGTCTATCAAGCAGACCACTTGGACCTGATGCTCTCCAGAGTTCCCTTTCACACTCTTCTATTATGTGGTTCTGTGACATGTATAGTAATTCCACTTTTCGTATGCACTCACTTATTTTCAGAACATCAACCAAAACAGAATATTCAATATCCCAAGATGCTTCAGCAGTTAATTGTGGTAGATTTTTCTTGGAACATTGTGGGAACACAGTTATTTATCTGCATAGATGGGCTTTGGAATTGATGAATCAGAGACCTGTTTTTTAATGTTCCAAGTATATCCACTATATGTTGAAAGAAATCCCTAGCTGTCTGAGACAACGGGTGAGGAACAATAGCATAATGAAAGGCAATGTCAGATGGGTAAATCTTTGCACCTACACACCTGCGGGGGTTGCCTCTCAGAAAATTGTAGGGAATCATCCACTGTGCAGGTTCACTTGCCAATGACAGCAGCTTCAGCACACGTCAGTCTACACTGGGGTAAGGTGATTCCTCAAACAGAGTAATCAAAAAGTTCTTTTCCAGGGCTTTTTGAAGCTGACACGTGGTGACTGACTGCTAGTCCCTCAGACCAGCAGTAGTTGGTGGGCAGTAGAGGTTGGGGGGGGGAGCAAGTGCCCACGGGGTGGCAGATCTCTTCTAGCTTTAAACTCCTCGTTCACTTGCCATGGAAGCTCTGACTCATCATGGGTGGAATCAGGAGCAAGGTTGGCTACACCCCACAGGTATAAGTGCTCCCCCTAAGGAGTGCAGCATGTTGAATAGGAAGGACAAACAAGATATGGTGTGTCAGAAGGGCATGATGCAGCAGTTCATGGAGGGCAGGACACAGTCGCCATCCTGGCTCAAGAGACAAACTTAACTACTGGTCACTGCCCTTGTAGTGACCTAACTACAGGCCCCAACTTGGCTGAAGCTGTTGTGAGAAGTAACATGGTGATGCAGATGGAGCTCCAAGGAGTGGAGGACAGCAACAGAGGACATCAACAAAGCCTGTTTGTGGTGCAAGCTTGTGAATGATCTGCTCAGCATGGCTGAAAAAGGTAAAGTGTCTGAGCAGCATCAGGGACTATGAGGTAGTTTGGTGGAGACACACCCTACCATTCCTGAGACGAGTTAGCACAGAGAGGGTCCACAAAAGCACAGGATCCTCTCCACTCCTGCCATCAGGTAGAAGGAGTGGTCTAGGTGTTGGTGGGGAATGGAAAACAGGTCCGTGCTTGCAGTGTCAATTGAACCACCTCCTGGCCTCCTTCATCCGCCCAACTGCCATTGGACAACTGGTATGGGGCTCTGGAACTTAAAGGTCAGGCTACAGAGGAGATAGATGAAGATTCACCCAGTCAGTCAGCTCCACACATCAGGACTGCTGCTCTGAGTGAAAAACTGAGGGTGATTGTGGTGGGAGACTCATTTCTAAGGAAAAAAGAAGGGCAAACATTCCAGCCAGACCATCCCACAGGGAAATCTGCTGCCTCCCTGGGGTCTGGGTTAAGGATGTTATGAAGAAGATCCCTAGTACTGCCTTCTGAATATTACCTGCTACTGCTTTGTCAGGTTTGCGGTGATAAGATTGATGAGAGGTCACCATATATAATCAAAAAGATTTCAGGGCCCTAGGGTAGAAGGATTGTGAGCAGAGATGGTGTTTTCCATTCAAACTGCATGGGTTCAACAAATTCAAGTGCAAGATCTGGCATCTGGTTTGGGACAATCTCAAGCCCAAATATGGGACAGGTGATGAAAAGTTTAAAAGCAGCAGGTTTAGAACAGGTGTATGGAAGAAATTCCTCACTATGAGAGTGGAACTATAAGCGTTGGAACAGGATGTCCAGGGAAGCTGTGGATGCTCAATCCCTGGAACTGTTTAAAGCCAGGCGGGATGTGGCATACTTTTTTTGCATTTAATGTCAAGAACCCAAATTTAGTAAGTTTAAACTTCAAACTAAAGAATAGAATAGAAAGTTTTAAGATCCCACGTATCATGGCATTTGTCTTTGAAACACAAGCTTCAAAAAGTTGCCAAGACAACAGCTTTTCTAGAAAAAGAAATAGACATGCAATATAAGACAAATTTGGTTGGTTAAGCTGCAATGACACAGCTGAGTTAATAATTTCATTATACCAGGCATAAACTGTTGTGTAACTGTGACCAATGAGTAGAGAAAACACCAGAAAAAGCCACAGGCATTTCTAAGATGCCAAGCAGAGTCCATTTTAACTATTTCATGTTACAGAAGAACCTACCACATTGGAAGGAAGGAAAAAAAAAAGCATATCTTTTTCCTCAGTGTTTAGTCTCTACGTGTATCCACGACAATGATAGTCATGATTCTTCAAATAGTTATTTTTATTCACCACACAAATTAGGCTAAGAAAGAGAGAAAGGAATTAAATTCCTGTTACTTAAAAACCTAGTTTCACTGATACAGCTCCCCTTGCCTCTTTCTTCTTGTTCAAAATGAGCTACTTTTGCAGGTAACAACCAAATCAAATTCTTATTTTTTCAACTTTGAAGTTTAGATTAGCAAAAATTCTATCTTCAACACTGTTGATATATTTCTTAACAGTAGTGTCACCTACTGCTGACAAGTTTTGCACTAAGATAAATTTTGACTGTTCACTACTGCCGAACAAAGCTAGAGACTGATGTCAGGTTATAGGAGGAAGAAAGCAGAAGTCTGAAGCAGTAAGGAAGCTTCACAGACATCCAGCTTAGATTAAGCAAGGAGTGACATACTCCATCTACATTACACATACATGAAGCAGCAAACATATAGTAAGCCTTGGATACTGGGAAGTCCCTGCTGAGAAAAGCACTGTCTCCATGATTTTCTACTGTCATGTGTCATACAGGAGAGGAAAACAAACAGATGAACTATGCAAATTATTTCAGTCTACACAGGTCAGTTGTTGTTTTGGAAGGTCTTTGCAACAAATTTGAAGATAAAGCTAAGAGCACTGTAGTCTAATCTGCAGTCTAGAAACATCCTTTATTTACACAAATCCTTAGGCTTGCTCCTGTCTGCCTGTGATACAAGACTATTTTAAGGACTCACTAATGAGTTGCACTGGTTCATCAAAAGCAATGTATTTGATAATTAATAGCAATCAAAAGGATAAATACCTTCAATTTTTAAACAGCTATTCAAATTTTTATGTAACTAATACTGGTCGTACCAGAAACATAGCAAAGAGGTGACAAGAATACAAGTAATTTTTTTGAAGTAGTAGATTCTAAGCAGGAGCTTGTAATTGCCGTTAAAATTACAGCATCACCTAAGAAGTACAGAATTAACAAAACTGAGATACTACACAGAGACTGATTAAAGTCTTGGATATGCAAATGAGACGGTTTGAAAATTACCAAAATTTTCAGATGTATAGAGTTGTGCTTTCATAAAGAAAAATGTGCATTTTGCATCAAGAGAATTGTCTGGCTTTGCCCCAGACACAGGGG
>JAOXOE010000874.1:21992316-22018634 GCA_028565055.1 Phoeniculus purpureus
AGGATGTTTTCTTTCCTTCATAAAAGCACAAACCTGTAAGTCTGAAAATTCTACTAATTTTCAAACCACGATAACATATTATTGGAGTCTGCCAAGAGTAGCTCAAGAGTATGAGACTTTTTTTAAAGTATGTAAACCTGGTTGGAATTGCAAGATATCCAAAAAATTATAAGAAATTTAAGCCTTTCGTTACTAAGTATAATGGAAGTTTCTGTGTTATTGAAAACACTGCAGATCTTGATACGTATCAGAGTATATTCGAGCCAATGCTTGTTGTGCAAGCAAAGATATTTCAAAATTGGCAAAGCTCCATTATGTCTTCTACAGCTGTTCTATGTGCTTAAAGTACGTGGGGATGAAGTACCAGTCACTCAGAAGTAATGAGATTGGATTTATGGACTGCTTTAATAACTCTAATTCTGTTGCAGTCCACTTTGTTCTGCAAGAAACATATTTTATTAGTTAATTCAGAAGAAAAATAGTTTCACCAATAAAGCATGATGAAAGCTTCCCAAAGGAACGATATTTTTAAAAGCTATACACGCAAAAAGAAAGAGCGGGATAACAGACCATTCAAAAAGTTCTTTGTAAAACCCACACAAAGGCTCACACAAGCATTCTTCACAGTTGATGTATTTTCTATGGAATAGACACCAGAAAATTTGTATTTTTCCTTTGTGTTTGCACAAAATTACTCCTATTGAGTCTTACACGCTAGTTTTTACATTTTCTAATGGAGATTATCCTTCCTGCAGTGGCAGAAAGAGAAAAAATTGAATTATCAATAGAGCGAAACTAAACACAAATTGCACGGACCTTGGCACTTCTTAGGCTCACAGCTGAAAAACAGGTGGTGAAAAAAACCCAGTCCTGATGGCTTGTGTAGGGTTTCTTCTGCAGAACCTGTTTACTGGTGTAAAACAGAGCAGTGTAACTGCTAGAATTACCAGCTTTGGTAGGAAAACTTCCCATAACTTTCTCAAAGCCGAGTTGAAGGTCAAGTGCTGCAGTGAGAGGCACAGTGTCGGGTCTTCTAGTCAGAGTAACCTCTGCCTTCTGTTTCGAGTGAGTTTAATTAAGAGGGTGTGATTCCTGCGGAGCCTTCCTGAAGTAAAGAAGGGTTGTGGCTAGGATGTGGCCCACACAAATTTGCTCATCTGGAAAGCAGGTCATTTACTTAGGATCTGTTGTGAAGTGACTCAGAAAAAGCTACCCACAGGAACAAACTCTTAGATTTTCTGGCCTGGATCTCTCATAGTCCTGAGGTCCTATGACTACAGGAAGTTTCTGTGGTGCAGGATCTTCATTCCTACGTTGAGGTTTTTGCACTTAAAGCCTCTAGTGGGAGTGCAGAGTGTGACTGACATCAGTAATGGCTAATATGGCAACAATGGGACTAAAACAGACAAATTTTAAGGGCAAGCTTAATGGATGTCAGCGCGGAAGGAATTTTGCAATGGTTAAGCTATTGTAGTCTAAGACTTTAAATTAATGGATGGCTAACCTTTCTCATTTAGAAGTCTTCATCACAGGTCCAGTAAATGTTTTTGTTGATTACTCACGTACTTGTTTTAGACACATGAAACGAAAATTTCCCATCTCATCTTTAATTTACACATCTTACACATTTTGTAAGTTAATACTTTGCTTTCATAGGATATCTGCCCACATTTGCAAGGATTTAGACAAGAAAGAGGATGAAATAGATCTCCTCCATTCTTTATTTAAAACAGAATGTAACATTTATGCCATGGGTGCCTTCTACCTATGTCATGGGTTAAAATACAGAAGAGAGAACCCTAGTATGTTTAAGATTACCTATAAAACTCCCTTGGCATTCTCAGGAAAATACACTACAAGAGTGCCAGTTGCTACAGACCTGAATGCCACACCTAAGTTAAAAATCCACCGTGTCCGCTTTGGTGTATGCTGGTTGAGAGAAAAGTTTCTCATGGGGATTCCATTGAGTGTGGTCTGACTTCCTTGTGTCATGTCCTGTAAGAGATATGGATACCTGGATCAGCCTTCAGGGGAATGAAACCTTTCATGAATTTCAGGCTGTTTATTTTCCAAACTGGTTGCTTTTAAAGATTATCTTTCCATACTGCAGATCTTGAGATTTCAATGACTATCTGATGAGTTGCTTTCCTCATGTTGGTGCAAAAGACATGAGAAGCTATGTCCCATCTCTTGCCAGTGTGTACTTTGCAGCAATAAAAAAAAAGACTGAAAAAGATGTGTCTGTGAATATTAAGCTGCAGCTTGCACTCCATTGTCGTGAAAACATTTAACTTCCCATTTCCCATGACATTAAAATTGGTTTAGAAAATAAAAAAATCACTTGAGCAAATCCTAACCTTAAAAATCCATTCGTCAACAGAAAGACATAATCTCTGGTTATAACAACCCCTCCCTCCCTTTTCAGTAACAGGTTTACGACAGCAGCTACATACAACTAAGTGTTTTAGATACCCAGCAACTTCAGTCCACTCGCAATACAGTCAGTCAGGCCCAACCTGATAACTGTCGATAAACTAAAAATGAAAGTTTTGTGACTTATGGACTTGCATGCAGATCAGATGTGGATATGGCAGTAATTAACACAGGAGCAAAATAATGAAGCAAATGGTCTACAAATGTTGCATTGTAGCAGGGTAAACTTGAAGTTTTAGGTGAAGACAACCATATGTAAGAAGAATGTGTGCAGGTTGATTTTGGGCAAAAATTATGGGTGGGCCAAACCCTATCCTGTACTAGAACTTTGCCTACATGAACCTCTGGTTGTAATCAATTCATTTCTTATAGATTTTTCTTTAGCAAGAGGTCCCTGGGCAGTACACAGAGTAAGACTTTACTTAAAGGTACCTGACAACCATTTCATCAGCTATTTGTTGTCCTTGACTTCTTCCCTTACCTCATCCTCATGTACAGATCGGGTTGTAAAGAGCAAGTAAGTTAGCTGAGGGAATAGGTGCAGGGGGCAGACAGATCTCCCACAGCCTTTTTCCTTCTCATTTCCAATGCCGAACGTATGACATTACAGCAAGGCAGAGGTAGGCTGCACCCATCCATAGATGCCTTAAAGCTTTGTCTCACCCAGGGAGAAAGATGAGGAAAGACTCTTTATCATGAAGCCTAGTGACAGGACAAGGGGTAAAGGCTCTAAAGTGGAAAGAGGGAAGATTTAGATAAGATGTAAGTAAGAAATTTTTCATTGTGGGAGTGGTGAGGAACAGATTGTCCAGAATGGTTGTGGATGCCTTATCTTGGCAGTGTTCAAGGTTGGATGAGTCTTTGAGCAACCTGATCTAGGGGAAGATATCCCTACCCACGACGGGAAGGACTGGAACTAGATGGTCTTTTAAGGTCACTTCCAGTACAAACTATTTTACCATCCTGTGATTCTACATTATGTAGAGATTTAACGCTCCTTTGGTAATTTCAAGATAAGCTGTAGCTGTGTACCATTGAATTGGTACTCATTACTACCGTTGTTAATGAAGCAGATATATAAAGCTATATAAATCCTTCTACCAGCATTATTATCTGTAGGAAGATACACTTGTAGACTTGTACACTGGTGCTTCTATCTCCCTCCTATCCCTGGATGATTGTTGTTTCCATGGCACCCACATTTTCTCCCCTCCAAACAATCACCCAGCAAGCCAGCCATGTTAATGCATTAACCCAGTAACTCGTGTAAAACACTGTGTGCTTTGGAGCAGTGACTGGAAATGGGAGAGAAGACTTTTGCCCTTACTATCTATTTCTACCATTTCCAATTAGAAAATCAAGACAAATATTTCCACTTTTTTTTTTTTCTACATTTCTGATGTGAAAGACCCTGCAAACCTCTTCTGCTAGAGCACATAGTAGGTTTATTGGTCTCACCTGGGTTCTGCAAAAGCAGCAATAACTTTGCTCTACTAACCACCATCAACAAGCTTAGTGCTGCTTGTTGGGAGATAAAAAGGAGAAAAGGAGAGGGGAAAAAAATAAACCCAAACACGCA
This sequence comes from Phoeniculus purpureus, assembly GCA_028565055.1. NCBI lineage: Eukaryota > Metazoa > Chordata > Aves > Bucerotiformes > Phoeniculidae > Phoeniculus > Phoeniculus purpureus. The sequence continues at coordinate 21,996,329 of JAOXOE010000874.1, forward strand.
AGTTCCAGTCAAGTTTAACAGACAGAAGATATGAAAATATTTTTGAAGTCTCCTTTGCTTTGAAGTGAAACGAAACAAAACTGCTCAATTACATCCTCTTTAAAATTCTTCAGCAAAAGAGCAGAAAATCTGGAACATACATCACATCTCTAGTGTAAATTTGCAAGAAAAGGTTTTATCTCAAAATGCCTAGTTTTTAAAATGTGTAAATTTCTGGTTTGGAAAAAATCAATACCAGGAAAGACACCAGTGCTTTTTGGTCCATTACACAACATAAATTGAGCTTAGGTTCAAACTTTTTTGGCCAAACTTATTTGGAACGAAAATTCTTCAGTACAAAATAAAATAAAGCACAAGGGGAGAGCTTGAAAGAAGAAGCAGGGCTTCTCTGTATTGTCTGTGCTCAAACCAGCTTCTAGATCATTGGGCAGGGCTCTCCCAGGTATCACAAGCGGCACTTGAGCCACATCAACTTAGGTAGAGCAAACACCTCATTTTGGCATGCCAAATGACTGGTGGTGCTGAGCGGAGCAAGCTCTTCCCTAGTAATGACATTTCATAAGAAATTTTGCTCAAGAACTCTATAGTGAAGGCTATAATCATAGTACCTGTATGATAACTACTATGAGGACTAACTGAATGAGACCTGCTCATCTGGAACACAACTCTTCATCAGTTTTGGTGGGAAAGACAGCTTGGGGAGAGCTAGGTCTGCATAGAAACAATATGTTAACATAGCCAAACTGTTCAGATGTATGTATTCCTTTTACAAACTTATTCCTACTCCAAAGTAGTAAAAAAAAAAATTCAGATTGCTTTACTGTTCTTTGGTTTCTATAGAAAGTATCTTTTTTAAGAGCATGATATTGACAGTAAAAGAAAAATTCTGTAATATGAAGAACTGATAGGACTTACGTATGCTAATGCAACTACTGAGTTCTGCGTCAGAGTTTGCTGTTTAGGAGGAAAAGGAGGAAGACATTTAATCCTAGAACTGTAGAATTCTTGTCAGGATTTTGATCCATGTAGGCTTACGTAGGACGGAATCCATCTCAGACTGAAATATGGCTAAACTATGTTATCAAGATGCTTATATCACGCCAAAGTCTTTTCCAGGTTTCTCATGAGATTATTTTGAATTAGTAAATTTTTGGTTAGCAGAAGTATCCTGAATTCAAAGACTTAGAGCTGTAGAAGTGCCTACAACATTTCATAGACTAGAGTTTTTATTCCCTACATTAGCAGAAGGGTATAAATGAGTAAGCTGCACAAGATGAGAGTTGTATCACTACAATCACTACACACACACTAGAATATTTAAAAGCCTTTAAATCAGAATCTCCAGAAATAATCTAGTGATCAGACTGCCATTCAGCACTACATAAATGACAATACATTATCTAATTACAATTGTCTGTGATTAAACAGCTGCACCATAAGATACTTCTCAAATCTTCAGCAAGTGTGTTTGCAAATGTAAGGAACTGTGACTATATTTCTTACTATATAATTTGGATACTTTGGTAAAATATACTGGATGTTGATTAAAACTCTGATACGGGAATCATCACTAAGCTTAAGTCACGCTACTGCAGAATTTTGTTTTATTTTGTACAGCAACCATAGAATTGAGAAGAAGTAGAGGGCTAAAATTAAAAGGTGAGGGATCTTACAGCCAGGCTGAAGTTGCAGGCACTTGCAGCAGAAGGGGGAGAATGAACTTGGCCTTCCAACACAAATTACACACAATTAGGTGTTTTCAGAAACGGTTGTTATTCAAACAGTGCAGAAAGCTGTCCTTTGACTGCTTGCTGGGTCTTACAGGTCTCACTGTCAATCCAAATTTTCTCTTCTCACTGTCTTCCTCGTACCTGCTTGAGTGTCCGTGAACACCATTTTCCTTACTTAGAATTTTCAACTCATTTTAATTCCCTCCAGTTTTACTCTTTCTCCTACCATTGGTACAAAATAATTCTAGTACCCTGTTGTGATGGAATCGTCAGATTCATTTTGGGTACTCAGACGTTATATAGACAATTATTAGTAGCTATTTTCCCATGTGATCTTTCCACACAGAACTATTTCACAGATTAACCCTAACTTTGCATGTCCACTCTAAGTACACTGGTTTTCATTTGACTGTCAGCATTCTGCTTCTGAATGCTGGAACAAGTAAAAAGAGAGGATCTGGTTTGCGTTTTTATATGACTAGGTATAATAATGATTATTTGAACTTTTCTCCTCCAAACTGAAGAATCTTTTATCGTAGAAAAAAAAACCCTTTACTTTCTGTGAAAAACATTTCCTAAACTGAGGTCCGTTATTTAAACCAGTACAAAAAGCAGCAGAGAAATTACATAAAGCTACATCTAGATATTCAAGTGGTGCTCTTTTTTTAATACTATACTTAACAACCCTTCTCCTTTTCAAACCGCAACACGCTATTACTTATTCTAATTACAGCTTGACACCTGATTTGTATTGCAACCATAGCATCAGATAAGCTTTTCTCTCCCTTATAGGCTGTAAATAGCTGCTAGATCCCTTTTTCAAAAGGAGAAGCAGAATTTTAATTTCCACACATACAGAACTGCCAACACACAAACTGCCCAGGTGGTAAAAATCAAACAATTGCCTCCCATCAGAATAACTCTGCCTGATAAATAAAAGGCCAGCCATACTTCATGAAAGCCCCTTAGTGCTACTGCCAGCTTTCTGAAAGCCAGTTAAAGTACCTACTTCCCAAAAGCTGTCCCTGTTACTGAGATACAGAAAAGGCTCCTTGGGTTATCACCTCACAGTCAAGTAAGAAACTGAGATTTACTGAAGTAATATTTGAGGGGTTTCAGTTGTAAGCGCTTGCATCAAAAGCATTGCTCAGAGCAGTAAGGAACCATAGGTTACCAAAACTCCTTGTTAAAGCAAAATTCTTGTTAGGCTTGCCTAGATGAAGGAGCACCAAAATTTCCATTCTCAGACGCTCCTTTGGCAACCTTTTCGGTCTCCACAGTCTTGATGTCTGGAAAGTCTTCCCTTCTTTGTATCTCCATTCATCACACAAGCCTACCATTTCCCCAGCTTCTAAAGTTTCTCGAGCTCAGGGAATTTTTCGAGAGAGGACCACCAGAGGGCAAAGGCAGATCACAAACCCGTGAGTTCACTGAGGCTCTGTCCTGCAGCGCGAAGTGTAGTGAGATTTCAGGACAAGCCTGGCGGCTCCCTGGATTCTCAGTTGTCGCTACTGTAACTGCTTGCAAGCACCAGCCAAAAAGTCTCTGTCTACAAGAAAAAGTCTTTGACATCAGTAATCAAAGGCCTAGCGATGTAATAAGCAGCTTCATTAACCTGGTAACTTTTTTCAGAACTTGTGTGAATTTTAGATATTTTTTCATAAAAAATTAAGGATAACCAGAAAAAATGAAAGAAATTATTCATGTTCTTCAAAACGAAGAACACACAGGTACAACACTCTAAGAATCTCACTTATTTAGAGAAGGAAAAATCTCCCACTGTAGAACCATTTGCTCAAAATCTGAGTGTCTTTCAAACTTGGATGCAGTCTCAGTTCAGCAGAACACCATCACCTTGCTCATGTAGCACACCTGAAACCATTGTAGAGTAACCAGCTGCCACAAAAGAATCAAATCCGTTTAAAAATAATGGCTAGAGAGTGTGTTTTACTTTATCAAAAGAAAAATAGCAAATACGCTTTTCTTCCATAGAAAGTATCCAATCTCCAAAATCTATATCAAACGATTGACTTCTATGATATTTTAAGAGAAGGCTTCGTTTAAGGCAAACCAAAATTCACTTGCATCTGTTTAAACTTCAGGTAAGACAACTGGTCATCCATAAAATATGCCTCCCTTCTGTCTTTCAGATTAGTGTCTTCCAAAACCTGTGTTTTCTCCTCTTGTGCTTTTCATACCCAAGATCATTAAATATTATATACATGCACTTCAATGATCTGCTCTATTCTTGTAACCCTAGAACTAATTCTGTGAATACAGTCTTTCGAAAGGAGCAATGTCATCAGCAATCAGCCACTTGTGGTAAAAGTGAGGAGAGGCTGCTGCATGCCATGAAGACTTCACACATGCTTCTCAAGATAACAGCCGCTACACATACCCATCACCACAGCTGGTTTTTTGAGCTATCAGAAGCTTCTACTGAGCCAGGCACCAGCGTATTAGGCAGTGAATCATCCTGATAGTGCAGCATTTCCCAGTGAGATACGCACCTCATTGGCAACAGCACTGACTTCTGGCATGCTCCAAAAGAAGGAAGGCAATCCAGCCTGCAGATTGATGGAGCAGATTGATACCCAGATGGACAGAAAATGACAGTGTTAACAATCACTGAAGGCAATTGGGTTGCTATGCCCACAGTCTAGAAAATTATCCATCTGGTACTGATCAGGAAGGCAGCCATCCATTTAGGTTCTGTGAATGGAAAGTCTGATGTGCACATCTGTTTTGTCCTGACTGTACTGAAAAGATGCTCCTTGAGGTGCCATCTTGGGGTTCTCCTGAAGCAGACCCTCCACCTGCTGATGTGAGCTAGTGATCTCAGAATAGAGATGGAGCTGGAGGAGACAAGTTGACCCACTGTCTAAGAAGAAAAGTTTAGTGGAAAGCTACTTCAGAGATGCAAGATGCTGAACACCCTGCACTACTTTGGGGTTTTTTTGGTGCTAGTCATAGGAAGGCTTTACCAGAGCCACCCTGGGAAACTTGGTTACCCTGGTCACCCTTGACAGCTTCTTGGAGTAGATGTGTCATGACACAACAGGAGTCTTCAAATCATATTGTCAGCCAATATTGTTACAATACCATCAGGAGAGATTTTTCCAAGACATACCCTTTAAAAAAGAATAACAGTTTTCAATATGTTTTAGTGTGTACTGTACTGTGCTAGTGATCTTTACAAATATAGCAGTACATCTGCTCTTCTTACAATAAAGAATCTTATCACGAGAGCATATGATTGCTCATCAGAACAACAATTTTCAATATTTAGAAGCTAACAAGCAAACAGTTAGTGCTTTAATCTTTATTGTTATTTAAACCTTCCAAACGACATTCATAGTCATTTTAAAACGTACTTATGCCTTTCTGAAAGGAGCCTCACCCTTCAGAAGAATTCTTGTTATCAGAACATTGTTTTTTAGGTTTTTTTCTCTGCTTTTTTGTATTGTTTTGTTCTCATGTGAACTTATGTTTATTGTTTTAGTCATCCTCTCCTGTTGATTATTACCTCCTTTCACTGTTTGTGACATAACAGTATTGCTGTGAAGAGCAGTATGACACTGAAATCAGCAGGAATACAATTTTTTAAATCACCATATATCTTGGGTTTGTGCTATTCTTTGCAGTAAAATAGGAAACCACAAAAATATACAAAAACTATATCGGAAAATCTCTGCATGTTACCTTAATGAAAAGCCACCAACTTTCAAAGGTCATTTGTATGTTTATAGTTGTGTAGATGCAGTGGGATTAGCAAAATAGTCCTATTACTAAACTATAAAAAAATCAGATCCTTATAATAAATTGTATATATAATTTTAAGCCACAAACCTAAAAAGCAAGTCCTCACTCCCCTGACAAAGGGCTGTAATGGCCATTCCGCACAATGTGGCTCCTGTCCAGTCCCTATTCTTTTCAACGACAGCTGTTTCTGCCCTACCCATAGCACCACTCACCCTCTCAGCACTTACCTCACTTAGCAGTGCCTCTAAACAAAGAGTTTTGATAAGGTCATAAGCTTTGGAAAGCACAGGAAGCAATAGAAATCACATTATAATTTATCTTCTAAGAAGTAGTAAGATCATTTACCATAGCTGTAAACACATTCTGAGTTAGATTTGTGTGGGAAAATTCCTTCTATTTGTATATTTTTAGTCATATGAGTACGTTTCATTTAAAATACATTTCACAGGGCAAGAAAATATCTATGACTTTATCACCTAAATTGCAAAAAGATTATTATTGCATGCAATGTATACTGCATACTGTTGAACTGTGAGGTCCAAAGCAGTAACAGACCAAAATCTCAGATGAAAACATCTCATTCACACCAAAAAACAACATCTCTTGTTCAAAATTCTCAAGAGTTAAGCATCAGCCCCGGAAAGCCGTTCGCATATTGCTTACAGAATGGGGTGCCAAAGCAAGGCGTCAGTTTGTCTAGTGTACACTTCCTATCCCATACAACAAGTGTTACTGAAATAGCCGAAACAATCTACTTCTACAAAGATCAAAACTGTGTGCACTTCTGTAAAAACTTTGTGTGCATGAATTAAACATTAAATATTCAAAAATCAAAATACAGGAGGCAAGACACTGATACCCTTTCATACCTTAAAAAAAGGTAAGCTTGATATATTTTGTGTTTATTTTTTAAACATTATGAATTCATCAGGGTTACGTTTTGTTGAACTGTGAGGTAGTTTTGAACTCCACCATTTCACTTGCATGGACAGTGTCAATTTATTTAAGAGACTGAAAATCTTTCTGTATTCATGATTTTGTTTGGCTTACCTGGAGCAACAAATCTAGGTACAGCTTACTGCTGCATGAAGCTTCTCAAGTACCCTGACGCACATTAGCCAGGAAGACTGATATTTTCAGGCATTTTGGCTTCACAGTCATTCTACCTTAAAATGCACCTGCTCTCAAAGGAAACTACTGAAGTAAATTTCTTTTCCAGAGTTTTCCAGCCGCGACAGTTTCTGAAGTCTTAAGAAAGATCAGTCCTAACATCTGAAATTAACTTTTTAGAAGGACAAAAAAAAAAATCACCAACATTTAGATAGAACGAGAAACTCACCAAATTTGCCTGTTTATTCTTCATCTGGGTAGCCAACTCTCTGCAGATGAACTGTTACGAATCCAGCTGCCTTTCCTTCATTCTGAGAGATGTAGGAGATGTGACAGGTTCAAGTCTATCAGCAGAGAGCAACACTGGTGCATTTCTACAGCAGGGAGGTGGTAAAAAGCAGGGGTGGAGGGAGAAGAGTCAGCCCTCACAGCAGTTTAAGAGTTCTTGTGTGTTGTCATTGCCACAGGTTCCCGTGACTGGCTTTAGCTGATCTCCTTTCCGCTGACATTGCTGCCTGTTGAGCTGGGGAGCACAAAGGAAGACTAATCAGTGCACACCTCAAGCTGTCTCCTGCAGTAAACCCTGGTGTTTCATCAACTGCAGAGGCAGTTGGTACCTGAGGAGGGAAGAAGTCGTACCACCCGTCACCTGAGATGAAATGATCAATTTCCTAATTCTAGTACTAATGCTGGATTCAAAAACAAGTGATCATAATCTCAGCTGGTTCTTAGTCTATAAATTACATAGATTATTAAAACCGATGTGAAAGGCATTGTGGCACACAACTTGATTAGGTCTATTTATAGATTAATTTTCCTCTATTTATGGAATAATGCTGAATTCAGGAAAGGACAGGGCTTTCCCTTTGCGAGAAGAGCTTCCTCTTTCCCTACTAGGTGTTGTTACTTGGAGATGCATAAATTGGCAAACTTTTCACACTAATGGCAAAACTACAATAAAACAGTTGGTGGTTACTTAACAATTCACTTTATTTATTTATGGTTGAATAAATAAAGGCTGTAGTGAATCAGCTTTGCCAGTGTCACACCGGGACTGAGAAGATGCTCTTTTCTCACATCTTGAGAGTCACAGGGTACCAGACAAAGCACCCCTACAGCCTGAGCTCTGCTTTCAAGCATTGCTTGCTGCCCCCAAAAGCAACATGCTCATCAGTTCATTTCACCCCTTTGTATGCAGGCAAAGGAATCAAAAGAAATTTCAAGTCACTGCAGGCAGAAAAAGAACACAAGCATCACAACATTAAACTACTTACTACTGAAGTAGAGAGTAATACTCTGATCAGCAACAGTAATAAGCATGAGAATTTTTTTTAGCATAAACTGTGTGACTTAATTTAATTTCAATTTATAAAATACTAAAAACTTCACTGTCTCAGTAAACCCAAACCTGTGATTCTTTTCTCTGTGACTGTCTAAAAATTGACAAAGTTCCTTAAATGCCTCCACTTTTATTTTAGCCTTAAATCCTTCTAGATACTAGGAAGCTGCAAGAATCTCAGATATAGGTTTCATACATAGACCTTACTGTGATACTCAGAACACACACTGCTCTCAAATAATCACCAAGCGCTGATGAGGAGAAAAAGAGCTCCATCAGTTATCAAGGTTGCACAACAAAGCCAAATTCAGTCCTTCCTGCTTCAGTGGATCTACACCCTCCCTCCCGTCTCACAGTAGTCACTCTAACTTCTTCACTGTGACACAGAAGTCAAGGTATGTGTGGGACTGAGAGAAAATTTGGATGATACCCTGCTGCAGCAGGGAGCTCAGTTGTCCTGAAAGGTGTACAGCTTCTGGTCCCCAAATGAAGTCATGTTATTTGTATATATATATATATATATATATGCGCCATAACATGCTTTTTTTTTTTTGTCCATTGGCTACCAAATAACAAAACCTGCTAAAGAATCTAGAAATGGGCAGCAGGATTTCCTTCTTGCAGTACACAGCCCTGCCACCTGCTCTCAGAGTAGTGTGTGTTCCTGTATACTAGCCTCTGGTCCCAGCAGAAGTTGAACCTTTCTGAGCTGTTTCACAGTGGGGTGTGTTCAGGCTCCTCTTTCCTATCCTTGGGAATATCCTTTAAGTATCCTTAAAGGCAGCTACTATGATCTGCACACGCAGTAGGCAGCATCCATTCACACACTTGGATTTCCACATGTGAATTTTCACAGCAAAGGGGCTGACCCAGTGCCCTTTAAATTCTCAACAGAAACGATGTGACTCAGACACTATGTTCTGCATCTGTAAGTTAGGCTAATGATTTTGTCTTGAGAAAACAGGATCTAAGGACTAGATCCATTCAAGAATTTCTTCTGGAGCATGTACAGACACCCATCTGCAGACTCGAGCACAATGTTTGGAAGCTGTAATGAAAATCCCTGTTCATATTGGTATTTTATTACTGATGTGATTCTGTGATTACTTTTAGGCAATTTTTTAGGTGGTCTTGGGTAGTTTGCTGTACAATGTGTAGAAGACTTTGAACTGATATCTGAAATGTACCATACTTGAGGAGTTCCCACTCACAATTGATTATTTCAGAAGCCAAACATCCAGACCTATCTGGCATTTTAACTACATTTCAATCTTTTTTTTTTTCCTGTGGTTTTTGTTTGTTTTCATCCAATATTGAAGAAAGTTAGTTCCTTCATTTTGTGTCTATTTGCAGATACTTTTACTTTTTTACAGTAAAACGTAAAAAATTGATAAATGACATTGCTATTGAGCAAGAAAGAAAGGAAAGACTGTATCTTGGACAACTACAAAGGTCCTTGTCCTCTTCGTTGCACTCGTATTATTTTCTTCCAATGAAGGTTTTGACAGCTAAGATAACATGTGGATAAAACAGCAGGTGACAGACCTTTCTCCAGATTTCATCCTGGAGAGAAGAATAACTACAACCTAGTTTATTTTCAAACAAAAGATAGAAAGATTGGTAAGAAAACCTAAATAGTGAAGATTTTGCATTAACATCTAAAAGCCACAGTACAAGCTTAAGATCTTGTAACGTAGATTACCCCTGCTGCCTTAAACATGTATAAAGTCAATGAGCGAATGAGGACTTGATTGTCCTGTCAAAATGTGCTCACTTTACAATTTAAATTCTTCTAAGTTGTGGCAATGGAAGAAAATTAGTTGTAGTATTTATGATGATGTTCTCCTTCAGCTGTGCAGCGATGTCTGTGTTTCAAACATTTTCATAGAATCATAGAATCATTACGGATTGGAAGGGACCTTGAAAGATCATCTACTCCAATCCCCCTGCCACAGCAGGATCACCTAGACCAAGTCACATAGGAACATATCCAGGAGGGTTTTAAATGTCTCCAGAGAAGGAGACTTCACAACCCCCCTGGGCAGCCCGTTCCAGTGCTTTGTGCATTTGTTACTAGTTAAGAAAGAGTTTTCATTTGTATATATGTAGCACAGTGGAAAAAAATTAAAACAGTTCAAGGTCTTTTAAATGTTTGGTTTACACTTCAATGTTTCTGATAGGCTGACTTCTAAACTGTTCCTTTTGCGATATAAAGCACAAAATAATAGTGAGAATGGCCAGACCGTATTGTAGTCCCTTTAGACACCCAACCACCGACAGAAGTATTACAGTAAGCACACTAAGGAAGTTTTTTACCAAAATCGTGTGCTAGATTGGATCTACAAACACATTTGGTTTTGCCAAATCACCAGGTGCTCAAAGAATCATTGAACGTAATCACATAACTAAATACCTGTGAGAAAAGCACCAGTTCATAAGCCTGTGCCTCCCTTCTCAAAGCTTGTGCAATTATTACCATTGAAAAGTAGCTTTGAAAAGGTTTGCTAGAAATTGCTTCATTTTTGAACATGTTTTTGAAATTAAAGTCCAAACGTCTCACCTGAACTAAGAGTTTGAAAGTAAAAGACACCAATTATTTTTTTTAATTGTGATGTTTGTGTGTTTATCTATTTGTGTTGCTATTTGTTACCAGGTAACCAATAGCTTACTGATCGACTAATTCTAAACTTCTTTTTTTCCCAGTAGCACAGCATTCAAGCAGGTCAAATGGAAAGGATTCGTATGTCCAGTCAAAAATCTTTTGTACTACATTCAATGCTGAAACAATGGATCTGAGAGACATCCGAGACCAGTTGCTATAGTAATACAGTCTGAGAGAATCTTGTGTTGATGTTGCGCATATGGGGTAGAAATGCAGAGAGGAAATGAGCCAGTTTGTTTTTCAGTGCACAGCAGGACTACCCTGCACAACTGTAACAAATGAGCAAAACTTGTCACAGATTGGTAGCCAGCTGGCGGTGGGTGGAGGGGGAGGTGAAGGGAGACGAAACAGGTCAGATCTGCACCACGGCGTTGGGGAATGCGTAAGTAATGGCTATATATATATCCTAATTATTTTGTCAGCTAGCAGGGAACGTACCAAGAAGAGAAATGTGTTTCAACTCTCTAATTGGACCAGCACCTCTTGGTTGCTCCTCTCACCTCCTCAAAACCTCTTCTAGCAGCCACCTGTCGACCCAGTTCAAAGCCTTTTAGAGCTAAACTTTAGTGATTTCAGAGATTTTTGCTTGACACCGCTAGAAGCTAGCAGGCCAAGTTGGTGTAGTCAGTGTGAGCAGTTGTCTCCTCTCTGTACATTTCTGCAATTAGTATTACTACGTTGCAAAATATTTATTGCCATTACTGGCCAACAAAGGCTACGCTGTCATCTTTACGATTGTGAAAGAAAGAGAGTAAAGTGTGCAGTGCCATTAAGTGGGCTGCTAAGAATTCTGCCCAATGCAATAGCTCCTTACTTTTGTTTTGGTCAGAACACAAACTCTAATTTCTACTATGTGATGACAGTCATGCGAGCTATGGCTACACGGACACACACTTTTGAAAGTCTCCCACTGAGATGAAGCTCAGGAAAACAGGACAGGTGGAGATTCAAGAAAAACTTGTATTCAAAACAATTATTGCTTTTTTTTTTAAGTTAGGTAAAGTTTGAAATACTGATATTAGTCTTAATCAGTCCTAGAAGCTAGGAAGTGATAACCCTATGGGTTTAAATCTTGACGAATACGTTCCACATTGGCTATAGGTTATACTGTGGTGGATTACGGTAGAAGGCATTAAATCTCACAGACAGCAGGCTAATCACAAACCGGGTTTTTTCCTGCACACACAAGTAACTTTGGAATGATTTAAAGAAAAGACAGCATTCTAGAGGAAGCAGTGAACTTGATAAAATAACCAAGAAAATAAGTGGACTTATCTAAAACAAAATAATTTTTTTGGCTGTTTAAAACTTCCCTGGTAACATGGGATCATGGAACTAGAGAAAACAGTTCCGGGTTGGAAGGGATCTCAAAAGATCATGTTGTCCAATGCTTTGTTGGAAAGGAAATCTAGATGAGATTATCTATCACCCTGTCCAACTGTGTCTTGAAAATACCCAGCAACAGGGACTCCACCATTTCCCTGGATAAATTATTCTAGTGGCTAATTGTTTCCACCCTGAACAATTTAGTTTTTGTGTCAAAACCTCTCCCAGTGCAATTTGCACCCATTTCCTCTTACCTTCTAAATATGGCTCCTTGTGAATCATAGAATCATTAGGTATTGGAAGGGACCTCAAAAGATCATCTACTCCAATCCCCCTGCCACAGCAGGATCACCTAAATCAAGTCACACAGGAACATGTTCAGGCAGGGTTTAAACATCTCTGGTGAAGGAGATTCCACAACACCTGTGGGCAACCTGTTCCACTGCTGCATCACCATCACTGTGAAGAAGTTCCTTCTGAATTCATATGGAACCTCCTATCTTCCAGCTTGCACATATTGTCCCTTGTCCTATCACTAAATGATATTGAGAAGAGCCTGACACCTACTCTTCAAATATTTATAGACAGTAATGAGGTCACTCCTCAGTCTCCTCTTCTCCAAGCTGAAGAGACCCAGCTCCCTCAGCCTTTCCTCATAACGGAGGTGTTTCATTTCCTTCATCATCTTCGTTACTCTATGCTGGACACCTTCCAGCAGGTCCATGTCCTTCTTGAACTGAAGGGCCCAGAACCGGATGCAATATTCCAGACGTCGTCTCACCAGTGTAGAGTAGAGGGGGACAAGGACCTCTCTCGATCTGCTAACCACTTCTCTTCTGATCCACCCCAGGATACTGTTGGCCCTCTTGGCCACAAAAGCACATTGCTGGCTCATAGTCATCCTACTGTCCACTAGGATCCCCAGGTCCCTTTCTCGTACACTGCTGTCCAACAGGTTCAGGTACCTAGACTGGTACCTGAAATGAAAGCCCACGTCCATCTTGTATCCACTTTTTGAGTACTGGGATACTGTAATGAACCTTCTTTTCTCCAAGGAGAAGAGATCTAATTCCTCAGTCTTTCCTTAAAGATCAGATTCTCCAGCCTTTTGATTGTCTTTATAGCTCTCCTTGGACTCTCTCCAGTCTGTCTACATCTCTCTTGAACTGTGGGACTCAGAATTGGACACTACTCCAACTGTTGACTGACAAGTGCAATGTAGAGTAGGATGGTCACTTCTCCATCTCTACCAGTAACAACTCTGCAGATGCAGCCCAGGGTTCAATTTGGCTTGGTTGCTGCAGTGGTGACTTCTGTCAGCTAACTTTTAGGCACAAATTGGGTGAGATCTGAAACCGTGCATCTCAGTGGCTCTAGTTAGATACAAGAATGCATAATCGAACTTACATTCACAGATGTGTACGTGTTACTGATCATCTACAATGTTTATATGGTGTGTACATCATGTGTGTAATACTAATATTATGACAATACAGAAGGAGATAGTTTAGCATTCCAAATCCCACCGCTAATTAATTCATCTAATTCTATATTTTAACTCTCCAGGAAAAAAAAATGAGGCACTGAAAAAGGACCAATAAAATGTCCTTCAAAGGAAGCTCTTTGTGGCAGGAAAACCATGACTTTTCATCCTGAAGAGAATAAAAATTAGAGTTACAAGTTCTACGAGAAATGATCTTACTGTCTGTTGAAAATTTTCAATAATTTCAAAAGAGTTTACCCCAAACTCAGAGAAGACTTTGGTTTCTCGTTGTTAATTCAATGGCTAAACAATTGCTCTGAATGTTTTGTCTAGATTTCAGCTCAGTTATATAATTTGTTGGTTCTTTTCAAGATGAAACATTCTCTCAGTTCTTTCTGGTGAGGTTGTGTTGGGTTCAGAACTCTTTTTCTAAGGATTCTTTCAATGCCAGGGGATTTCTTTAAGCCAACTTATTCAGGAACCTTTCAGTTTTGTCAACAGATATTTCTCCATAAAATGTTGATAGATTTTAATACATCTCCAAGTCCAATTTCCAAAGCTTGAGGAAAACAAACTGTGAAATTTATTTGCAAGCATTCCAAAGATAAAAGGGTATGAAATAAACATTGAAAAATCAGATAAAGAAACCTTTGAATATTTTACAGCATTTTTGATTCACTAGGGCAATATAGGATGTTTGTTGTCACATTTTAAAAGGGTATCAGCACAGCTAAGTGATCGAACTTTAGGTAAGGTAGTAGGTAGTGCAAGGAGATCTGTAATTGTAATAAAACCTATTTTCGACAGCTGTGTCTGTGTCATTTTGCTTCTTCTAAATTACCGGTTTGATTGTTTAGCTTAACCAAAAAAATTGAAAAAATTTAGCATCCTTTCATTTCCTCTGCTTGTCTGAAAGAACACAGCACTCTAATGTGTTCCCTGTTCCTCTCCCTCCTTCATTTATGACAACATAGAAACAAAACTAGTTTTATTGTGTTGGAAGGATACATGGCCTCTGCAACTTCCGTTTTCACTCTTTATTTGACGGGTCTCATTTTGTTAAACTTAGTCTGGAGTTTACATCATTGAGTATGGACTGGTTATATTCTGGTGTAGTGAAACCCAGAACCACAGAATCATCATAACTGAAAGGGATCTCGTAGGGATGTTCTAGTCCAACCCTCCCCACTAGAGCAGGTTTGCGTAGGACATGTTGCACAGGACTGCATTCAGGCAGATTTTTAATGACTCCAGAGAAGGAGACTCCACACCCCTCACCGGGCAGCCTGTTCAGTGTTTTGTCACCCACACAGTAAAGAATTTTTTCTCATAGCTACATGAAAACTCCTGTGCAGATTGCCCCTTGTCCTGCCACAAGGCACAGCCTGGTTTCGTATCACACCTTTTGTTTCTAAAGCACTTCGCAGTCAGTCTGTCTCACTTCATGTACCCACACACAAACACAGAGCATCAGCCATCTCCAGTGGGAGGGTGACAGCCACACAATCAAACTGGTAGCCAGCCAAAGAGTTACACAACAGTGGGAATAGGGAATATTTGTGAAGGATGCCACATTAAACCTTCTTCTCCAGAGTCTCAAAAGATTTTTCAATATCCACAAGAAGCAGATGTCTTTAATCTCTGATAATTGAAGAAAAGCATGCCAAGAACACAAGTTAGCAGAAGGGGCACCTAATCACTGGTCTGGACTACCAGTTTTCGAAAAGAGAGAAAAGATAAATAATTGAACCATAAAAGCATTTGCTTTTGTCCTTGGAAAACAATCTAGAAGTACTTATATGGAGAAGTCTTCACCGTAATTTGCAATAGGAGATGGTCAGCTTTGCAGCCTATCCAAGGATGTTTGAGCAGCAGATTCCACAAGCTCTAGAATTCAAAAACTACCTAAAACTTTAACTTTGATGCAGTCACAGAAAGGACAGATCTATGCAACCAATGCTAATGTGCCACAGGATTGGATTTCATGCTTCTGCACGACTGACGGCAGCTGGCCTATAGTGTACACTAGCACGCTGTGAGTGTTCACAGCAGAGGGTCCAATCCTCCATGGTAACTCTCTTCAGGGAGCTTTGGAAATGCTTTAATTATTAAAATGAATAATTCCTACCAACACATTTAATTGGAAAATATTACATGTTTAAATGTGAACTAATGGAAGGGCTCTGAAAATCTAACAATATAATAGAATATGCTGTTTGAAGTGGATTTAACAGTATTTTTTCAGCCCATAACACCATGCATTATTTATCCTATCTCTTTTTAATCCAAACTGATAGTTCATATGAAGACAGAGTCTCTGGAACCTCAGAGATAAAATGCAAATCTGTGAATCACCTCCTGTGAGCTTAACCTGCCATCTCCACTTCACCTGCCTTCTTTGCTTCCTGCCCCCTAGTTTCCAAGGAAATACATTCCATGAATTTATTGCTGCAGCATAAACTGGCCCTTCTTCCTTGCCCAGCACTGTAATGACTGTGCACACCTGTGAATTACAGGAACACTTGTTACCCAGGTGTGTTAGCAACAGCCTGACACAGACTGGGCCAGAGGGACAAGACAGCCAATGTGAGTGTTGATGAGTGGGAGTTACAAGGGGAGAGGGAGGAAAATAAAGCTTCAGAGGATAAATGTAACCCACCCAGAGGAAGCAAAGATGGGTGTGAACAGGGATAACCACAGGGGTCAGAAAACATGTCCACGAAGAGATGCTAAACACACATTAAAGACACGAAGCAGAGGCACAGAAGGATCCGCCCTGTAGCTGCTGAGCCCTGTTTAGTTTAAGTGGTAAATACCCAGTTTCACAGTTGGAGGTACCTAAGCTAATGAAATTGAGTGCTGTATTAGGGAAGTGGCGTGCTGTATTGGACTTGTGCATCCAGATGAAGTTCTGCCAAGCCCAGAGCATTGTCAAAGGCAAGGGCTCACTGAACACATTACAGACTCGTAAAGTGATTGTACTGGTAGTTTTTCTCTGATCTAATCTAAACAGATTATGCTAGTATCAGCCTTTGTATCTTTTTGCCTTATTTTTTCTCCCCTTTTGGCAGAGGAAACGTCACCTTATGGTATATATGCATGGAGGAAAAATCAAGAAGACACTCTCTTCCAGAAAGTCACACTTTCTTCCTCAAGCTGTGGTAGGAATGCAGAGAGATGCATGAAAGGACCATTCAGGACTGGATCAGCAAAAGAGGAAAAACAAGAGTATATTTTGAAGAAAAAAATTTGCACTGAAATGGCATCTGTTATTTTAATTAATGCTGAGCAGGACTCATAGATAACAGTGTAATCCCATTTTCTTCTGACCTGTTTCTGAAATAAGCAACTGCTATCCTTTTTGAGCTCATTCTCCTGATACCAGAGGGATGTGTAGTCTGCCACATTCGTCTGCTCACGGTGGAGCTAAACAAAAATTGTGGAGAGTTTCTTATTTACTACAAACATGACACTTGTTAGATCTGCCTCTGTTCTTCCTCCCCCCTTCCCCCCCTCCACCCCGGGGGCTATTGATTAGCGTTTGGTATGCCGCGAGCGTAACACGTTTTCCTGTGGCGCTGCGGAAGCTTTCACAATTAGTAAAAAAAAGAGATTATAAAAAAGAGACGTTTTGTAGCTGTGTTCTCTGCCCAAGTCATCAAACACAGCAAGCTTGAGAGAGTAGCCAGTAACCCTTGATGTAACCCTGAGGTGTTTGGCCAGTTTTAGATTACAATACTCATTGGTAATCAGCACAGAATTGGAGATAATTACTGGACGTATCCATCTCACAGATTAAATGGAAGCATACCCAAAACTCTGGGATTAGAACAACACTGCCTTTTCAGTCAGACTTGTTCTCCTGCAATGCTGCAAGTCCTCTCCAGACCGGCTATTCTTGTTAACAGTTCCCTTTCAAGAGGTGCTGTACGCCTGAGGTACTGTGCTTCCTTCACTATTGTACTTCAGATCTCTTTCAAATATTTCTGCTGAGCTGGACATCAAAATTCATATTCGCATAAGGAGTATCTGTTACTTACACAAACCCCTATTTAACATTTCCAGTTCATAGGTGTGATTTGTTTTGCCTTTCTGAGTAAATTATAAATTATAATAAATCGCATCAACTCTCAACGTATTTGAAAAACAAAAACTAAAGCCAAGGATCTTTTCCAGCTTAGAAACATAAATGACACAGCTTCTATATAAAAAGTGCAAAGACTCTTCAGACACGTAAGTGTTTGCAGGCTGCTAGACTATAGTAGAGCAGGAGCTGGAAACACAGTTGTAAGTGACACGCAGAATATCTGCAGGATCCTTACACCTGCTGGAAGAAATCATGTGGTTAAAGAGAGGCAAACAAAAACTGTTGTACCATTTGATTTCATCAGCTTTCTTCCTGCCCACACAGTCAACAGTTTTGAAGATTCTGGAAAACAAGGTTTTCCTTCAAGCCTGCAGAGATATGAAACTCAAGAGCTTTTGATAGATTGAATCTCCTTGGAAAGATTTAGTATATCAATTTCACTTGCTTAACCACACATGTGAGTTCCAAAGTTCACCAGACATAGGGCGTAACTGAAAGCCATACATTGCAACTTTGAATTAGGTCAAAGCTACTTTATCCAACCTAAAAGTCAGCAGGAATTGTCACATGGCAGAGGGTGTTCTCGGAACAGTGATGGGTGTTAAAAAAGACACAAGGCACGTGAGATGAAGCTACTGTAGGCAAAAGTCACTTGATGCTGTGTAAATTATGATTGCACTTAGAAGTACGTTTTTTATGAGTTAAGTGTTTGTCAGACTCATAGCAACAGGTGAGACAGTTCAAATGGTTGTGAGGAAATAGAAGAAAGCTTGTGAACAGAGTAATAGAAGAAGGCCCTGCCCTTGGCAAAAAGGTATGCGCTCTGCAGTAAGCGCAAATATGGGGTGGGAATATGACCTGATGATCTTAAAGGTCTTTTCCAACCTGAATGATGCTAAGAAGTTACTGGCTGCTGGTTTAAGTTCCTGAGAACCAAGGCCCCCATGTAACTGGGCATGAAGAAAACATCCCTGGCACCAGGGGATAAAAGGAGTGCACAGATCAAACAGTGCTGGGGAGCCTCCAGCCCTCAACCCAGCCTGCAACCATGCCAAGAAACTGACAAGAAGACTACCGGAGACACTGAAAACCTGTGGAGCTGAGAAAGTGAAGGGGGATTGGTCATCACACCCTATCCATGAAGCTGATTACATGGAAAAACTAAGAAAGCAGAGGGAGACACCAAAGATCCTCAGAGCCAGTGAGAGAAGGAAGAGTTGGAGCATGCCAGAAACAACTGTAGTCCAGAGTGATGATCTAACCTCGTTAGA
This sequence comes from Phoeniculus purpureus, assembly GCA_028565055.1. Classification (NCBI taxonomy): domain Eukaryota; kingdom Metazoa; phylum Chordata; class Aves; order Bucerotiformes; family Phoeniculidae; genus Phoeniculus; species Phoeniculus purpureus. The sequence continues at coordinate 22,015,099 of JAOXOE010000874.1, forward strand.
TCTATTTTCTCTCTTTTGCCTTTTTATCTTCTCTACTTTTTGAGACTTGACATATGGTGTAAGTCTCCTTAATTCACCCCACGTGAATCCATTAACCCAAGTACTTCCCTTGCTCTTCTCCGGTTGATTGGGATGTGACAGTGTTACGGGGTTAGTTGGTGCTTTAATCTACTGATAAAAATAATGAAGAGAGCTTTCAGTGTTAAGCAGAATAAATAACTTTCATTTAAAGAAATTTTGAGATGTGACGTAGACTCTCCTATGGAGTCAGAAACACGGAGTTTTTGACCAGAAACTTTTCTTTCCATACTGATTCTCTGTTTCTAACAAACACACCCAGCTAAAACTTTGTAGCTGGTATGTAGCTTACACCAAAAGGAAAAACAAGAAGCAGCACTCCAGTCACAGAAGAGCGTGACGTTTGAATTACCTACCAGGAGAGCAGAAATTAGTTTAGATGTGGTGAACATCGTCCTCTCTTCTTTTATCCTCACCATTCTAAAAGTAGGTAATTCTGGAAGACAAGGCCTGGACAAGCTCTGAGAAAAGAGATACAATGGTCTTTTGGCATCTAAAACTTGAAGAAAAAGGTAAATACAAAATTAACCTTTCGGAAGTTGAAATCCACTTTATTTCCAAAGTTAAAAATATTGCATTGTTTTTATCTGCCAGTTCAAGTACCAACGGAGAGAAAGATGGAGCTGAGTGTTCATGTGAGGTAGTGGTGTTGCAAGTTGAAGAAATGGCAAAAACAGAGACATCCCCAGTTTAAAAGACATGGAAGGGCCAACTGGACAGTCTGCTATGGAGAAAAGGCTGAGCAGAGAGCTGAGACCTAGAATTGACACAAAGTTTTGGAGAGGTTCAAAATTCATGTTTAATCTTGAGTTAATGGTTTTGTTTGGTGTTTGGTTTTTGTACACCAGCATCATTTTATAAAAGGTATAACCTACCGATATTGCTGGAGGTTGCAAAATGTTGGCGATGCTGTTAACATAAAAGGGGAAAGGATCTGGGGGGAAAGTTCACACCTAGACTGATCCCAGTCTGACAGTGTAACTTCTCAAGTTCTTTTCAATATTCACATACACTTTTCACCATCCCTGTATCTTGTGAAGCCACTTTAGCATGCCGTCTCACAATCTCTGCCTAGTGCTCACTCTTCGCCAGGAGGGACATAGCTCTGTGTCCTACTCTGAATACTTTGAGATGACGTGGAGAAAATGTGTGGCATAGATACACTTTTTTGGGTTGTTTTTTTTTTTCCTCTGGCCTCCTTGCAGACTGGTTGAATGCAGACTGCTTCTCCATGCATGGCCTTAAACTGCCTTTCCCTCAACATGAGCTTGCACCTGTGTTAGTTTCAGTGAAATCTCCAGGCTGCCACCCTGCCTCTTCTTTTCTTTAAGGTTAGTGAAAATATTCCAGCTGAGATTTACTTTAAAGGTGTGTCCTTTTTCATTAAAAGTTGCAGCAATCTTAGGCAAATACAAGAACAGCAGGCAGGAAGAATTCTTTAGCTAGCCAATGTTCCATATTTTATTTTCCAACAGAGAATCTTAACAATCACCCAGTGCGTTGGAAAGCCACATGATGATAATATAAATTCACTGATGCAAGCCACAGAGCTACAGACCTTTCTAAATCAACACAAACATATCTCCAAATCTGTGTGTAGACCAGCCCACATGTGTTCCCTCTGTTTTCTTAAGAGCCTTGCCCAAGGCTGGTTGCGCTCAGAGCCACGGGTGAGTGTGAAAGATCACAGAAGAGCTGGGGTTCATTTCTGCAAGGCATCAGTTCCTCTCCACAACCACATGACCTGGCTTCTTCCACAAATTATTTCAGCTGAACTGTTTCTCCAATGGTACATTTGCACTGCCATATAGGAAGGGGATGTCGTTCATGTGTGCTGCAAGACCTACAGATCTTAAGGTAGCCATTTTGGAAACTGTTGGTCCTGTTCTCAGGACACTTTTCCAGTCTATCAGTTTTAATTATTGCAGAAGAACTTGTCTGGAGACACAGGACAGGCACCCCAGGGTCCGTGATTCAGAAGCACTACCTTTGGCCTGTGACAAACCTGATTGTGCTCTGATTATTATAATGAATACTATAATATTTATTATAATTTATTATAATATTTGTTATAATAAAAATTGTGCATTTAGAAAGTGTGGTGTAAGCACTGGTTATTTGGGTACAGAACTGTAAATAAGACATGCAGTCGTGTCCTGAAGACTGCTGTGTTTTGTATACTTATAAACAAGCAGAACAGATTGCCTACATTATAGAAACTAAAACAGTTGATGTCCTCCATCTGTATTTCATACACTTTACTATTAAAAGGCATCTACTGCACAACCTGTTCCCTGCAGAAATAAGAGACAGACCAATTATCTGTGTAACAAGTACAGCCATCACTTGCAGTCTGCATCCCAACATATAATCTCTCTGTCCCTGTTGCCAAGGGTTGCCTGGACAATAGTTGAGTTTGATATTATCAAAGCAAGCAAACAACATTGTCATATTTGTTTTATCAAATAAATTAGGTATCAGAAAGGATCCACATGGTAGCCTTCCTTATGGATGGTCTATTAGACAAAACATTTCCAAAAAGAGGTTGAGAAAGCTGTCTGACTAGAGAGAAAAATAGGGGGCTTTCCTTTGCACTGAGATTTTTATCTTGTACAAAGGGAACTGGGCAATAATATTTATTTAAATAATTTTTAAAAATACAAAACTGCTTGAGGCAGTTCTGAATTCCACTTATGTTAATATTTTTCCAAAGGACAAGACTTCTTTAAATTCGTAGTGCTTTCAGCTGGAGATGAGATGCATGAGGTCTAACTACCCTAAAGATTTCTACTTCTGATACATCCTGTGAGTACAGAAACAATTTTTTTTCCCCAGCACTAGCTTGGGAGCAACGTTTCTTTGTAAAGTAATTTAAAATTATTCTAACAAATACTAAGTGTATATTAATTATTAAAGCCAAAGTGGCTAGTGTTGACAAAGAAAACCTATCTGGGGTGTTTTGTCCTTTGACTCTAGAAAGTTAGTCTCTATTGTCAATTCTGAGCAGAGACAGACATTTGTATGGTTCACACAGATCACTTTCCAGCTACGTAACTGGTAGGAAGTACAATCCCTTGGAAAGGCAATCCAATTCGCTCATGACCTTTCACTTCTTTTCAGTTCTTTTAAAATCATATATTTACTTGCAAAGTGCTTCTTCTCTTGTTCTGATAACATATTTAAAATTGTATGTTATGAGATAACACATTCAAGCAGAGAGGAGTCTGGACCAAGATTGAGGAGGCAGCTAGGTGGCATTTTGATTTGCACAGGAACTCTTTCATCAGAACCTCCAGAAAGACCTTCTATTTTCAAAAAGGGTCGGAAGGAGGAGCCAGGGAACTACAGACCAGTCAGTCTCACCTCTGTGCCTGGTAAGAACATGGAGCAGATCCTCCTGGAGGCACTACTGAGACAGGAGAATTGTGAAGAGGTGATTGGGTACAATCAGCATGGCT
>JAOXOE010000874.1:22026985-22081523 GCA_028565055.1 Phoeniculus purpureus
CTGCCTTGAACAGCTCCAGGGACGGCGACTCCACCACCTCCCCGGGCAGGCCATTCCAGTGGCCAGTGACTCTCTCATTGAAGAACTTTCTCCTCACCTCAAGCCTAAATTTCCCCTGGCGTATATTCAGACTTGCCAGCACAATTAGTGTAATTGGTACGGACACTGGAAGAGACCCTGCAGCCTGTTAGTTAATCTTAAGATCCATTAGTACATTATGAATAGTTGCCTCATTAGAAGGATTCTGCTGATGGCTTCTAGTAAGACAACCTGTCAGTGAGGTGATGTGTAGGCTTGCCACAAACAACGCATATCGTCTGTGCTTGTCAGGTACGTTATATGCCTATGGGGCTAGAAATGATTCTTAGGATATTTTGCTCCATCATGGCAGGTCTCTACCATGTTGCCCACAGCAAAGCCCTCCTTTTGTATTACCTTTTCCAGAATTGGCATTAGATGCCTGTGAACCGGAAAAGGCCTCATGTTCCCAAAGATCCTTCCATACAGGCAGTGTGTAAGTGGATCATAATCAACACCAACTGTTCAACAACATGGAGCTGATCACGGATCACAAAATAATGGATGTCCAGCATCACAGCATCCCTCAGTGACCAGGAGGTCTAAAGAACCGAAGCACTGAAGTCTCAGGTATTTGTCGGACTCTGATAAACAACAGAAAATACGGTTCAGGTGGTTATAAGCAGGGAGAATAGCGGGGGAATGGGAACTGCTGCAACTATCAGGGCCAAACTGCGGCATTTTGAAGAGATACATGTTCTGTGGCGAGAAAAGAACAAGAGGCTCTGAATCACCTCTGAAGAGGTACACTTATGCAGACGGGAATATGACCGTGTGTCATTTTCCAGGGACACTCCAAAGAACCCTTTAATCTAAATCTCCAAAATACTGAGTCTGTTGCATTACTGGGGAGAAGAAAATGTCCCTTGAAGCAGAAAGTAGAAGGGAACTCAGAGATAGCTGCTGTCAGTCAACCCCGTTGCCATGACTCTCTGTCCATAGAGACAACTATGCTGAGAGACTGACTAATGAGATGGCTAGTGACACAGAGAATCTACAGAGGAGAGGAGCAAGGGGCAGTCAGACCATGCCAGACACCACTGTCGTCTGGGGTGATGATCTAAAACTATTTTCTCTTTTCTCTTTTCCCTTTCCCCATCTCTGCTCTTTGACCATAGCATCTATTAACTTTAGTAAACTCAACTTTTACGTGGAGCTGTGGTACACCTCCTTAGTTCTACCCAAGCTAATCTACAAACCTAAGTAATTCCTTTTCCTTTCCCCTATCAGTTTGGACCCAACAGCACTGCTGCTCCTATTTCTGCTTTGAAAAACAGCTTGTTTAATTCCAGAGAGAGAAGCAAAGGAAGGGGTCATTATTGGAGAACAAATTAGTGTTCCTCAGACACATGCTGACATCAAAACTGAACAAAGATATCTTAAATAAGCTTTCCTAGCTGAGGAGCTTGAAGTAACTGTTTTACTTCCTGCCAAACAATGTATGGTCTACGAGGAATGCAAACACCACCTCCAGGTAAAACAGCCATTGAAAATTTTGAATATAATCCATTCATTGTGAAAAATATAAAGGACGGGGTTACTAGCCTACATTAGTCTCTTCTTCTATCCTGACTTCATCTTTGCATTGTTAAGGGCTAACATACACAGACACACCTGAAAAAAAGTCTGGTTTACTTTTCAGGGAATATTGTCAGCTATCACATCCAAGATCTCTTTCTATTACTACTAACCTTTTGCTGGTGTTTTCTGTGAAGCAGCTGAATAAATTGAATTAGGAAAAGTGTGACTGGCAGCAACAGCTTTGCTTCCTATTCACACAGGAGTCATTCTGGTCACACCATTTGACAAAGCAGGGGCAACCCTTCAGACAGCCTATGGTGCTAGAGATACAGTGCTTCGTATACCTTTAGTATAATGTGGAGTGGTCTGTGGTGCTTTTGCCTGTTGTAGGTGGCAATGCGAAGAAGACCAGGTTGTGCTGGGTATGGAGATTTGAAGGTGGTTTTCTGTTGAACTCTGTAGCTGCCGTAAAGACTCTGTTAAAATGTTTGCACAAGGGGTTGTAGTGTGGGAAACTCTGTTACCCTAGAGGAAAAAAATCCAAGCCTTTGTTGAGTTAATTTTCCCCTACAGAAAAGAAATGATATGTATTTTTTTTAATATATTTATTCTATTAAGTGATTTTTGTTGTTTGCTTCCAGTCTTCTAGCCATAACGATGAGAGAACAAATAAATACGTTATATATAACCCTGTGATGTGAAGACTGATGCTGACAAAAAGTGGTATGATTTTCTATGCTCAGGTGGCCCAAATAACAGACTTGAGTTCTGAGTAAGGTCACAGTGCCCTCTGCTGAAATATAGAAGCCTGCAAGAAAAATAAACGATATTTAAAAAACCCAACAAAGAAGCTTATAAATAACATGGTTCTTATTCAATATAAATGACAACATAACTGTGAAATTATATTTGGGACCTTACATTTTCCCTTTACAGTCAAGTAAGGTAAACTGGGAAACAGTTTGATTCCAACTTTGTTTCTGTTCTATGTAGAGATGTTTCTCTGCATCTCTCTGCTCTGCAGCATGACTCACAAACCAAAAACCCTCAGAAAGCATCACTGACAGTACTGGTGCAGAAGCAAGTGCTAGTGGAAATGTCTTCCCCTTACATAGAGGAAAGAAACTGTAAACTTGTGGCAGTCTTTCAAAGCAGGCAGTGGACAGTCAAAAAACCCGTGATTTTTATCTCTCTTGTTTTCTGGATTGTATCTATACCTAAGGTTTAACTTTGCCACTTCACTGGAAGAGGAAGGGTTAATAATAAGTGTAAGTTTGCTGATAGCCTTTTTTTCTTAATGGGTGTGGGAAACCATGATGGCTAAGAAAAGAAGAGGAAAACATTTAATGGATGTCTAAGGCTGAACTAATGTTGACTAATGGGCTTTAGACATTTAGCATCTGGAAAAAAACTGATCCGGGGAAGAACTCTGTAATAGTTCTTCTATTACAGAAGAAAGAACTTTCAGGGAAGAAAGAACTCAGATGGCAGAGGTGGGTGTAAGCAGAAATACAGGAGGTTGCACATAAATATGAAAAGGAACTTCTTCACAGTGAGATTTTCAGAGGAGAACATCTGGAATTTAATGCTTGAGATGAAGTGGTAACTAAGAGGCAAAACCCCCATCTTCTTCAGTAATTTGTCTCATAATCGTTTCCTCATTTCCCCAGTGCTTCCATCCAACATAATCTTTCATCTGTGCTTACAACCCACACTTTATGTTTCTTAATGTGAAGCTCGGCAGATAATTCCAACTAAGTTCACCCAGAGGTTATTCTAATTCCCTCCACTGAGATTTCAATTTAGAGGCTCACATTACCCCATTAATTAAAGTGACCCTTTTTTTATTATAGCATCATCACCTTAATCAGTTAGTGTGATGGCCAGGCTTTGCTTGTTGCTCGGCTTGAGAGTGAGATCTTGTTAAAAGGATGCCTTATCTACTGGACAGGTGGCAAACAGTAAAGCAATATGAGATTCCTGCTACTTGGCACTGCCTCTTCTTGTCTTCTAAGCATGCTAGAACCGCCAGCAGGCAACCTCTCCTTGCAGACCGGAACCCAGCAGCTCACTGTTAACAGGCTGTAGCTGAGACACACCAAACCCACCTTTTCCAAACAAGCACAAGCTTCCCAGGGTCTGGCATACCTCACAGGAGTTAATGCTCTTAAAAGGCTTGTGAAAGGTTGTACTTCCAGGAGTCTCACTCCAAAATAACTAACTCTATCTGTATTTGGCTACAGATTCCCTTTTATTTTTAGGCTGCTCAGTCACATCCTCTCTCTCAATGGTTGCTGCCTCTGGTCAGGCAGGCAAGTGTGCCTCCTCTGCTTCTGTTGTGGAAGTTTCTGTGTGCTGAGCACGTTATTCATGAGGTCTTTTTGGCAGTGCCTGTAACATCCACAGAGATAAGCTTTGATTTTGCACATTGTAGTACTTTTTGGTTCGTGAGCGTTTGTTAAGTGGAGATACAAAATGTGACTTCCTTCAGTCAAAGCACTCTATAGCCTCATGCTAATCTTCTCTTGAACAATTTCCTTTGCAAGAGAACTTCCCTTTTCTGGTACTATCTTACGGAAATTAGTTTTGATAGCAAATACATTCAGCTACCTACCTTCGTTTTCCCATACCTGGTGCCTTTTGATCTATGTATATGTAGGATGAGAGCAAGCATTCATTTCTATCTGAAGCTAAAGTGACGACTGTATTGAAAGCTGGAGTAATTGCTTCTCAGCACTCTGCAATAAATTGTGCTGTGGCACGACAGAGGAAGGAAATCTGTCGCCGCCTGTACTTGTTTCATTTGCTGTGCCACTGCCTTGGCCTAATACATTCTGTTCCCTGGCCCCTTTTACGGAAGAGCAGTTTCCTGCACAGGAACCTGTTCCTGTTTGTGACATACTTTATCTTAAAAACAAAAATCATACCCCAGCATTTATAGACACCTCTTTCCTTTTCCATGATGAATCAGCTCTCTTTCTGGGTATTCTGTGATCCCTCCACATATTCTCTGGGACAGAGGCAATGAAAGAAGCTCTAGGATGAGCTTTGGAATTATTCTATTTATAAATATTATTGCCTTCGATTTCAAAACCAATCCTGAAGACCCGGCTACTCTGTTCCTAATGCATTATGTACGTATATGTAGGCTGCACCTTCTAAAAATGATGTAAAATTGTATCCATGGAACTCACCCGTCTCACATGAAAAAATAGCTGTGCTACTGGAAATGGGAGTCTCCTTCTCTGGATCTCCAGAGAAGGATCATGTTCAGTCTTGAACATATCTAGGTTTAAGACCCACTTGGACATGTTCCTGTGAGACTTGGTCTAGGTGATCCTGCTCTGGCTGGGGGATTGGATTAGATGATCTTTCGAGGTCCCTTTCAAACCCTAATGACTCTATGATTCTATGAAATGAGTTAGGGAAGATGCAGACAAATCTGCAAAAGCCTCAGTGAACACACAAAACCTGGACCCACTGCTACATTGGGAAAGATTTTTTTGGGTTTGGTTTTTTTTGTCCCAAAAATCTCACTGATTGTTGTTGGGTTCATTAACAGCCTAAGAAGGACCTTTACAGACCCAGTATAAGAATGTAGTTTACAAGAAGTAGGATTTAAAGCAAGAGTAAAAGGACTCCAAAACGAAAATCAGAATTAAGCGTTCTCTTTAGGTACAAATGGACAAATTGCTTCTGCAAGAATTCTCATGAACAAAAAAGCCCACACTTACATTCAAACACTTGTTCCTACGACCTTAAACTCATATAGCTGATTATTCAAGGTTAAGCATGTGTGGGATGACCACTTAAAAAAAATTACAAAGATGGAAAGATCAAGTATCTGCCTGTACCTCTATATATATGTATATATATATATATTGCTGTGTCTCTACCTAATGAGAATCATAGAATCACAGAATCATTAGGGATTGGAAGGGACTTAGAAAGATCATCTAGTCCAATCCCCCTGCCTCAGCAGGATCACCTAGACCAAGCCACAGAGAAACACATCCAGGAGAGTGAGAAACATCATCTCCCTTCGTATTTCTGCATCACAGGTATATTCTAGCAAATGGCATGTCTCCATTCAACTTTATCACTTTTGCACATTTCTGAGAATTTGTAATGTTTACAATAAAGACACAGAGCGTCTGAGTATTTTGAAGTCCTTGGTCAGAAATTTGGTTCGCTATGGATGTGGATTCACATACTGGTTTTAGCATAAGTATGTGAAAGGGAAAACACAGTTTTAACTCAAACTTGCAATAATACACTGAGCTCCTAAGAGAGCATTTGCTTCCCTATTAAGCTCTATATCAAGACTTTGTGTTCTGGGATTTTCCAGCAACAAGCTTTCTTAATGTCTTCAGTAGAGAATTTGCAATTTGCAATGTCATTTACTATTTCACAGATCCTGAACATCAGGCTTTCACAGGCAAAAAGGGGAACAGTTTGCATACAAAAATGCTTTTGTAATTGTAGGAACATCTTTGGGAAACACATGAACGCAATTACTTATAGGCTCGTACATCTAAGCACACATACATCTAGAAACTGCAGTTCACTAAAGATCTTGGTTCAGTGCTTGCATAATGAGTATACTGCTAGACATATGCTTATTACTGTGAACTTAATTTACTGTCCTTATTTTAGAAAATGACTTGTATGTCACTGTTAACAGTGCCGTTGTGGAGTTTATAAAGTACTGCCTGGAGTGGTGAGGAACAGGGAGAAGGAAGAGTGCACAAAGACTAAGTATGGAAGTAATGAAACTGAAGAAAAATGAAACAAGAAAAAACCCATCCAATTATTCCTATAAAGACTGGTTATCAGCATTTCTAAGCTTCATATTGGTGCTCATTCTAATTCTATACTCTGGAGCATGAAGAGTTTAATCTGGTCCATTCAATATGAAACGTGTGGAAGAATTCAAAGCCACCCCAGGTCCCAGATTACAAAGGACCTGTTTAATGCTGAGCAAGCAACTCTGCACACAAAAACAAGCAGTGGAGATAAACATTTTTACATGAGTTCTGTGACATTAATTAATATTTCCATGCTTCTATCTGATCTTGAACATGCTGTTACCATGTGAGTCATGGGGAAAGATAACTTAGTTGAGCATGTATATTTGGGGTAATTGTTCTGCTAAAAGAGCCAGGTTAGATTTTAAAATTTGAGTCAGGCTGAGTAGACTATAAAGGCATGAAAAGAGAAGAGGTGCAATTCACTCCCCAAGACACTTTGGAAATTGGGGAAGAACGATGGACAAAAACCCACAGGCAGCAAAACGCATCATGTCATGAACAGAAGATTCTGTGAGAAGAAGATACTTAACCAGAGCAGCATTCCAGCCCTTATGGACTGGGAGGGAAGTGGTGAGGAGAGCCCTGTCCGTAAAAAGCAGGAGGAGAAAGGTATGGCTGCCAACAAATTTTTCTTGAACCTCTATTTCTAACTACTAAAACTTGACATGAACATGACATGAACATGACATTTGTTTTCCAGCTAGCAAAAGGAACAAAAAGGAACAAAATGGCAATCGTTCATGTTGTTATGATTCATATGAGTACATACTCGTAACAAAGCAATGCTCTTGTGAAGGAACAGAAGAATCTGTTGCCGATATTGGACTATTAAAAAGGAAAAAATAACCCGGAACATGCTGTCTTAGGGGAATTTGTATTACGCCATTAAAAGAACTACTAAAAAGCAGAAATTTGCTACCGAGTGTTGCTTATCATAGAATCATTTCCCAGGAACAGAAATTACGTGAGACCACAGATAACGGGTCGTGTCTGCTAATGAGCACATGCACCAGTCAACTGCATCACAGTTGGGAGAAAACTATTGGATCATAGTTCATACTCTGAAGATAAACCATCTTCAGCTAAAGTATCTCACATACATTGAAGAGATGACAAACCATCACGAGGTCCATCCATAAAAGCTCACAATTACAGAGAACATACCCTGAACTGGTCCTAGGGTATGTGGCTAAAATGGCACTGGAAATGCTCCACAGGACTGTATCTCTAATTGTTCAAACCAGTTCTCATAAAGCATTTTTACTTATAAACTTGAGCACACAGAGAGAAAGTAATTCTGAAATACCACTTTGTTTTCACGCTCTGTTTAAGCTATATTACAAGACAGTCCATTGCATGTTCTATGCACTTTTTCTCAGAAAAAAGTATAAATCAGGACTCTCAGCTGTTGCCCCATTCAAAGTAGATAAAGATGAAACAAGGAATTTGCCTCATGTGGGTAAGTTGGCCTTCAAGGACAAGGTTTATACAGACTGATTACTTGGAACTGACCAAGCCTATTTCTCATACCAAATGCAACACTCCCAAACCTCTTAAGCAAAGCACAAGTCGCTCTGGGCTTTTTTCAGTGTGGGTCACCGCAAGGACACAAGAGCAGTCACAAGGTAACATAAGGTGGGGCTCATCTCAGGGAATCCCGATTCCTCTCTCCCCCAACTGTTCCTAATATATCCAAAAACTTTATTTTCAGAATTTCATTACATAAACAAAGGGAGAGTTTTACCTTATCATTTCCGTTACACCCAGTTGTGCAAGTCAATGGCCAGATAAGCCTTTTTGGGTTTTAGCAAGTTACAAGTGTTGACACAATTTAATACACAAAATTGCTGTATTCCAAGGTCATGTAACGAAAAAGCTCGTAAAGCCAAAGACAGCCTTACGTACTTCAATACCGAGCACTGCTTTAGACTTTTCAGCAGCCCGAGACACAGGTGAAAGAGAAAGCATTAGAAAACAAACATACGCTTGTGAACTCTAGGAAAGAACAGAACCTTCCCATGAGCGCTAGAACAAGTATGACCAGAAGAGGTGAAAAGCTCACATATTTGCTGTTTTGAAGTTTAGAAGTTACTGCTTTTCTTTGCACTTTGCAGATGCATGGACACTAAGATGGTACCAGGATCACCGTAAACACATATAGCCATGACATAACCTTTTGACCCACACTGCATCACATCATACAGCTATCATAAACTAGGCAGACTGGGCTTTTCAGTCAGACCCAGGTGACTTCCTCAGACAGATATACTTCTCTCCTACTTAAGGTGAACAGAAGCTGAGGGGAAGCAGAGGACACAAGACTTGACTTGAACAGGAAAACTTACTTTTATGTCCTAGGTCAGAATTGATCCAGGGTCTCAGCTGTCAACAGCTGTCAACAGTCCCACAATATACCAAATTAAGCCTGTCTTTTCATAAACAATGTCCTTGCCATCTTCCGAGCCCTTTACAAATGGATGTCCAGCCCCTCACATAGTGAATTTTCAGTGACCAGAGAGACTGCTTTATTAATAGCACACAGTCTGATCACTGTTCCGAGTAGCTTACTTATTCTTTTCTGGTTTCTTGGTTGTAGCTTAAAAAGCACTAACAATTACAAAATAAAATGCAAGAACATATAGAGCAAGAACATGAGTACAGATGTGTACAGATGTACCTGAAAAACCTCTAACACATCTTCGAACACTCTTTCTGTAGCACTGTGAGGTTTCCATTTCTTTACATTTGAGTACACCTGACACCATTGGAGTAAGGAATGGAAACTAATTTATTTGTAAACAAAGCTGGACTACGGAGATGAAACTACAACATTTGGACTGGGTTTGGAGGAAAGACGCCTCATTTTTAAGATCTGGGTTTCAGGCATGAGGTGAAAAGTTTACGGCTCAGCCCTTGCACCTCGGCTGGCGTGCTTGGAAAGCAGTTTAGGGACGTGAGTAATTTCAACTGAACACAGCCAAAGCGCCATTCAGTCTGGCAGTCGCCTCTGGAGATAGCTCACACCTCAAAGCAGGGTCAGCTACAGTAGCTTCTTCACAAAGACTCATTCTCTCTGTCAATCAGTTCCAGGGCTTGACCACACGGTCAATAAAAGATTTTCTTCTGTTTATGTGGACCTGCCTGCATTTCAACATGTGTCCGCTGCCTCTTGTCCTGCACACCACTGAGAATGAGTAGCCTGTCTGCATCTTCTTTAGTCCTCCAGGTAGCTATAGACATGGATAAGATGTCCCTGAGTTGACAATGGTACTACAGCAGATCCACACCAAGTTGAAATTACTACATTGAACTGAAACAGCAGCAGCCCAGAAGGATTTTAAGATGACAGATTTTGGAAACAAACCAGTAACCTCTGTCACCACTAATGACTTGTTACCCAGTATACCCAACTTGTCCCTGAACGAAAAGTGAGGTAAGTTCCATAAACATCACAGGTCTGCTGGTGTATGAAAAAAAATTGTTCATATTACTCGCACCGCACACGTTACAAGATTACTTGATACAAAAACGGAAGAGACTAAAGATTTTATTGCCTTGTCAGATGTAACATTTATTTACGCTATGTGTCAAGTGTTTAAATTTACACAAAAGACAACACTTCAGTTCCAACTGTCCATCAGTAAAACCCTACATCAGAATACCTCTGACACTTACAAGTACTATTTTTACAAGATGGCTTAGAGCAGTAGAATCTTATAAATAATGGTCAGCTTCTCAAGACTGAAGGTCACTACCTCATTGGTATTTTTCTGTTAAGCATAACCCACAGAACAGTGGAAGTCTAAGAACCATTTAAATCCCCAAACACTATCACTTAACTCGCATTGGCTTGCACTAGTAACACCAAACATTATAGCTAGTCTTAAAGATTTACCACATTTCCCCCTAACAAAACATCCTTTTTCTTTTTCCTAATATTTTAAGACAAATGCGAATCAAAACAACTGCCAAATACGCAATCATCCATTTGGCTTGGTTTTACAACAAAAATAACATCAGTTGTGTTTTGTTAACTTCACCTCTCATGTATTGCTCCTTTCACCTCCTCTCTCACTCAGCAAACTACACTAGACCAGGCAATTTAACTGTAGCACTGAGGTAGCATATTTTAATTGAAGAGAGTAACAGGTCTGCTACTGTGCTTCCTCTCCTTTAAAGCACAGGAAAAAAAATAAAATCCCCAGTTTTTCAACTTCTTTGGAGAAGACAGGTGCACAGTTCATTTCCAACAGCCTCTCCATCTGAATTCAAAGCACAAAGCATCTCTGAATGGTAGATACACTATACCAGCCAGAATGAATCACAACTATGTCAGTTTTACTAGAACTATGGTTACAGTTTAGCTCTACAGCACCTATTGTTACTTACTATGAAATGCATCTTTACAGTCTTTGAAATTTAATTTCAGAGACTAGGACCCTGAAAAAGGGCAGCTGTGCATCAGTAGTTCTAAATAATTTTCACACTATCTGCAGAATGTCAAATAATTGCAACACAACCAAGATAAATCAATCAAACCCAATACAAAATCAATAGTGACATGAATAGTGAATAGAAGAACTGAAGTTAAAGCAAAAAGACAGAATGTGCCTGAATGAACTGAGGGCACTTTCCATTCACTTAAAAGTTAAAGCTGGTATAGCCTTAAAAATAACCCCAAAACACCCACTGCGAGAGTAGAAGTTTAGTTTGATGACAAACTGAGAATAACAGTACCTCAGCTTTGCCTTTCTAGCTAAAAGCCTTAAAACAAAAAGATGAAGTCAATCTGTACCCAAGACTGCAGCCCATATTTAGACTGTTTACCAAAATTAATCTTACAGAGAGACAATTGAAGAATGGTAGCCCTTTTCCCCTCTGAGTGTCACGCTGATATACAGTCCTTTCACCCAGTCCTGGGCTGATCTTTGAATTACCCCTTCTCCACATTTCATACAGCAAAGTGTACTGCAGTGAAAACTCCTTGAGTCAGCTACATGCATAGGGGAACTTGGTCTGTTACACCTGGGAAAGCAAACTGAGATTGAAACTGAGCTGAATGCCAAACAAACCCTCAGGAAAACAGCTGAGGGAAAATGTGTTAAGTTCTAATGACCAATTCAAGCTGTTAATAGACACTTTAATGTTAGTCTTTCAAGTAATCCAAGATACAATCCAACACCTGTTATCAAAAATTTAAGGCTTTTATGAAAAACTCTTTTACATACAAAAGGAGTATTAAACAGAAGGAACTTGTTTACAGTAAATACAAACACCTGAAAAAAATCTCTGAAACCTGTTTATACAAATACTAATAAATTCTTTAATATTTTGTACAACTAGAAGGTGCAGATTGGCATTCAAGCGGTCACTGCTGGCAAACATCTGTCAGACAATAACGTGATTTACTTGGATAACAATATAGTTTAAAAAGCCATAAATTAAAAAATAAGTTAGTTCACATTTTTTTTCCCCCAGCTTTTATGTACATCTTAGTCTTTAACGAGATCACGTAGCTTTCTTCAGAAGCTCAAGGTCTTTCCGTCGGCTTCTGATTGCTCTGGCACAGCCATACTCTTCCAGTTGTAATGGGATGTACTTTTCTATCTGAACAAGCCCATGCCTAGCAGGACCAGTAAACAGCTTAGTCCAGGATGGCTTGAAGTTTCCTCTGAAGCCCAGAAAGGCCAGGCTTCCTATAAAAAAAAAAAAACCAAAACAGCTCAGTGTTACCAAAGCAGTAAAGCCCATCCAAGCATAACACAGGACCAGTTTGGACAGGAATGGCATACTTCTTTGAAATTCTACCCTCAGATTATCCATAACATTAACCTAGTTGCAGCTCCACATGAATCTCAGAAGGAAATAACTGATCTGCAATTTCTTTTTTTCAGTATTCAGTATTAAATATTCTGAAACCTTAACTAGAAAACACAGGACTCGTGTCAGGGCATTTAGCAGCCAAGAGCCATCCCATGTGGCCTGTGAAGTGATCAGCCCCCAAAACACCAACAGCTTCTGATCTCTACCTTCAAATTTTGTTAGAACAGGAAATATTATCCTGGCACAGAAGATTGTGTAAAAATAGATTCAGGCTCAGCACAAAACACAAGCTTTGGGAAAATAGCCCAGGTCTCTTATTCTCTAATCTGAGGTCACAAAGAACTGCTAGTCCCTTCTCAGCTTGCAGCAAGCTTCACACATTGCTGTACAGGGCAATCTGAGGGGTTTTCTGCCCCATCCGCCCCACCCTCAACAAGGAATGAAATGCAGCCGCCCAGACCAGTGCAAACTGGCAACCATCCTCCACCAGCTGCATCCTTTCACACACCCTGTGAGAAACCCACCATGCCAACACAAACACACAGACCAAGGAGGGGTGTCAAAGATACATTCAGAATTTCCACCAACCATTGCTCTGCAGATAAGGCGGTTTCGCTGTCCCAAGAGACTTTAAGGCTTCTGATAAATTATTAGGAATTGCTATATCACCTCTTGTGCTCAGTAGAACGACAGACCTGCAGCAGAAATGGTGCAAAGACAGCAACTGTTACAACCACTAAATTTTCTCACTGTTCTACTACATGCTTCTGCAGCTAGCTGGCCTCATAGTCCACATACTGAAGAGAATTCATGTGGTTTCAGCCAACCCTCTATTAAAAAGTACCTACAAAGGCATCCACCTAGGGGAATTTTTAATTTATTTTTAAATTTAACTTCAAAATAATTGAAAAGTATTATTTTAGCATATTTTTAATTAAAAAAAATCAAGTGTTATTACTGATCCTGAATTAGAATATTGGAATGCTGATTTTTATGTCAGTAGCTTTTTCTTGTTTTTTGATGTTATTCTGTGAGAAACAATTTTCACCTGACAGAGAGAGAACAGTATGGGAACTTGTCACATAGTTCTCATCAGTGTTCTTAAGTGACTTACTCTTGTTTTAAGCAAAGAAGTGTTACTACATGATGCTTACTCTAAAAAACAAAGAAAGAGTTACTTTATTTTCTCCAGTAAGGCTAAACTGTTAAAATGATCCTGTGTTTCTCCATTCCTCTCAACACAGAGCTCGCTTTCAGTGTTCCTGTATAGACTGCCTTATCTAAATCCTCATTAGAGAGCAGAGCTAGAGACTGCAAGACATACAGGAAACAAAAAAAAAAGTCATTACACATACCTCTGTGGAATTCCAGATTTTAAATATCCATTTACACTCTTAAGTTCTACTCCAGAAAATAATTTGTTTCCTGTCACTGTACCAGTGCAGGCATCAATTACAACAGTAAGTATACCATTATCATTGAAGGAAAACATAGTGTCATTGACCTGAATGGGAGAAGGACAGAAGAAAATTACTTGTGGGATTTCTGACACTTCAGGGGAGCTCAATCTTCAATCTCTGACTTCTACAAGGGATCATACATTTCAGGTAACTCACTACCTGCACACACGTTCCCATAGCAGTTTGAAGCTGATAGAGTTACGCTTACGTGCCATTTGCAAGTCTAAGTAATTCAAGAGTTCTACTATTTCACTGGCATGGCACTGCAGAACGTATGCCACATACGTATTTTAAGTTCGGTGCTATAAGGATGTCTTCAAATGCTACTTCAGCATCACATGCAAGTTTCCCTCCACATACAAATAGAGAAGTTAAAGTAAACTGCTTCATATACAGTAGCACCTCACTAGACTTATCCGGCCTGCATTACAACAAGTCAAGAAATCCCTGTGAATTTTTCAGTAACTGCCATTTTGAAGGAGTTTAGTAAAGCTTGATGGCTTGAATGACTGATCCCATTACCTCATCAATCTGTTAGCACAAAACAATTCCAACCACATGGACTTAAGCAACAGGATGTTTAGTTTAGGTTTGCTTTTTTTCAAGGCAACCATTGATAAATGTTTGTCCATTCAGGTTTCAATATGAATCTGAAGATTATTAATTTTTTGTTACTGGTATAATTGCAGTCTTTCCAGTAGAAAAGGAATTCAATACACATTGGCTTTGGAGCCTTATTTTCTCAGGTTAAACCATCAGCTTTTTGATTGTTTTTCAAATTATGAACCAACACTTTTTATTCAACTGAAGAAAAGTGAGGTCAGCATTATGTGAAGATGTAAAACTGTTGTGATGCAGACTGCTAAAAAGAAAGATAGTTGGAAGTCCACTGCACAGAATACTTACAGAAATAAATGCCTGCTGACCACTGCTTAACTCTTTTTTACCACATGAATTAATCTGCACAAGGAGGTAGTTTTTGTGAGGATCACTGGTGAAAACCATCTGTTTTATCAAATGAAACATGTTAAGTTCACATATCTGCATGTCTTCAATACTATCAAGCCCAACAATTCACAACAGATTGCACACGCTCCACACAAACGCACCCATTTGTTGGTGACATTATTTATGGTAATAACAATGTTAATAAATACTACGATGCACAGCAACTATAGCATAACCCATTTTATTCCCTACTTACTTTCAGTATTTTTATCAGCTTGTATTGCTCATATGAACAATGCAATTTTAAATTCATGCTATGAGCAAAGATCAGAAAAGGAGTGGGACAATATATAACACACAGATCTCCAGAGAGACATTGTCTATCCTATGATCAATACAGTACCTATATCCCTTCTCTGTAGCATTCAGAGTGAAAGACAAAGCAGTATTTTCCAAAGGACAAAATCTGAAACCTTTGTGCTACAACAGACCCTCCCTCCTTTCAGCATACAGATTAAAAGCACGATCACTGCAGACATTTAGGTGCAGTATTCCATGCTCACAGACTGAAATTCTGCCCTACAGCAAGCAGATAGCAATAATGAAAGTTTTTGCTCGTCTTATCTTACCTGAGTTGTGCCACACTTAGTACATGGTACAGTATTTTTTACTGGCATCTGCTTTATGATGGTTGGTCCTCGATAGTACTTTGGGTAAGCTTTTGCCATACAGTTACTGATTCCTTTCACTGAATCTTTGGTCACAATCTTGATCCTTTCACATCCCTGAGATGAGCAATAACTGTGACCATCCCTATTATATTTGGCTTGAAGAAATAAAAACAGTAATCTACACAAGAGGGGGAAAAAGAAATCCAAGTCAATTGCTGGAAAAGACAACCTTATTGTCAAACCTTAACAGTAATATTCCCTGATTTTCAGAAGGAGAGAATCAAAAAAATCACAGAATTGTTTAAGTTGGAAAAGACTTTTAAGATCATCAAGTCCAACCACTAACCTAACTGTACTATGCCCACCGTTAAATCATGTCCCTAAACTACTTATCTAAATGACTTTTAAAAACACAAGGGATGGTGATTTAACCACTTCCCTAAGCAGCCTGTTCCAATGCCTGATGACCCTTTCAATGAAATTCTTTTTCCTTAATGTCTAACCTGAACTTCCCCTACTGCAGCTTAAGGCCATTTACTCATCCTATCACTTGTGACTTGGGAAAACATACCAACACTCATCTCTCTACACCTCCTTTCATGTCGCTGTGAACAGCAATATAGCCTCCCCCGAGCCTCCTTCAGACTAAATAGTTCCAGCTCCCTCAGCCGCTCCTTCATAGCTTATTCAACAAACTTATTGCCATTCTATGGATCCGCTCTAGCACCTCCATGTTTTCTTGAAATGCCCATAACACAGCACTCCAGGTGTGGCCCCACCAGTGCCAAAGACAGGGGACAAACAGTCCCCTACTCCTGTGGGGGACACTACATCTGATACAAGCCAGGATGCCATTGGTCTTCTTGGCAATCTGAGCACGCTGCTGGCTCGTATTTAGCAATGATCAATCAATAGCCCTAGGTCTTTTTCTGTCAAGCAGTTTCTAGCCACTGTCTCTCAAGGCTGTAATGTTGCAGTGAGTTGTTGTGACCCAAGTGCAGGACCTGACACTTGGCCTTATTGAAGCTCTTACCATTGGCCTTGACCATTGATCCACTCCATCTAGAACTCACTGTAGGACCTCTCTACTCCCATGCACATCAACACAGTCACACAATTTGGTGTCATCTGCAAAGTTACTGACGGTTCACTCAATCCCCCTGTCCACATCATCAATTAAGGTATTAGGAAGGAGTGGCCCCAATACTGAGCCCTGGGCAACACCACCTGTGACCAGTCACCAACAGGATTTAACTATTCACCTCCACCCTTTGGGTCTGACCATCCAGACAGTGTTTAACTCAGCAGAATGTATGCTGTCCAGGCCACGAAACTTCTGTATTAATTTCTGCACTATTGTTTAAACCTTTTGTCCTGGGTTTTGCAAACCATAACACTTTTCCAAAACACCTATAGTTTGCTAGAGTTAGGAAGTCTCTGGTTATTTAGGAAGATATATATCTGAAATTCCTCAAAATTAGAGGAATTAAAGGAAACATAATTATGAATTTATACATTTCGAAAAGAACAGATGCTCTTCAGCACACTGGCTTGTAGCAAACCAACCAAACTGTGGAGTGTAGAGGTTTTCTCCCAACACAGATCTTTGCAGATACCTGCAAGTAACTGTATATTCAATTTTACGCACCAGCACAGGACAATGTAACTGTACTGTTGCAAATGACTGGAAATGCAGATAAGGGTATAGTGGTCATTAATGTTCACAGTACACAGAGACTGGTCATTCCTCTGCTATATATCTGACTTACCGCTATAGCTCTTAGACTGTAGAAATGTAAATGTCTTTTCAAATCCTACATTCACCAACATGTTTACTACAGACAAAGTATCAGATAAAGGCATGAAACAAGAGAAGAACTTATAAATTAAAGGTGAACATTTGTGACAAACATGAGTGATGCACGTAGGACTTTACTGAAAGTTGCCCATTGCTCAAACCTTTTAGAAGGATCTCAATGGCCTCTGTCAAAAGTACTATTCAAAGAAAGACTAGGACTTTTAAGTACTTTTGAGAAGTGGATTAGGTTTAAAAATGGTTTAGGATTTTCAGAAAAATGTTCTTTAAATATTCTTAGAAAACTTACTGGAATTTAATTTCTGAAAGACACTTCTCTGCAGCACACCAGATACCACATTTTCCCTGTATATGGGACAGGAAGAATCTGCTGCTACTGTGGGGCTCTTGGGAAAGTATTTCCATGACAAGCACTGTATTTTCGAAATTCAAAGTCACAAAGCATTCTTTCAGACAGAATTTGAGCACCTTCACAAATTCAAACAGTTTTCTCTTTATCTAGTTGCCTTTAATACTATCAGATTGGACATTTTAGGTTTAAGCATCTTCCAATAGGGTCAAGTTACAAGGAGTTACCCAGTGCTGTTGTCAAAGTAAAACTTCTTGTCTGATCGATTCTTTTCAAGCTCCATCATTGAAGAAACAGGCATGTAGCGCTCTACCTTGCTTGACAGAGGAGACGACCGCCTTTGAAAGGTTTCCAGTACTATAACAAAATCTGTATTTGGCTGATAGCAAAGACCAAACCGAATCCAGTCATTCCTGTAAACAAAATAAAATACATGACTTATGGTATGAACTGTTTATATGACAATATATAGATCATTCAGAAGAAAAACTAACAGGAATACAAAAATATCTCCCAAACCCTTAAACAGATCTCCCTCACCCTCTTATATATAAAGTGATTCAAAGTTATAGTAACTTTGATACTCAAGAAACATCTGATGTTATACTGTAGACATTTAATAAGTTTCTATGACAACCAAATACAGTATCAATGACAAGAAATAAAGTAACCATACTTGTTGAAATTAATGAGATACAGATAGGTGACATTTGGAGCTTTTCCATTCCAATGTATTGTGTAGCCCTTTTGGAGCATCACTACTGGCTGGTATTGTTGAAAGGCAGCTCTCTGATTAATACCTCGAAGAACCATAGGATTGGCTGGGTATTCATCTCGTACAATAGTCATGGAAAGATTCTGTCCATTCCAGGTTTGGACATAAACCTACATTAAGGAAGATGAGAAGAAAGATTAAAGATTTGGACACTGTGCAAAAGGAAATGCAATATTGAGGAATTACCACTATACTATTTGCCAAAACACTGCAATTCAATACTCTGAGTTAACTCAGTACACAAATACACACAGAAGAGCACCTCTATTTGAAAAGGTATTGAAAGAAGAAGAGCTCTGTTTGAAAAAGCATTGTAGATTTTGCCTGTTTACCAGGAAAAAAAAAGGGGGAAGTAGGGGGAAAACTATATACATATACCAAACACTTAAAGAACAGGAACCAGCACAGGAATCAAATCTATGTGAAAATTTATGTGTTTAGAAAGTAGTACTTAGCATCTCCGTTAAAGCAAATGAACAAAAAGCACAACCGGACAAAAAAAAGCCCTACAAAAGCACTACAAGAGTACTGGCCTGTGCGTAGGTCCCACTGCAAACCACACCACTCCATTCTGTAATATTAATGCATTTGGGGTGTTGAATCAAGTAGTTATCCATTCTGCCCACATAGGTGTCTTTGTAGTCAGTAACTGAACCATCTAGATCATGGAATATTGAGTTCTTGTCACCATCCAGATCTCCTTCTTCAAACCAGGGGCCAGGTTTTCCAAAGAAGACTTTCAAAGAAACCTGGCAACAATTAAAATATTATTTCCTTCCCAGGTGAAGCACAGAATATCACTTGCTGAAACACAGGAATTTGATAAAGTTAATAAAAAATTTATGGCAAGGACGGGTGACTCTTGTAAAACAGCCATATTATAATACTAGGCTTGGGCTAGGTCTTGCTTTTGAACAGTGTTAATATTTGCAACTGAAAATTCATTACTAATGACATAACAAACCTTACAAAGATAGAGCACACCTTACACTTTACCTGATGTCATTTTGTGCTTAGGAGACAATGGATAGATCATCTTGGGTGACTTCCAACAAAGTGAGAAACTTTGGAGTAAGGATGTAAAGAAAAGGTGAACTAGCGCCCTTGGGTATTAATTTTAAATGCAGCAAGAAGAAAATATAGCATTTGCAGGAACAAATAAAATTTAGATTAAACTTACATTTGGACCAAACTTTACAAGAGAAATGTTGTTTTTTGGTGTCATCTGCCATGGATTTTTCATCAAGAATCCAACTGCACTGGTAAACCTGTCTGGAGTTGGCACAAAGCTTTTGAATGTGCACTTGGTAAGGTGAATAGGTCCATCATATATTTGAAAGCCTCTGATTGGAAATGTCCTGTTAATGCAAACAAATACTTACAGCATACTATAACAAAACCCATGGTAAGCCTGAATCTGAAATATATTTCTTCATGGAGGAATGAAGAAAGCAACATTAAGAGAATGACTTGAAGCTTAGAATTTAGTAAAGGAAATCTTGTTGCTGCACTTATCTAATGAAGCAAGCAACACCCCTCCACCGCCCCACTCCCTTGAATTTTTCACACAGAAGAGTATCCCTGTTCATTTGCAGATGTGTCCCTTTCCCAATACAGGAAATAGAGTGAGAGAATAATTCCACATGCTCTTTCACTGGTCATGGCAACCGGATTGCAAGTGCCCATAGACTGGAGGAAAGCAAATGTCTCTTCTAACTTCAAGAAGGAACATTCAGGAAACTGCAGTTTCTGGGCTTGACACCCAGGGATGTGATTAGAGTGGCTAATACTGGAGAGGCACATGAAATACAAGGAAGTGATTAGGAGTAATCAGCACATACTCACCAAAGAACTGTCACACTGTATAAACATGTATGTTCAAATATCTGGCCCAGTAGCTGAGGGGAGAGCAGTGGACATGGTCTACCTAAACTTAGTGAGGCTTTTGACACTGTGTCCCACACAATCCTCACAAAGTATGAGCTGGACACTGAGGTGAACTGGAAATTAGCTGAATCGTTTGGCCCAGAGGGCTGTGGCATGTAGTCTGCTTGACGGCTAGTAGTGGTGCACCCCAGGGCCAACAATGGGTCCAGTATTGTCCAAGATTTGGATGATGGCAATGAATAAAGTTGCAGAAAGCACAAAAGGGGGCACAAAACTGTTAGAAGCTATTGCTACATCAAAGTGTCATGCTGCCATCCAGAGGGACCTGAAGACCACAGAGAACTGAACAGATGGGGATCTCATGAAGTTCAACGCCAGAAATTGCAAAGCACCTCACCTAGGGAGGAACAACTTAATATACCAGTGAAAAAAGCTTTATGGCTCCTGGTGGAAACCAGTTTGGAAGAAGCTATGCCAGTAGATAATGGGAAGTGACCCTTTGTAGAGTTCTTGTCTTCAGACATACAGGGACCTATCGTAGAGAGTCCCATGAAAGGCCACAAAGACTATTAAGTGATGGAGTACCTCTCATAGTGAGAAGCACAAGGAGAACTCAGAGTGCTCAATCTGAAGCAGAAAAGGTTCAGGCAAGAGTCTCACAAATGTGTAAGTATCTCTGAAGGGAGGGTGCAAATAAGATGGCACCAGGCTCTTTCTAGTAGTGTCCAGTAGGGTAAAGGGCACCAACTGAAAAACAGGAGGCTCCTCCTGCATGGTTTTTTTTTTGCCACTGTGAGCACTGGTACAGGTTACCTGGGGAGGCTGTAGAGTTTCCATATATTCTAAAAAGTAACCTGGTATTGTAAGCCATCTGATGAAGATAAAAAATGTTCTAAAGACACCTGAACACAGTCCTGGACAACCACTTCTAGTGGATCTTCTTGAGCAGAACTGCTGGATAAGATGACCTCCATAGGTCCCTTTCAGCCTCACTATTCTGTGATTTTGCTCAACTAGACTGACTATGTCCTGGTTACAGTCACATTAACTTCTTCCTTCTAAATGGCTAAGCAGCAACAAAACAGGGCTGACAAGACCCTTGTTACCTTTTTTTCCTATTCTGTTGCAAGAGTAGGACTTTGTTAAACAAGCCTGAGAGAAAAGAATTGTGGTCATGGACTGGTAATTGTCACAGACAGACTAGTCTCCAGTTCCGTCTGGACTCTGGAAATCCTTTTACCCAAAAGTTTTTTCTTTTGCTCTACCAAATGAAACTGTTGTCTAAGACTAAGGCTTCATTAAAGATAATTTAAATCACTACAAAAAAGCTACTTGTGGTAGCATCAGATGAAAACTGACTTAAGAAAAAGGTGAGAGTAACACACCTGCATACAAAGTGTTGAAATGAAAAACAGAGCACCACCTTCAGTAGCATCTTAATTTCTCACAGATCAAACAAGAAGAGTGTTTGTATCTGATGCAGAGAATATTTCTTCTACAATTTCTACTTCCTTCACTCATACTTACCGATTTCTAGGCAAGGTGCGTGTCTTGTTGTCTATTCCTCCTGTTCCTGCGTATTTATTTTGGCCACCTGGAAACCCATAATTCTTGCTCTCACCTATAAACAGAGACTCTGATACCTCTTGACTGGCACCTTCATCATTTGGAAAACTCCCATCACTATCAAAGCAAAGTCAGAGAAAAACTTCTTACCAAGACTCTCAAGCAGATGAACAAACAAGCACCAACAGACCAAGGCATAGTCCTACTTTCACTTGTGTAACAGTCCTCCTAAAGCAGCAAAGTCTAGACTTCACTTACAAAACACAGAACAATAAACTTAACCATTAACAGAATTACGCACTAACTGAAATGCCAGCAGAGAGCTGAGGATTCAATTTTCTACTCCCTTTGTAGCGCAGCACTCTTTTACAGTACTCTTTTGCAATCCTAGAATCAGTTTGTCGTGACCTAAATGGCAGCAGCAGTTTTGGTTTACTACCTGAGCTACTTGATTCTTCCCTATTGCAAATTTATTGCACCCTTTAAATGCTCATCTCCTTTCTTTTCCATTATTTATTTCCAACTGTTCAGGATGAAAACCAAAACTGCCGAAGAAATCACACAATAATAGAAATACCTGGATAGATATTCACCCTTCCAGTAAAAATTGGCAGCAAGTTGACATGTAAACGAAGCACAGGTTGAATTAAGACCTCACAACTGTGTCAGTTTGCAGCCTTTATAACAAAACTGGCACAAGTGGAAATAGAACCAGGCCCAATAATAAAACCTTAGCTTTATGAAATTTTAGTTATTATTTTCAATTTACGCATATTTTCTGAACTTCTAGCCAAGAAAAATCTAGAAAACTAGAAAAACATGAAGTACTCACCTAGCAAATGTCAAACCTATTCCATTGTCTGCAAACCTAAAAGAAAGTTCAAAGCTTCAGTCATTTCTAATAGCCCTGCAAGAAGCTACTGTAAGAGCACACCCTGCTATGCACTAAAGACAGCTTTCTTTTTCTATTAATGGAATTTAGAATCACCAGGGACATAGCCATTATAAAAATGCTGCAGTTAAATGTTATTTTTTATATATATATATCTAGAAGGAACTTGAGAGCTTAAGGGAATCCAGACTCTTAAGTATAAATTTACTGTCTCTAGCAATTCTGAGGCTTCTTTTCACTATATAGTTTCTTTTTGCCATGCTCTCGCCTCATCACATATAAACTTCTTTCATTTAAAGTAGTGGAATGGTATGAAAGCGGTTCAAAATGTTGAGAACTTCCTTGAGTTGAGTCCAAATTTCTCTTATGGTTCTGTTCTAACATCCTTTCATATACAAAGCTTCGGGGGAATCATCTTACAAATATGCAGCTGTTTGCTTCCAGATACCTACCCAGAGTTTTGAATGAGAATGTCCCCTCCCCTGACCCAGGCCCCGTGATCATTGTTTTTGAAAGAGATTAATCTGTCAATGAGGGCAGCAACTCTGGGCTTTTCAGGGTCTGCATTTTCATGAGGTCGAAACCTGTGACAGATAAAAAAAACAAACGCTCAATGCAGAAACACTGTTTTACAGGCATCATGTATGTTTGGCTGAGAAAGCCTAGAGGTAAAACATTCGTGCTCATGTGATAGGAAAAATGTACTCTGCTTCATGTTTGGAATAACAGAAGCAAAAGCAAGTGCACCTCTCTCTTTCTAGAAAAGCGCCTTTGCGACATAATGCAGCAGGAACAAAACTTCTCGTTCCAGTGACTTTAACAGGCTTTGCTCTGTCTCTCCGAGTTTACTTAGCTGGACCTCCCTTTATCTTCCTGCTTCTTCTTCGTGTTCTCCTCAAAGTACTCCCTCACCACCTGTATTGCAGCACTAATGTGAAAGTTTGATGGAATGAGTTAAAGTTACTACAGCTGACTTGGGCTATATAAGAAAATACTCTGGACGTTTGTCTAACTGCTCCTTCAAAACTTTCAAACTCATCTGACAGTGAAGAACGCTTCTGAGACATTTTTCTATTCCAAGCCAGACTCTGTGCACTGCTACCAAGGAGATTTCTGTACATTTTAGAAAACAGGAAGACACATCTTGATTAAAGACCCATAGAAGTTTTCATTTGATTATTCACAAGGTCCAAGAGAAAAACATAATGCATAATTTCAAAAAAATACAAAACTGCATTTTGAGCAGGTAAAGATACATACTCCTCTTATCCCAATCACCTTGTACTGTAACTTGGTTCTGCCCTGCCCACCCCTAGGGGAGGAAGGGGAGAATGGACAAATATTTGGTTTTGACAGTCTCAGGCTTCTCAATTTCAGTTTAACCCCCTCCAGTTTGGTTCCATGTACAACGCTGAGCAGCCTCACATAGCTACAGAGTGCCTTGTTACTTCTTTGGCTGCTGTGAAATATGAACTCCTGTCTCACACACTAAGTTTTTCACATCCTGTGTTTATGCCCTGTCAACACACTAGAGGCTCTTATATGACATTTTGCTGCGCCTGTGTTTCTCTTGATTCCCTGCTATGACTAAAATAATCCACAAGGATTTTATGAGGTTTCTGTCAAAACTCTGAACAAGCAAGTTCCTTTCCAAATCATGAAGTATCAAGAAACACTAAAATTGGGAACTTCCATCTCCAAATGTCTGACTATCACTTAACTATCCTCACCCTAAATACAGGTCAAGCTTAGAAATAATTATATGAACTACATTTGTTGGTCTTAATGCTTAGTTGTTACAATAAATTTTTGAGGATACTGTTATCTAGTACTTTTATGTGACCACTGTCCCAGACTATTTTATATGAAAGTCAAGACCAGACAAGAAAGTCAGGGAAAATATAAGCTGGAATTTTCCTAGACTCTATATTATTTTCTCTCTTTTTTAAACTAAAGCAAATATTGTCAAATTTACTACCTCTGCAAATAGCCTTCAGTAAAGTTGTGATCCGATCTCGGAGCTATGATCTCTGAGCCTTGATAGCACAGCAGGAAGCATTCAGCAGTTAAGAAAGACAAGTGGATACATTATTTGGCTCTATTAAGCCTTTTTCTAACCAATACTTTAAAAAAGTCATAGAAGAGAAGACTTTAAAGTAAGGCTTTATTTTTAGCAGCAATTCCAGAAAATACTTCAAGCACATGACAGAAAAACATGTTTAAAACTGTCTTCTAAGTGGCTAAAAACCAGCTTGAGCAAAGGCTCAGAAGAAATCCACCAACTCCTTGAACAAACATCAAGCTCTGGTGTTGCCAAAAAAGATTAACAAATGAGGGAAAAGACTACATATGAACTTATTGTTCCATTATCATTTATAAATAATTATACAGTTTTTAAAATATTTTCTGCCTCTTGTGAATGTAAGAGCAATCTCAGAACTTTGCCATTTTTCACTCACTTGAAAGACATTACCCTTTACCTTGCATTGTTGTCCAAACAAAGATATTCTCTGGGATCGTCAGCGCTAGCATTAGTTGTTTTAACACCTTTATCAATGAACAAACCAGCCTGAAACAAGCAAAGAAAATTCATAAAATTTTAGAAATTTCATTCTGGATATAAAACCTTTACATTGCATTCAATACAGTTATTAGAAACTATTAGAACTTTCTGCTTGGCCTTAAATGACTTAGTATCTAAGGAGAAAACAGTATCTGTTTAAAGTTCATTTCATATTTCTTTCACAACATCTAAGACATTGAGGTTTCACACTTATTTCCAGATGCTGTTCTGGAAACTCTGGAATTCACCACTAGACTGACCTCAAACAATTCTAGCAAACAGAAAAAAAAAGCCACAATACTGTAAAAATGCTTTGTTCTTTACTTTTAAAATTAATTACACCACTGAAGCCGATTTTGCCCAAGCAGAACTTAACTTTGAAACATAACAATCCAATATGAAATAATTTACTTGAGAAAAAAGAAGCCGAAGGACGCACTCATGTCATTTGACCTGAATAACTTACACAAGCCCCTGAAGTTACTTCCACCTCTGACTCAGAGAGCTCCTACATTAACAGATTTTCAGACCTGCTAGTGAAGTGTGTTCTTTTAACATGGAATTTTAGCACACAAGCTGCCATCCTTGTTTAGACAGTACAAGTTTTTGCTTTACAATGCATTTCTGCATTCAGTGTGCATTAATCCCCTACCTGAACAAATGTGATCCCCTTCCAAACACACTGTTAATACAATTTCTCTAAACCAGCACATCCTAGAAACCCAGCTGTAAGGTAAATCAGTTACAGTTTCAAAAAATTAAAAGTTCAATAGCGATTCTTAACTATAGTAGGTAAATTTCAAACACAATGTTACACCTGTGAATATACCCATTTCTCGTTTGTATGTATATAAATCAGACATACACAGAGGGCAGCTAGATTCCAGGTGAAATCACTTAACCTCACTTAGGTGAATGTAACTAAAGTCACATTAATATAATAATGATTTTATCTAGGCTGAGAACCCTTTAATAAAAAACTATTGCAAATGGCTGGCATCCTGAAAGCAACTTAAGCAACTTAATCTCTAGTCAGACACTGCCCCACCATGCGCAAACACCTGAGTTACAGTACATTAGAGACTTAGAAAAACTGGTCACAGCTATTCCAGGAAGCTATTAGATGAATCACAACCGTAGTAAATTTTGATACTTCAAGTTTCAGCTTCCTTCAGAGCCTTCAGTAACAACAGCATCTAAGTAGCCACTTCTAAGAAAACGTATTTCATTATAAGTATTAATTGATTTTAGTTGTTGGTGCCTTACAAGGATATTAAACACAGTGAATACTCAAAATGTGGCACGAAACTAATAATCCTGATCACACACCATCCTACACCACCTAGACAGAATTATGCAGTCCATATACAACCATCTAATACACAATCTAATGAGCTTGAAATATAAATAGACAAGTCCTAAACCAGAACATTTATAGATAATGAACTACTATTTTTTTTTAAATGATATACTACAGTACCTTAAAATTAGAATGAACCCTGTTGTTATAGAAGATTCCTAGGGGTGTAAGCTCTGACTTGGTTTCAATGCCTAGACTGTGAGAATCTCCTGTAGCAACTTTGTGGAACAAATACCATATTCCAGCATCCTGTGGGGAGAGAACAATTACTTACAAGTGAGTCTGACTAGTGCTGATACAGCTAATCACAAAATAAACATATGCTAGGTTGAATGTGGATATTTTAAGCAAGGAAGAAAACAAGATCACAGCCCAAAACAACCATGCAAAAGGAAATACATATTTCAAAATAAAATCTCCAAACAATTCCCAGTGAGAAAGTAAAAGTATGCAAATAAGGCTATATTCTACCACACAATATGCACTAAAAAGAGGCTTGCTTCTCAGTGAAGCCATGCAACACCACACACTTAAGATCCTCTAATATTTCAGGCCAAAATAGTGTCAGAGTTAATGTAATTTTTGCATCTCAGTTATATTTCAACACACACTGGATTTTCCTTTCTTTACCAGTAAATCATACCACTTAGAGTAAAATCCCAAAACCTCTCCTCCTTACTGTTACAGTCTGACTAAGGTTTGTTCATTGCTGCTCAGATCAGAATTTAATGACACAGCCAAAAAACCCACAAGAGCTTTCAGAAGGGAAAAAAGCACGTAAGGAAGTCTGGCCAGTTCAGAGCACTGTGCCAATAACATGCTGTAATAATTCCAGCGTCTTTTCATTTTCTCCATGTTTCAAACATTTCTGCTCTTAAAGAAGCTGGATTTAGTGGCTAAAAGAGATTCATACAAGCTCTCTTTCCAACAACATCTGGGTTCAAATAAGCTGGCATCATGACACCATCTACCTAGCAGATACCTACAAATACAACATTTTTTTTCCTGATCACATATTCTGCTCCCTTGTAAAATAAAAAAAGCATTGCATAAAGCATATTAAAGGGTTAAACAGTAGCTAAAGAAACACTGTGTACAGAGTGCTGTATCATAAAAATCAGTTATCATCTTCCCGTTCAAGGAATTTAAATAAAGCAAATTCACTGCGGATTTTCACGCATTGCGGTACGTGAATATACTCATTTCCCAAGCAGTCCCACAAGTTCTGATTCTCAGTAACACAGTCCCATCCATAATGATGACACACTCTGACATTTCTGGTGATTAACAATTCCAAGCAAACGTGGATGTTCCATTAATAAAAATACCAGAATCTTACTTCATGTGTAATTACATACAGCTCTGTGCTTGGCAGATTAAAGTGAAGTTTATCCAAAACACATCATGATGTTTGGAAAAAAAGTTTATTAAACTTGAAAGTTCCTTAAGCACTTGCAAGCATTTAGAAAAAGGTTTTTTCTCGCAGTCTTCCATATAGGGCTCAAACAGAAGAAGCATCTACTGCTGATACACCCTTACAATAGGCTTCATTGTGTAAACAAAGAGCTGGGGCCAGGGGCACAAAGAGATTCTTTTATTTGCTTGTGAATTGTTCTATTTTATACCAGCAAAAGCTCTGCAGTGCAGAGTTTGTAGCAACACAGTTGAAGTATTCTGCTTCTGAAACATAATAAGCTGTAGTCCCCTTATAACAATGTACTTATATCCATGCACGGGGCTGGGGGTACACTTTCATACAGTAATGCTTACTTTACTTTGCAAGCAGTTGTGACAATAGATTTGCACTACATATGAGTTTCACAACAACAGGAAACATATGAGCAGTTCTGATGGGAAACAAACGACTAGTGACTGACAATAATACTAGTTTAGCATTTCTTATGCAATGGAAAATTTTCTGTAGTAATTTTTTATTCCTAGGAAAACAGCTCAGAAGACAAATCTTACACAGCAATCACAACAGTAAACTCTTGACAACCTACAGAAAATATGGAAGCCTTAGTAAGAACTGCATGAGTTCTTTGGAAAGAAAAGTATTTCTACATACACACTGTTGTCAGCTCTATTAACTACCAGTGTGACGCCAAACTGCAAGAACGGCAGAAGGCAGGATCTGGGCAACTACACGCCTGGCAGCCTGACCTTGGTACTAGGGAAGATTATGGACCAGTTCATCTTGGGGATGATTATGCAGCAAGTGCAGGACAACAGAGGGATCAGGCCCAGCCAACACTGGTTCATGAAACGGAAGTCCTGTTTAACCAATTTGACCTCCCGCGCCTAGGAGATGAGGGAAAAGCTGTGGATGTCTACTTGAACTTCAGTCAGGCATCTGACACCATTTCCCACAGGCTTCTGCTGCAGAAGGTGGCAGCTCATGGCTTAGACAGCTGGACTCTTGGTGGTTAAAAACTGGCTAGATGGCTAAGCCCAGAGAACTGCAGTGAATGGGGATCAATCCAGCTGGTGACTGGTCATACGCAGTGTCTCTCAAGGCTGTTTTGGGACCGGTCTTGTTTAACATCTTTATCAATGACCTGGATATGGGGATCGAACGCCCCAGTAAATTTGCAGATGACACAAAATGAAGCAGCAGTGTCGATCTGCTTGAGAGTAGGGAGGCACTGCAAAGGGATTTGGACAGGCTGGAGTGACAGGCTGAGGCCAATGGTCTCAGGTCCTGCACTTTAGTCACAACAACCCCCAGGAGCTACAGGCTGGGGGAAGAGGGGCTCGAGAGATGCGGCGCAGAAAATGACCTGGGAGTGTTGGTTGACAGCTAGCTGAACATGAGCCAGCAGTGTGCCCAGGTGGCCAAGAAGGCCAGCAGCATCCTGACTTGTATCAGGAATGGTGTAACCGGCAGGAGTAGGGAGGTGATGGTGCCCCTGTACTCTGTGCTCATGAGACCGCACCTTGAGTACTGGGTCCAGTTTTGGGTGCCCCAGAAGGACACTGAGATGCTGAAGTGGATCCAGAGAAGGGCAAGGAAGCTATTGAGAGGTTTGGCAAACAGGCCCTATGAAGAGCGGCTGAGGGAACGGAGATTGTTTAGTCTAGAGAAGAGGAGGCTGAGAGGAGACCTTCTTGCTCTCTACAACGAGGTTGTAGTGAGGCTGGTGCTGCTCTTCTCCCAAATTACTAATGATAGGACGAGGGGAAATGGCCTCAAGTTGCGTCAGGGAAGGTTTAGATTGTATCTTAGGAGGAAGAAGTTCTTTCCTGAGAGAGTAGTTGGGCACTAGAACAGGCTGCCCAAGTAGGTGGTGAAGTTACTGTCCCTGGAGGTGTTTAAAAAAATGAGTAGATAAAACAGTTAAGGCCATAGTCTAAGGGGTAGGGAGATGTTGGGATGAAGGCTGGACTTGATGACCTTGGAAGTCCTTTTCAGTCATGATAATTCTCTGACGCTATGAAGAAGAATCATATCTCCTCTGTTCCAGTCAGAATAGATTTTCAGTACCTCTTAAATGCACACTTAGACAAACTCTTTACTTATAATACAAATACGCTGCCAAACATAAAAACACCCAAATTCCTATTTAAAAAAAACAGGTATTTTGGTCAATGTAAATGTAAAAGGTTTTACAAATACCATTGGCATGAGTAGTTTGGGTTGAATTGTATCCATATGCCTCACCTGTGAACCTGCTGCTGCATTATTTATAAGATGATTGTTGGGATGAGAAATCCAGAATGTCGAAACTGCCCTGAAATATTATTCAGAAAGAACTTGTTATGAAAAAGCTCTACCCCCACCTATGGGGATATACAGAAATATCTCCCATCATAGAAAGCATAACAGAAAAAGCTATATTTATGCCTGAAGTGACTACTTTGCACATATAGTAAAAATCAAGCATTCTTCCAACATTTAGAAGGACAAAAAGATTTGCTGTTTTTTTAACCTCAGTGCAAAGCACTTTATTTAGTGTTATTCAAGTACTCTGTGCAACGATAAACTGCTTTAATAAGCTTCTAGAAGAGATGAGTAATAGGCAGAACAAACAGCAGTGACAATTTGAGAGTGTGCGTCCCTTTAGATGGAAGATGGAGTCTTCAAAGTCTATTGAACAAGTACCACAAGAAACAACCATCTTCCTACAAAGCACATTATTTTTACTCTTAGTAAAAGACTAAGCAGCTGTTCTTTCTCTTTTGCTTTTTTTAACTAATATGTGAACTGTATTTATGGTTATATGTGAACTGTATTAAGGCAAATTATACATTAAAATGTTCACAACTGTATATTTTCAAGAGATCAGCAGCAGCCTAACTGCTACAGCTAGCTTGATTTTGGCTCCATTAGATACTCACATGCAGTCTGTGGCTGGAACTGGGACATAACTTCCGTATACTTTATCCCTAATACCAATACACATACTGCTGTTTCTATCTGTAGGAAGAAGAGTGCCTGGTTTCGTGACTAGCCCAAGGTTGTGGAAGAAAGTATTCCTCTGCTCAATGCCATCTTCTGTGAAGAAACAGTGACCTAGTGTATCATAGCCAATGGTGTCCTTTATCTGCAGAAATACAAGTTCATTTTGTCAGTAGCAACAGCATTTACTGAGATGTGACAAGTACCATCCAGTTTTGCTATCTTGGCAAAGATGTAGAGTGAAGCTTCAGTGTCAGCAGCTCAGCTTACTCACTTAAGCATACAGTTTTATTTACCCTTCACAAACACACTACTATGTCTGAAGAGCTTAGCTGCCTTTAAGGATCTGAAAAAGTAGAAATAGTTACTGTTTCCTTCTGTTGATTTATTTTTTTGGAGTAAAAAATCCCACTGAACTTTAGAAGGGACTGCTTTTGTTCTGAATGCTCTTTGTAACACTTATGTCACTTCAGTATGTTTCACTGTCCCTGCACCTACCAGCAAGCCATTAGTTCCATGAACAGTCACACATCTGGAAAAACAGTGATGAATGGAAAGACCTTCCAGGTAAGTCTTAAGACTATAACCTCCTTTTCCATCCACATCCCCACAAAGGTGAAAGTGAACAGGGTAACTTCCAATCTGCTGCTGGCCCATTTGCTTCAGCTCCACATAGGAGACATGAACAGATGTAAAATTCTTCAGAATCTACAAATATAATGAGAAGTACAGAATGAATAACCATTTCCTTTTTAACCAATGGAAATTTAAGTTAATACACGATCTATACCAGATGTATAAAAGGTACATGAACACAGCTACCACAGGCCAATAGAATAAAAGAACAATTGTTAATCTTTGTATCCTGCTTTAAAAACAGTATCCTTTATAAGCAAGTGTAAAAGCTAAATCTCCATGTGGATTAACCAGAACAATTTTTACCAGACATATTGCCACACTTTACTATTTGGTGTTTATCAGCTGACATGGTAAGTATTCTCTAAGTGTAACTACATAACATACAATTCAAAAAAGAAGTCATTCACACATAAGTGCCTGTCTACACTGAAGTTGTACTAGCACAGACCATCTGGGACAAGCTCAGTTGAATAAAATCACAGAATAATTCAAATTCAAAAGGAAACTGTTGAGATATCTGGTCCAAATGCCAGCTCAGCACATGGTCAGACTAAAGAAAGCTGCTCAGCACACTGCCTGAGGAATAACTCCAGACACAGAGGTCGTACCATGTGAATTGGTTCTTTATTTCTATTTTCCTGATATGCAGGGATTTGCTATGTGGACTATTGGTCCTATTTCCTTCTGTCCTGTCACCACATACCTCAAAGAATTGCTCTGGCCCATGTGAACGTTTCCCAGTGTGTTATGCGTCTTATTTGCAATGGGAACTCAAAACTGGAAACAAAATTCCAGAGGAATTTCTTTATTAAGGCAGAAATTGCCTTCCCCAATTCTGCCACATAACAATAATACAATCATAATGGGACTATACAAGTAACAGGGGAAAGTAAAAGTATAATCTTCCTCACAACCTGTGATGCAAACCAAATCAACTGTAACAGCTAAACTGCAAGGAGCTAATCTGAGGGGGGAAAAAAGCCTATTTTGTTATTTCATTAACTTACATGTACAAAAAAATAAACAGTTTCAAATATCCTAGCTCCTCTGGGGGAATCAGTAAAACAGACTTTCCCCCACCCTTATACTAACTGAACTCCTGAATACAGATGGATGGGTCAAAACCAGGCATCCTTGAGATCTCACGCTTTCTTAATATTTAAAACGTCTCATGTAGTCACTGAGCTGTAATCCAATGCCTCTTCTCACTGCCATCAAGCCTATACTACTGCCACCTTCACCAGCAGAAAGCCCAGGATCATCAAAACATCCAAGGCCTTTAATGTTTGCTAGTGCCTGGGCTCCTGCTGCTTGAGCACGTAAGATTAACGTAAGTATAAAAAGCTGTCTGTGCTGAGGTCTAGGTTTGGTAGTAGACACTTAGACATTCTTAACAGTCTCCTGGGAACACTTTAACAACCTCGATGCATAAAAATACTTGTTCCATGTCCTATCTTTCAGATATCTGAGGGGTCTGTTGGATTTGTGCTGTTGTGGCAATCAAGTCACGCTTTGCAAATTTCATAGCTTGTGATTATCTTCATTCCATTACATAAAGCACAAAAGAGTGACTTGACCCCACCTACTTCCACGAAACAAAAGCTGCCACACAGCAGAGAAACAGTTTAGTTGCCACCAAACTATAAGGTTTAGTTGCCACCAAACAATGTCACAAAACATGCTGGATATTTCTAACACATCATCTCATTATCAATATTAAGTCTACAGAATTGGAAGAAGTAAGTCTCCATGAGTTAAATCTAATTTTGGGAAAGCTGAGAAAAATGTCATTTCTAAGCAAAGCAACTGTATGAATTTAGATTATTGATGTTTTCAAGTTCATCCAAGTTTATCATTACATTTTTTTGTCCTCAGTATGTATTTACATGACAGAAAGGTAAGTCAAAACATTTTTCAGACCTTGATATGTCCACCAAATGTATCATAATTGAAGAACTGACATTCCTTATCACGATAGCAGGTATTTTCTGTCTCCCCCTTGATTACAATGTTCCTTGTAAGAACTCCAACTTCTGCCCTCATGTCTACTCCATCAATAATTTCTCCTATATGAGGAAACTGAGGATTTTCTGTCCAAAAACAGTTTAAGAGAAAAAGGTCTGTCATTGATTCAAAACAAAACCAACATATTTTATATAAGCACACTAATTGTAGCAACAAAACTCATGCATTCTTATCCTATAACATGCTGTTCTTGCTTAGATTTTCTTATGTTGTCACACAAAAAGCACAAAATTGTTAGATTATAACCATTAACTAAGCTAACACCAAGCAAACTCCTCCCCTCCAAACAGTGTTTGACTATGACAGTCAATCACCTTGCAGGATGATGATACAACAAAGGTACTCCATGCTTCCTTCCAAAACAAAGTTCTGTCTATGCAATTGTCATTTTAGTAAGATCTATGCATTTTTCATTTTAGTAAGACAACTATTCCTGAACAAATCCTAAGGTTTTACTTCCAAGTACATCTTCATTTCAGCCCAAGTTTGTGAACAGAATGGGTAAAAAACAAAGTTAATCCAATATATCTAGGAAAAAAAAAAAAATCAATGAAAGATGCAGATTTTCTTTAGAAGAGGCACTAGCTGTTTAAGTACAGAAGAAACATTAAGAAACAAAAATGAAGTCAAAACACTTAGAAAATACTATATTCATCCCTATCTGAAAGGAAATAGAATTTGCTTTCCTAACAAAACATGCTTTGATAGAATGGTAGAAGTTGGAGACCATCTAGTCCAACCACTTTGCTAAAGTGGGTTCATCTAGAGCAGGCTAAACAGGATCACGTCTAGGTGGGGTTTGAGTATCTCAAGAGGAGATAACTTCACAGTATCTCTACGCATCCTGTTCCAGTGTTCCATCATCCTTAGAATAAAGCTTTTCCTCACAGACGGAACTTTGTCCTCCAACTTGCTCCCATTGCACTTTGTCTTGTCACTTGGCACCACTGAAGAGTTTGGCTCCATCCTCTTAACACCTATCCTTTAGGTATTTAAAAGCCTTGATAAGATGCTCAGTTGTCTCCAGGCTAAACAAACCCAAGTCTCTCAGATTTTCCTTCTCTGTATACTCCCCCAAAAGGGTGCCCAACTCATTTAGCAGCAGTGCCACACTTTCCCTTGTCTTCCTTTTGCTGCTAATGTACCCAAATAAACCCTTCCTGTTCTTGACATCTCTTGCCTAGCAGGCTTTAGCTTTCCTTGCTGCATCCCTGCATACTCTGATGACATTCCTATATTCCTCCCGAGTGACCAGTCACTTTTTCCACATTCTGCAAACTTCCTTCTTTTAGTTTTCCCAGATGCTCCTACATAGCTATTCTGAGGACATATGCAGTTAGTGGAAACAAGATGCTTTTGTTTTACATTATTCTTCCAAAGAATTAGTCAATGTATTATTTTTGTGTACAAACTAAAAAACGTTATCTGGTCATGTAAATCTTAGGCACGTGAATACAGTTCTTATTTGTAAAAGACTATTTTCCCCCTCTCGGGTTACTTTCTACTATTTATTTATTCCTCAAACACAGATTGTCATTATAGCTTCAAAACTTAAGAAAGAACACAAGCCTAAACTGGTCATAAACACAACATGTAGCTGAACAAAGAGTGGTACTATTTTGGTAAGTGCTGAGGATTTTAAAAGACAACAGGTGTCTGTAAAAGGGACTGCAGTCCTCTCCCTGAAGGCTTATCTATTGTCTTTCACTATGTTTGACTAGCATACACAGTGCATGCCAAGACAGAGCAACTAAAATACCTACAAGAAAATAGTTTTCCTACTACAAAGTGAACAAAACTTCCAAAAATATAGCAAAAATACCAGAAATAATTTCAAAAATGAGTTCTTTACTATTCCACAGAAATAACATTCTTTTGTGGAACATATCATAAGGTGATTTGGGGACTTTTTCTTGCACAGTATCTGTTAGTATGACAAAGGAAACAATATTGGGGACAGAGAGAAAAAAAACCCAAGATGGGCCAGTTCACCTATTAAATAGCTATTTATAGCTAATACAGAATTATGCCTTGAACAAAGAAAAAAAGACTTTGTATTTTATGCCATATTGTAAGTCTTGTAAAAAACCCTATGTTTTCAAAATCCTGCTTTTTCACAGTACATGCTTTCCAAGATTAAACAGTCTCCACATATGCTATTCAGCGGTGACAAAAAGTTTCTCAAACTTCATACCACAAGCTTCAAGCTCCTTAAAATACTGAGCTCAATAACACACACAATATGAGATACTTTGTTCTTAAGTCCAGGATATGTCATGCTCAATGCCACCGTGTCAGCTCTGCAGCTTCACCCACCCTGGCATTCTCTGACATATAACATGAACTTGAGATGTACCTTTTCTGGGACTTCACAATGCAGTAAAACTTATCTGACCCACGCTAATGAGTGCTGCGGGACACAAACTGCACTGTGACGTGGACATAAAAAAAGCAGCAGTCCCTTAAGACACAAGAGGAACAGGAAACACATACGTTTTCTGTGAACGCCCTCAAAGACTGGAGAAAGAAGAGAGGTCTGAAGATGAAGAATTTGCACTATCCATGGGACAAACCAATATCCTGAAGGGCACAGGTTGGATGTTAGCTTGTGCTACAAACACATGGCAGCCCACCAGAAGGGAGCAAGGGAGCTAAAGGCATGAGGCTGGTGAACCACTACCAGGAAAGAGCTCACTGGCTTAGGGAGTGGGGTGCAGAGTCCAGGGAGCTGGCCCGATGAGACAGTCTTGTGAATTCGGGTAGAATGACTCAGATAAAGAAGGAAATCATCAACAACATGCATGACTGTTTTGCGCATATCACACCCAAAGGAAAAACAGATTGCAACTACTTGAGGATATCCTGTGTGATCAGAGGCTTGGAAGTGCCACATTTCATAACCATTTTGCTGGTGAGGGTTGGAGGGGGAACTAAGGTAAAGAAAAGAAAGAAAAAAGAAACTAGTCCAAAGACTGGGTTGTTTTTTTTTTTTTGTTTTCTCTCCTTCTTTAATAACAACAGAAAAAAATTGTAATGATAACACTTCAAAATACGGTAACAGCACTAAAGGCAAAGGAAGTAGCAATGAGGACCACAGTCATTCAAGCACACACGTGTATGACAGCTAGCCAAAAGAAAGGAGCCAAGAAAGAAAAACAAGCATGATCTTCTTTGAGAAAAACTAAAACACGCTCAACAAGCCCGGAAAGAAAAGGAGAAGTAAAATCTAGTATGGCAAGCTGACCTGACATTCATATAGACAAATGTTACAGCAAGGAGAAGTACACTGCCAAATGAACAACAGAGATGGGTTACCACTGAAATGAACCCTCTGTGGGGTACTACCGTGACCAAGTCTTCCACATGACTCTTTAAGTGATTACTGCTGTCATACCTTTGACTTTGACCTGATACTTAGTACACTCCGGGCAGGGAAGGAGGGTGAATTCCTCTGTCTGATACATTGAATAGTCTGTGCTTGCAACCACAATACGGTCCTCAGGCTCCCAACTACTGACATCATCCAGAAGATTCAAGATTACTCCTCCTACAGCTTCTACCTGGAAGCCTGAAATTGGGACACCTAATAAAAAAGTAAATGCAATATAAGATTGTATTCACCTTCACAGGAAGCCATCCCCAAGAAAGCACTAAAAAGAAATGCATGGGATTTCACAAGCTCCAAAGCCCTTTAAAGTCCAATTCTGCTCTGAAATACACCATCGTGAAATATCGTTACAGCATGCTTATCTGGTGTATCTCAAATAAAACAGACACAAGAGATAGAATTTAAAAAACAAAAAAAAAAACACCTCTAATATCACATGGCAACAATTTGTAAATCTAGCTTCATCTCCTCGTTTCAACTGACATTTTTGTGTCATTTAAAATTCTGCCAATGTGATGAAGGACCTAGCAAAGCAAAGCAGGGAAACTCCCATTTTTATTCAAAACCAATAAAAGTTTGGCTGGCTAAATTACACACACATGCTATTTCACTGCCTTGTGATGGATTTTTATAAGCTTAGCAACTTTCACTTACTCTCAACCCTAACTCTAGATCACCAGCAAGTAAAGATGTATTTTGGTAATTATTTTTTTAAATATGAGTTTAAAAATCTTCTTATGGATGCAATGAACAGTAAAGGCACAGTAGCAGTTACTCAATTACTTAACAAAAAATATCCAACTACCTTAAAAATACTTTTCTGAGGAAAATACAGTATTACTTAGTAATTCTACAAACAGAAAAACACAACCGTCCACAAAAATAAAAACCCAAACCAAAGAGATTTTAAACACAAAAATGAATAAACCATAAAAGCACGAGTGCTAAGTACCTTGCAGGCTTTTATATCACAAGATTCAATTTGGTAGGCAAAAAGCTGCCTGAAGTTCAGCACCAAACAGTAACACAAGACTGTAACAAAACTAAATATTACTCTTGGCTTTTACTAAGTTTTCTTTTCAGGATCATGATCACCATTTCAGAAGCTTAGGCTTAAGATATACATGACTGACAAATTACTGAAAGTCTGTTTCCGGCTTTTATATTACCCCTTAAGTCTATACAAATACATTAAAAATGAAGACTTAACGTCCACAGCATGAAAAACAAAACAAACTTACAGCAGCACCTAAAAATTTGAATTGCAACCCCCAGTTCTAGCAAAAGGAAGCACACACAGTATCACTTTTTCCCACACTGCAGGACTTCACAAAATGCTTTCCTACCATCGTTCCATTCGCTATAAGCTCTCACAACAAACTTCTGACCATCCACTGTGAAAAACTCTTTCTGTGCAAGAGCTTTCCCACCAGTGCTGTGATTTTCATAGTTTCTCACTGATTCATTACAGGACGAATTCCCACCACCTATGACACCAACGAAAGCCCAGGCTTGCCTGTGAAAAAAGAAAGTACACGTTTAAATGTAATAGACCTTAACAACTTCTTCATACGTAAGTAACAGAACAGGAGAAGGCAAGCCGAACTCATAAATTAGCTTTTTGCCTGCTTTCCCAAACTTATTTTGAAATGCAAGTTCAAAATTCAGAAGAAAAATGGGGAAATCTCTTTGAAAAGAAATACCGTTTAAGATAATTGTATATCCTATATGCAAATAAGCAAATACAGGAGATCTTAATGGAGAGGACATTTAAATATGCAACAAGCAGCTTCAGACTTGGAACTGGAAGAGAACGCTGTCGAGTCACTCTCCATCATTTATGCACATTTCTGGCTAACAGGGGAGCTCCCAAATGACTGGAGGCTTGCTAATGTGATGCCCATCCACAAGAAGGGGTGGAAGGATGAACCAGGCAACAGAAGGCCTGTTACCCTGATCTTGATACCAGAGAAAATTATGGACAAGTTCATCCTGAGAAGGCTCACACAGCAAGTGCAGGACAGCCAAGGGATCGGGGCCAGCCAGCATGAGTTTATGAAAGGCAGGACCTAGCTTGACCAACCTAGTCTCCTAGGACCAGATGAGCTGCTTAGTGGATGAGGGGAAGGCTGTGCATGTTGTTGACCTAGACTTCCGTAAAGCATTCGACACCGTCTCCCACAGCATTCTCCTAGAGAAACTGGCAGCTCATGGCTTAGACAGGTTTACCCTTTGATGAGTAAAAACTAGCTGCATAGCCAAGCCCAAAGAGCTGTACTGAATGGAGTTAGATTGAGTTGGTGGCTGGTCACAAGCAGTGTTCTCCAGGGCTCAGTATTGGTGCCAGAAT
This sequence comes from Phoeniculus purpureus, assembly GCA_028565055.1. Classification (NCBI taxonomy): domain Eukaryota; kingdom Metazoa; phylum Chordata; class Aves; order Bucerotiformes; family Phoeniculidae; genus Phoeniculus; species Phoeniculus purpureus. Next base: position 22,066,307 of record JAOXOE010000874.1, read on the forward strand.
TGTTTAACATCTTTGTCAACAATTGGGATAAGGGGATCAGGTGCACCCTCAGCAAGTTTAGAGATAACACTGAACTGGGTAGGTGTGTTGATCTGCTTGAGGGTAGGAAAGCTCTGCAGAAGGATCTGGCCAGGCTAGATCAATGGGCCAAGGTCAACTGTATGAGGTTTAACAAAGCTAAGTAACAGGTCCTACACTTCAGACACAACAACCTCATGCAATGCTACAGGCTTGGGGAAGAGTGGCTGAGGAACTGCTGAGTGGAAAAAAACCTGAGGGGTGTTGACTTGACAGCTGGCAGAATATGAGCCAGCAGCGTGCCCAGGTGGCCAAGAAAGCAAACAGCATCCTGGCTTGCATCAGAAATAGTGAGGCCAGCAGGACTAGAGAAGTGATTGTCATGTCACCCTGTACTCAGCACTACTGAGGCCTCACCTCAAATACTGTGTTCAGATTTGGGCACTTCAATACAAGAAAGCCATTGAGGTGCTGCAGTGTGTCCAAAGAAGGGCAACAGGCTCATAAAGGGCCAGGAGGACAGGTGTTAAAAAGATCAGCTGAGGGAACTGGAGTTGTTTAGTCTGGAAAAGAGGAGGCTGATGGGAGACCTTATTGCCCTTTACAACTACCTGAAAGGAGGTTGTAGAGAGGTGGGGTCTGTCCCTTCTCCAGAGTCACTAGTGGTAGGATCAGAGGTGTGCCAGGGGAGGTTTAGATTGGACATTAGGTAAAATTTCCTCACTGAAGAGTGGTCAGGTACTGGAACAGGCTGCCCAGGGAAGTGGTGGAGTCACGTCCCTGGAGGTGTTCAGAAAATATGTTGATCCGGCACTTGAAAACATGGTTTAGTGGGCATGGTAACACTGGGTTGAAGGTCTGACTTTATGATCTTGGAGGTCTCTCTTCAAACTTTAATGACTCTGATTCTGTGGTTCTATAGATTTTTAGAAAAACATCAAACAAGATACACTTCTTCCAAAAGCAAATCTCAAGAGATGAGTGACAGAAGTGACAGTGCCAGGTTTTCCAGGGCATAGGAAGATTAGGATCCAATGCTGACATCCCCAGAACTGTCTAGTGCCATCACAGCAAGCAATGTCAGAGTGGTGTACAGGAATCCTGGGTTATGCACATGCACCAGGCCAGCAGGGATGGACACAGCCAGTATTATCTGTGGCAGTCACTCAGGTGGATGGTCAATATCTCTCAAATTTTTCAAGATACTCAAAGCAATAAAAGGAACTGCATGCACGCTGTCATACAACTTTTGCACAAGGGATCACCACTGTCTAAAGGCTGAGAGGTTTTTTGCTTTTCTCCTCACTGGCCTTTCCCTCAGCTGGACACCTACTTGGCTAATTGTGGAGTAGGGAATTGTCCTTGAAGTAATTCTTATTCCTACAGTTCTCCTCAATGCATCCCAGTTTTTGGAAATGCAAAAACAAATCAAATACCACATAAAGCTGTCACCAAGTTCACAAAAACAAGACTATTTTGCAGTCATTTACTGCTATGTAATGCCACAATTATGTTTGCAGAGGAAGCATTTGAGATCATCTATTAATAAGCTGAACAATTTTGCATCACTTAAGTTGAATCATTCACCAGAAATGAAGATTGTCAGCTAGCAGCAGCAGTCTGTTGCTAAACACCGATTTAAAGGTAGATACTAAAACACCTCCAAGCATGTTGTCCTTATTTCAGTGCCTTCAGGATGTTCTTATTGACTGTGATTAAAAAGTCAAATGAAACTGTTTAGTGTTAACCTTGTCATAGGAAAAGTACATATACCGGGCCAGCTTTTCAGTAGCAGAAGTAAACAAAATTATCATTTCACATACTAATATTTGAAAGAAATATAAACATGTTTTCATGCATGCCATTGTTTTGCAGAAATAGGCAGAAAGACAGAGGGATGCAACAGAAGTATTCATCCCCATGCCGAAACTTCCTTCAGAGACTTAACAAAACAACCCTGCTTTTCCTCATGGAGAACTCAGAAAGAGCTTCTTGCCTGTCCTCCACAGCAGTACAAGGCCATTTTATGTGCAAATAGATCTGCTACCAGCTAATGAAAACTGACAAGAATCTGTTCAGCAGAGAAGGAGGAAAAGCTGCTTCTTCCCGGCTGGAGGCTCAAGAAGCTCCTCATTTTGAACAAAGCAGCAGGGAGATCAGGTGCAGAGATAAACACCAGCAACTCAGAGCTCCAGGCCATGCTGGAGCTAGCTGCATAGTGCCCTGAACAAGTACCACACATGCTTCACTGCTTTCAAGTGCCAGTAGTCACTAGAGGACATCCAGGTCTCAGCACCTCTGACCAGGCTGCTCCAGAGGCAGCACTGCAAGCACTTTCCTTCCTATGACCAAATGCTTACACAGCCACTGACACAAATGTACAGCTGCCGGGAACCAAGGTCAGAACATGCCATCCTGTCTGACGTACCCACTTGCCTCTCAGAGGGAGGAAATTAACTGGAATCCAGATGTTTGGGATAGTGAGTGATTTAGAATAGAACATGAAAACAATCTATTTACTGGAAAACCAAAACAGGTTCTATAATACCATCTTAATAGAAGCTGAAGAATGGATTGACAGTCAGGAGACTTGGCGCCCCTCTCACTTGTACTGCTAAATCCACGCAGCACAAAGTTTAGAACATGCACTGCAAGAAGTAGTTTGCGACAACAAAATGACCAGTTAAAAAGTTTCCTGCTTTAAATAACTCCTATTATCAAGACCCTGCCTGACTGAAAAGAATGGTCAATGGATACAGAACCACCTTACAAGTGTACTTCAATAATAGAATATTTTTACAGCTTAGTTCCCTTGCAGAATCAGTGGAGGAGCAATGTACTTTGCTATCAACAGTGCACAGGTATGAAGCAGTTTCATGTACAGTATCACAACCCCCTCCCTGCATTTAGCTCTTAGTTTAGTACCCCTTGCTCCTCCAAATATGAAGTCATATGGATTAAAAGTTTCACCTAGCAGCTGTTTTCTGTCTTTATGCTTGAATGAGCAAAAAATCCTCACTGAACCCAGTTTCAATTTCTGCAAAGAACTGAGAAGGAGAGGAACTTCAAGTAAGTCTATCACACAGTACTTGTACCCATCAGTCTCTGCACTATCAAAACACTGCACAGGGAATACTACTGCAGTGCTCCACACAACACTGAGAATCCTCTGAAGACTTTAAGAATACTTTGAAAGTTTAATGAAACCCCACCCCCCGCCAAGAGGCAGCAGAATCTGTATTTAATCTTAATACAAAAGGGAAAATAAATTACTTACCTGTAACTCAATCCCCTGACAAACTTACTTCCCAGAATGTTCTGAATAGTTATTCTGGTTTCCTCCAACAGATTTTTAGCAGCTGAATCTCCTACAGCAATAGCAATGATGCGACCAGGACTTCCATTTTTCAGCAAATTCTGGAGCTTCAAACTTTCTTCTGAAAATTCATGAGTATCAAACTTCAGCACTTCCAAAATCTCTGCCGTGTCCTGATCAATCACTCTCACATTTAGTCCTCGGTAAAAATTCTTTTTAAATGTATAATGACCATAGGCCAGCCCTGAGAAATATATAGTCTTTGACAGAAGAGTCCATGATAACTTCTGGTGCCCATGCAACTCCAGCACTCCTTCAGGGCCTACACCAATAAATTTTTTGCCAAATTCTGGCACATCAGCACCTTCGTTGGACTTCCCATACAGAATAATAGTTGCTTTGGATTTATAGCGGCATTTTTCTGCTCCAACGTGAAGCATTCCACCATCCTTTATCAGGATAAATCGAGTTCTCAAGGTAATATTTTTAGAGCCTTCTTTATCATCACCAAAAACAAGTAACCCTAAAGGAAAAAAAATATTCTGTAGGTCACAGTAAAACCTCAAGAACTCAAAGAACCAAGTTCTGCAATATGAACAACAGAGACATTGCATTCATTTTCCACCCCATGAATGTGAGCTGTTAAGCTCACATGTATTCAAGACCATTTGGGAAAGTAATTCCTACCAATTGCAATTGACCTTTCTAAGAATTTGGTCAGTTTACTCCTTATTTTTTTCTGCCATTTTGACAAAATTACTACCATAATACAGTTATCATCAGAAGAGAATCAGATCTTGTGCATGGAAGGCTACTTCACAAGTCTTGTTCTACTACATCCTATAGAAAAAAACTACATTAATGTTTGTTCGTTATTATCAACAGCGTTAACTCATCTTTTTAATTATATCCCTAGCCTGGTAGTAGGCTACAGTGAGAAAGATGCAACATAAAATTCCAATACACTTTTCACATAGTCACAGAAGTAAAAACTACACAGTAACTAAAGCACAACACCCATCTCGTCATTTCATACCTCCATCTTGTATAACTATAGAGTGTACTGTAGCATCTGAGTTCAAACGAAACAAATCCCCTTTTCTGATAAAAACTCTTTTTTCAGGGTCTTTTCCAGGGCTCCAGTTTTTTAGACGAGGATTCTGATCAGGACAATTTTCTGCAATACAATGTGAAATTCAGCTTTTTTATAAAACTAATGTCACCACATCAATCAAGACAGTATTACAATAAACACAAGCAACACAGTAATTAATTCACCCAGAGAGAATTCCCACCTTCTTCTATGGATACAGAGCAGTAGCAGCCACTGATGCTACTGTTTGCATTCAAGAAGCCAAAAAGGTACTTGAAAGATGGATAAACTCTCAAAGGTGGGAAGGCAATCTTACACTAAACCAAAGTTTCAATGATCACAGACTGAACTGTCAATATACACTGTTGGCAATAGACACTTTCAAATGCCATCTGCTTTTTTGAGACTTTCTAAATCACATCTAGTAGATAAGGAGAGGTAAGCCAGAAGCACTCAGATCCACAGCAGTCACGCTGAGCACTGGATGTCCTAGGCCAGCCACCTAGGCCAACTAACACGGCTGTAAAGCATCTAAATAACACTACTCCCTCAAGGTCTCTCCCCCTGACAAAGGCTGACCTACCTCTTCTTGCTTTTAAGCATCCAAATAACTCTTTCAGTGTAGGTTTGCAGATATGGAATAAAGAGTTACAAGACATTCTTCTTAGTGTATTTAGTATTTATTTGATTGGAGCAGTTTACTAAGAGATAGAAAAATTGGATCCAAACTCGTGGTCTAAACTTCTCAGAAAGTTGGCTTAACTATGAGGCTACAAACCACACAAATGCGGAGACACATGCAGTCCTTGCTGAAGCCCTGCTGATGGCCCAGCAGTACACAGGCAGTAATACTATACCACGAGGCCAGGAGAAGAAGCAGCAAGAAGTGACAGGGTTGTGCCATTTCAGATAAAGTTACAGCAACGTGACATTTACAACATGCACATCTTTAACATGCTAAGCAGCTGAGTAACAGAGCAGCGTAAATAAACAGCAAAACCGGAAACTGGAATTATATCCTTTTGGTAAAAAAATCCAAGGAAAAGTCAGACTGAAAATATTTTTCTTAAGCAAAAGACAGCTAAAAAGATGCCAACGTACACAGCTTAGCAGCCCAACTGACAGCAGCAGTTAAAATAGTCTTTTCACATCTTGTCTGCAGGGGAGAAAAACACCCACACATCTGCAACTCAACTTTGGGGGCAAAAACCTATTAGTTTTGCCATTCTTACAAAATCTAAAGAAAGCGAAACTTATCCATTAGTTTAACACAAGCCAGTCTTAGTTTTGCTGACATAAATGTTTTCCGTTTAGCATTACTTTCCACATTTCAAATCCCTTCCAACTCAGGAAATCCACATAAACCAAGATTTGACTACCAGTGAGAAAAAATGAGCAGAGCTGCATAAAGGCAGAAGGCATTCAAGTAGCAAAATAAAGAAAATCCTTTACTTGCAGGCAGGGGAGGATCCTAAGAAGAGACAACTTAGAAAGCAAAACACAGGAGGGAAACACAAAAAAGCAACAAGCACAGTGATCACCACTCACAGGATAAACGCAAGTCTGCTGCCTGACTCATGTAGAGTCAGTAAACCCCTTCCCCCAGATACCACACACAAAAGCACAGTGAAGAAACACATACTTCCTGGCTGGCAGCAAGGGCAATGTGAGGAAATCATGAGTCAGCAACCCAGTGATTTGTGCTTAGCGTAATTCACAGAAGATCTAGTAACCATAAATCTTTCTGTTGAGAAGAGGTATAGCACAGTAAATAAAGAACCCCAAAATTAAATCTGTTGTAGATTACGATTAGCAAGAAAGCCATCAATATCAGAAATAGGTATTCCTTTAATGCAAGTATGTTTCTGAAGCACAGTGGATCAACTTTTTGGCAAGCAGGTAAGAAGTGCTCTGCAAAATGATTTTGAAATTCATCCTTAGCAATTGCAAGGGTGCTGGAAGACATCAAGCATTTAGTACTTCACCATATGTTACCTCCAAAACTACTGATTACATTTTTCTGGCCATAGACATTGCCTCTTCAGTTGTTACATGAGAACAAGCAGAGCGGAAAACATTAGGTAGTTACAGCTTTGCCAAATTTAACCACTCTTGCTGACAATTTTTCAAGCAAATTCTCTGCTTCAGAGCATTTTTGTAAGAAGGGGCTAGCTCTCTGTAAGTCACTTCTAATAGAGCTGGGGGGGAAAATAAGTGGTATTTTTGTAAATGGTGGCTAAAAAACCCCAAACCACCCTGTCAATAAAACCCCCCCACCAAATTTCTAGAATATTCCATGTGGTGGAGCATGGATATTAACTCCAGAGGGAGAAAAGGCAGGAAACTTACCAAGATGTAGTTAAACAGTCGCTTTTTACCTGCTTAGCCCCCAAGTCTGGAGTTTTTCAGACCTCTGAAAGTTATCAGTGCGATATTATGCTCAGCAGAAGTTTATCACAGTCTGGCAGCTAAGTTTTCTAAGGATCTTGTTTACTCTGGGCAAGGTCCAGCCAAGACCTGCAAAGGCCAAGCAGAATTTTTCCCTGAAAACATCCCCAGCTTGACATCCTAGCCCTGCAGCGCAAGCGCTTGGAAGTAGTGAAGGAAATTGCATTTCCAGTGCTCTCCCTGATCTACAGCACTCAGAATCCCTTTGGAAAAAGATAGCAACAGGAAGACAAAAGCAAGGAGGAAAAAATAAACCAGCTGACAGGCAAATACAGAAATGCAAGTAAGTATCATTTTCCCTTTGGGAAAGGTATGCCAGAGTTTTAGGTCTTACATGCACTTACTACCAAGTCTCACATTCCCTTCACTGCCTTTAAAAAGCCATTAAAAGTTCTGGCAGTATTGATTTCCAGTTAGCCCTCAAGAAGAACACACCTAGCAGGAAGTGGTGTGTCTGGCTGCAGTACCGCATGTGCTAGGTTAGATCTGAGCGTATTAACGTTACAACCTGTTAGGAAACTGTTGGGGTATTGCTGCAACAACAACAGTGCAAGATTACAATTTCAGCCAGACTTTCCTGCCAGACTTTGGCTGCAGAAATTTCTCTTGTGTCCGGGTTTTCAAAGGATTCTATTCATTGTGGGCTTTTTTAAAGGATAACACAGGGAAACTTTATAAAGTCACAGTGCAACAATTTATGTTGAAAATTAGCATGGACTTCCATAGAGAAGCAGTGGGACACTGAAAGAAAGCAGTCATGACCTGGGGTTACTCCTTAGTCCTTACATAGCTCATTACATTACCACAGACAAAAAAAGCCTGTGTACTAAATCACAGGCACTCTTCCTGCACTATGCTCAGTATTCCCAGTGATCCATCAACACGTGCTGACCACATATACTGTGCAAAAACTTTGTACAACTCAATGCCTCTGGAATTGAGGATGAGGATGAAGCAAAACCATTCCAATATTACTTGCATTTTTTAACAAGGCAAGAAATCTCCTTTACTTTATCAGCTTTTAAAGCGTAAGGGGACTACTATTTTACATATCCCACAGAGTAACAACCCTCTTCCTCTAAAACCATCCTGAAAATCTACAGCTTCCAGTTAACTAAAAGCCCTTAGTATCAAAGCAGAAAGAGTTTTCCTCACAAAAGTACTTCTGACTGTCATCTTGCTAAATCACCCTTCAACCTTAGGTATATCCAAAGTACTTACTGCAGACAAGCATCCAATCACCACTGATCTGAATCACAAGGTAGCAGTAACTTTCCATTTAATAACCCCTCGTGTGTTTTTGTTTTCTTTCATAACCACTAGGAAAACAAAGTAGCTTCGCCCAAGAGAACTCAGTTAGCTTACACCAAGAGCACTCTGTTTAGGTGCGTGAATTCATCTTGGAGTGTCACCTGAAATGTTCAATTGATCAGCTAATTTTTTTCAGCCCATGTTGCACTGACTTTGGAAATGGCAGCTTTTGACCTACTATGCCAAAAGCCACTGAGGATTCTAAGTCTGTTAAATTACAATAGCCAAGTTTCAAATCAAAACCCTCTATGGCTTTTAGACTTCTGCCTTCTCAAAAAGCAAAGAAAACAACCCACACTCTAATTTACACTACCAACCCTTAGCAGCTGCACCTCATAGCAACTCCTAGCAGTATTTGGCAGATGGATTTATATGTAGTGATCAGTGGTTAATCACATGCTTTACAACCACTGACACATTGGGCAGGTTCTCCAAATTCCATAAAAGGTACCAAGTTTTATAAGATAAGCTGAAAAAAATCAGGGCTAAAAAAATCAAAAGGCCCTTCCCCAATATGTGTATAGCAAAGCAAGCACATATGCTGTGGGTATAAACTCTCACTGATTTTTAAGTGTTTTCACAGAACTCTCTTTCACTACATTCCTTAGTTACCACATAAAAAGAAATTATTTCATTGTGTGTGCAATTTGTGAACATATAAGGCAGTTTGTCCCACAGACAAAAATAATTCCAGCTATATAATATTCATGCTTCTTTTTCCCTCTCACCAATAGTCTTTATTTACTGTTACGACATTTTTGCTGCTTGTATAACGAATCAAATCATTCACAGCAAAAACAGGAGCTGATGCTAACACTGAGACACTGCTTCCTTCCATGCTTAAACTGCAGTAAGTGTCCTGGTTTTGCACTTAACTTGTAACACTCATCCTGATGCTGAATTACTGAATTATGTTCATGGGGACCACTGCTTTGTTTGCAAGACAACTTACCATCTGGAGCGTATTTTGAAGCTATTCCCAAAAAAATCCCCAGTGCAACAAAAAGTGAAAGGCTAGAAATGCCAAAGCAAATTAGGGTATTTTTGTGTCTATTGGCTTCTGCCTGGCGGCTGTGCTGATCCACAGACAAGGATGAGAGTCTTGTCCGAGCTTCTTGCCTCGCAGAGGTAAATTCGGCTGCAACATGGCTCTGGGAAGGTGGTGGCGGACGGAGAGGTGCAATTCTTCCTGGGACATACCCCACAGACCTGTGACTGCTCCCATTCTGAGGTTGGAGGAAAGCAGGGGACCTCCCCCTGGCATCAGTGTCTTGCATGTTATAGAATCACTGGAAAACAGGGTAAAAACAAGAGACGGGCTTTCACAACACAGAATATGATACATAAACGAATAAAAGGAAGGAAACAAGCAAAATGCGATTTTAAGCCGTATCTTCTTAAGAAGAAGAACAGCCATTTAAACTGTGGCTATTTACAAAGTATGAGTCACTTACGAAGAAAAGTCTATGAAGAAATTAGACTATTTCTTCATAGTTCTGCTAGGTACATTTCACAGACCACTTTCACAGTTAATTTGTATTATGTGATTAAGAAACAAGCTGAACGTTGAGAAAGCTAGCAACTCCTTCCTCTCCACAGTTATGCAAAGAATGCCCAAATGTATTTGTTTTGCACGGAGAAGCCAAACAACCTCTTCATTCTTCTCCTTTAGAGAAAAGGACAAGCCTTCCTTCCTCATTGTAAGCAGTAAAAAGCATTTCAATTTAATCCACAAAGTACCAAAAGTCAATTTTATTCATGCTGATGCAACTTAGTCAACAGTTTCACCAGCTGAGGCATACAGAGCCCACACACTTTTAATTTACAGAGGAATACAGTTGCTACTGACCATGCATCAGGAATGGTCCTGCAAGAAGTTGTTTGCATCTTGGTGAGCAAACCTCATGCGTTTTCTTGTTGGGGTAATGCCTAGGTTTGGATACAAAGCCTAGAAACAACATCATTGCTCCAGATCTTTGCACCTACCACCCTGAAGTCAGTGCTAGCTAGCTTTACCCTAGTTAATAGTACTATTTCCATCTTTTTCTGAAGGAACAAACAATGAAAGCCTATCAAAAACATCACCTACTGGCCAACCTCTCACCAGCAGTTCTAACCCACCACACTTTTGTTGTTTTGCTTCAGTAGACCCAGTTTTCTCAGGCTTCCTTGTCAACTGTGTTGTATTGTAAGAGGCATTCACAAAGCTGGCATGATTTCTTTAATAATTTTTTCATTAACATTTCTTAAGGATAGAATTTTTGGAGAAGGCTGATCAAGTTTCAGTTAAGTGAAACCTAGCTTTGTAAACAAAATCCTGAAGGGGATTTAAGCAAAAGTCATGTGTATTAAATAGCACAATGAATTATGAACATAAAAACTACAAGTAATGGAAAAGCATAAAGACCCTCTCTCTTAGGCTGACAAGGACAGGTCTGAACTGTAGTCTGAAGTGCCAGGAACGCTGGTGAAGGAGAAACATGACAACTGCAATCTTATTCAGAGTGGCTGCAAAGGACCCTTTTGTCTCACACTCTGCAAAATCTGATACCTCACTGTTTCAAGGCAAAAGAGTAGTTATTATTGAACAAGCTGGATTACCCTTTCATGGGAGACAATTAAGCTCCAGAAGTTTGCACAAAGACAATAAAAGCCCTGAAACAGTAACCCGAGTAGCCACTCCAGAGGGCAAAAATCATGCCAAGTCCCCTAGCAGCGTTTCTCACACCTGTTCACTGCAACAAATCGATCTTTCACCTTCTCTTTTCTGTTGTTTGAGACACGATTTCCCAAACCTAACCCTCTGTTTTCAAACTTATCTCTTCGATGTTATTAGCACTGTGGGAGCACTTACTTTCACCACATGTGCTGTTATCTAGTCATATTCCAGCAGTGAAAACTCACTCATTTCTATTCTTTTAAAAGTGGCGTTAAAAGTTGAGAAGGAGCTTTTCATCTAATTCAAAGGTAGCGTTTACGTCTAGCTGAAACAAATAACAAAGTTTTTTTTTATTAAAGATGTAAAGATAACTGATCCAGCACTGGATGAGAACTTTTTTTTTAGTGGTTTGGACACACAACCCCTTGAACTGGGTTAAACAGCTTTCACATGCAGCATGTCTCTATCATACTGACAAAACAACTACTGAGTGCTCATTTACAGGACCATACAAAGAGTTAATAAGATTGTTAACTGCTCAGCTGCATCAACTAAATACAGGATGGTTATGCAAAACCAAACTACTTTCAGAAAATAATTTTACTATAATTTTGTCTATTAAGGCCTCTTAAAAAACAGCTAGCCCTTTAAAGAAAAAAGTTACTAATTACAATAGACATCAAAACCACTTGTTGCATATGCCAAGAATATATTGTAAGCATGTGCTTCCAGCTCACCAGCACCAAGGACGCTTCCAAAGCACAAATTTGGCTACAGAATCTCAGATACTTCAGCTAACTATTTACTCATCATCATGTCACTCTTTTATAAGAGTAGTACTATTCCACACAGTCCAGATTCCTGGGTATGACTCCTTCCCCTAAGTGAGTACACTTCTCATCAACCAACTCATCTTAAGTCTCAACGGGAAAAAAGTTTACTTTGCATGGCATCTAAGCAAAAACAGCAATTACCTGCAAGTCTGGCTCTGTTAACAGATCCAAGCTGTGCAGACTTCAGCGAGCTACTGACAAGCTGCAACAACTCCAGTATCCTCACATATTCCTTAGCCACTTTTAACTTATGCCACTAGTACACACTCATACATGCCCACATTGCTCTACAGTGGAACACATGAGCGTCCCAAGACATGAGCAGGCTCAGATGCAAGCTACTGGGTTAGGGCTGATTTCCTGGAAAGGAACGGGATTTTTGCATGAGAGACTTCAAAACATCACCTGATGCCACTTAAAATATGAAAAATAAACGAAGACATTTCACACTTTTCTGCAGTCAAATGGTTAGGATAACAAAACAAATCACTAGCAAATTCCTGCACCTTTGCACCTTCTCAAAACTTTGCAAACAAAATATTTACAGCGCAAAGAAATTAATGCTTCCCTTAAAACACATTTTAAGGAGGCATAGTTCACATGTCTTACAAGTAAGAGAAAACAGAAAATAAGCTTCTATTACTCTGGGCTGTCAAATACACCCAGCTGTAGCACTGATCTATTAACACACCATTTGATCTCAGAGGTATGATCAACATTAAGGAAAAGACCAAGAAAGGGTAGAGGAAAACCAAAGGCATCAAGAAAAATAACTTGCCATGCAATAGAGCATGTCATTGGTTACTGATACTTTCCTAGCACAGGCACTTGTATGGTATGAGATCAAAAAAGCCGTGGAAAAACCAAGAGAAGGGAAAGGGGCAAGAAGTCTGTTTTCAAAAACTCTAAGTAGCTACAGTTCCTGAACAGAAACTGGTGTAAACCAAACTCCTAAAGTGTAACATGCATACCTTTACAAACCTCCAAGCTGGTCAACTACAACAGAGACACTAACTTCAGGACAACGTTTCAAGGGTCTTAGAAGTCCCTAGTTCCACAAATCCTAAACTCACCATTAAGAAAAGCAATGGTTCCCAGTAGGCACATGGGGTGTCCCCATGCTTTTCCTATCTGGTTCCATATTTTCTTCCACTCCCTCATTTCGAAATTGCACCTATTCCCTAGGACGATAGCACGCTTCCAGGAACGTACTTTTCCCCCTGCTTGTGCAAAGGCTTGACAGAATATGTACAAGGCAAAACACAGTCACACAATTAAGTGTCAGAAACCACTGCAATGTTTCTAACAGTCTAAACTTTGCAGCTGACCGAGAGTGAAATCTCTGTAGGCATCTTCCATCGCAAATGCTGTCTGCTGCGTGCCACCACTCAGTCTTCTCCATTGTTCAGCAGCTTCAGAAGAACAGAGGACAAACAGTAACAGTCAGTGGGAACAGAGACAGTATTATAAAACTCTGTCCAAATTAAGTTGTATTGCACCAGATTCTCTGAATTTCCTGATAGTAACTATTATTTTTCACTGAGTTTTTGGCAGGCAGAAAACACATGAAATTGCATGATACACAACTACTGGAATCTACTTGAGCTGAGGAACAAATTTGCTGAAAAAAATCTTTCCAAAGATCAAGAGACAGAAGTCCAAGCATGCACAGTATTATTTACAGTGTAAGACAAAGCCTGTAGCAGGAGTAATCTTCATCAGGTCTAGAGAAAACATGGGAGCACACAAGTCTCTCTCTGTGTTAGCAGTAGAATAACCTAGGTTTAGGTGATATACAAAACAATATTGTTATTATCTATTAATTATAGAATACACTGGGGCTAGGGTAAGAGGATGATGAGAAGATTGCTTCTGGAGAATGAGTTTGTGGGAACAAGTATGAAGATTAGAGCAGATCAGGAAAAACTGCTCTCGGGATTGTGCCTTACAGCATACAGGAGAGCCATGAATTTAGGTCTTAGCCTCTCTCTGGGAGACTGGTAGATCTCCATTCAGGATGAGGCTGAAAGTGGAGGAGTTAGGTTTTCTAAAGAAAAACGGTCCCCCGTTCCAATGACAATTGTGCTTTTGTTTACATACAGTTTGTTTGAATGAGCTCTGCAGCAGGAACTTGGTTTCACTTATTCAGCTGTTGCAGCAGATGACAAATCTAACTTTTCAAAACATTCACGCACACAGTTTAGCCATTCTTGCAGTTCTCCTGCAGAGATGCCTTGCTGGTCTTTTCCAGTTCCTGAATATAAAACTGTATCCTGCAAGCGTTCCAGTAATCAAGTGATGAACTCAAGATGCTGTTATTTTTGGTCTCCTCTAATACACTTACAACATGTTCAGCTCTTGTCCCTTGGAACAATGAAATATAAGCTGGAAGACACAGCATCAGACTGTGGTCTGTGCCTCTAAAATGACGCCTGACACTTCCAGTACCTTAAATTTTTTTCTCTCTTTTTTTTTTTTTAACAGAGTTATTCTTTATAAGTCACTTACAATTTGGGGAACAATACTCTATGTTGCACTCACAGTTAAAACAATAGCATGTTCTGCAAGAGGAAGTTATTCAGAAACCATTTCTTCCTTTCAATGTGAGTTGACTAATGACTCACATACAGAGGATCCAAGGGAGCACACTAGGAAATATGAGCATGAACAGAATAATTTTTATGTAGAAATGGAAGATTTAATAACTTGTGTAAGAGATGAAGAGTTGAAACTTGCATTTTAATCACACATCTGTCATTAGCTTGTTCCATGAGTCACAACTTGCTTGAGCATCAAGCCTATAGCATGGGAAAAGAAACAGTCACTAGCCTCACAGTGACATTGTGAGAGTTAGTTTACAGAACACTTTGGTCTCCCTCAGCTCAGTGAAGCACCTGAGTACAAGCCTACTTTTAAGCAAATAAATAGCTCTTTTTAAGACAACAATTTCCATGTGAAAGTTATGCATTTGCAGCATTCACCTTAGATAACCTGAACACAGCGGTAGGGAAAAACACCTAAAACTAGGGAAAAAACACTAACATCATCTCTCACATTGACAATAGGAAATATCTACAGGTATCTGCAGTCTGTAGAAGAAATCCCATCAAAACAGGTACAGCTTATGACTTCACTGCAGAAGAACTTTCTATGTAATGGTAATTCACTTTAAAGACTTGAAGTCCAGTTTTGGTACCACCTTGAATCACAGAGTTCTAGCCCGTAATCCATTCAAGTGGAGGACTGTGAAACTAATTATCTTTTCTAGACTAAATCTATTTTCTGCTTATTAAATAAAAAAAATATCTCATGAACAACAGATGTGGCGGAAATGACTTCTTTACCTTGGTCTTCACTGCAAAGGCCTCCAGCCACACTCCTGGAGTCATGGAAAATAATGGCAGGGACTGAAAGGAAGAGCTGCCCATCATAAGTGAAGATCTAGTTCGAGATCACCTGAACGACCTGAAAGTGTTCAAGTCCATGGGACCAGACGGGATACACCCACGGGTCCTGAGAGAACTGGCAGATGAGGTTGC
>JAOXOE010000874.1:22081623-22092003 GCA_028565055.1 Phoeniculus purpureus
TTTTATTTTCCTCCTCAGGCGGATTTCAATCATCGCTATCTTCTGTTAAGATCTACTTAATCTTGGGGAGTTTCCATGTGGTCGGTTTGTTCCTCTTTGATTTTACATACCATCTAATCGTACAATACAATGGCCCCATAATGTTCACATTATTTGGTTTCTCAAAATGTTCTTTGTGATACCTCAACAATTCAGGGTATATTTCTTAGAAGGAACAATCCATTCCCCTGATTTTATCAACAAATGCTATTACCCATTACAACTCTGTATCTGGTTTAGCTGGGATGGAATTTATTCTTCTCACGACACCTCTCACTGTGCTGTGGGGTAGCTGGATGAGAACTGATAACCCACCAGTGTTTTGGCTACTGCTGAGCAGCGCTCGCACACAGCACCTAGGTTGTGAAGTTTTTTCCCTTTCCTAACATATTATTCAAATGATGGGGCTTAGGGATGGGTCGGGCCAGCTAACCCAAACTGACCAAAGGAATACTCCATACCATGTGCTGTCAGCCCAGATATAAAAGTAAGGGCAAAGAAGGAAGGAGTGGGGGTCATTTGCTGATGGTGCTTTATGGCATTTTGTAGCAAATGCTATGTGCCTCAGTCCCTGCTTCCCAGAATGGTAGCCTCTTCTTACATCTCTCTCCCATCCATCTAGAAAGGAGGAGTGAGATCAGCTTTGCTGCGCCCCTGGCCCCCAGCCAGGGCCAAATTACCACACTAATTATTTTTCCAGCTCAGATTTTCTAACTGTTCCCTTCAGTTACCTGACTGTAATTGTAATTTATTAATTCCAACGGCATCCAGGTACTTGCAGATGTACTGTCAGAGCCCTTTGTATCTCTTGATTCAGAGCACAGCCCATCACATTTCCTGTGTGTTTTAGTTAGAAAATGATAAATAGTAGGTCATTTGCAAGAAAATGCATTTTCATTGTTTGGCTGGCTGAGATACTAATAAAACCAACACAAATATCACACACCTATACAGAGAGCAAAGCTCCTTTTTACTTAATCATTGCTACGCAGCACACTTGGATAACTGAAACAAATCAATTTCCTTGTTTGCTGTGCATTTCCTCCTTCCAGCATTGCCAACACCTGATACTGTAAAGCTGATTAGGACATATATTTTGAAGTTGTTACAGTCAGCAGACATGAGTCAAATCCTGATTAAGTATCCTTTGAGTGACTAAGAGACATTGCAAACACAAACATCAAAGATATACGTTTGTGAATAAACATGTGGAGGAGCAGCTGATAACCACAAGCCCATTTTCAAAGGGCTAAGCACCAGGAAGGTGGTTAGGGCTTCTCAACCCCATGACATCCATATGCACCACAGACCAGTGAAGTGATCTAGCAGCTCATCAGCCTTACAGCAACAGGTTGAAAATGCAAAAGAAAGCTCTTTATTATACTCCAGATTTCAGGCTTAACAGTAACAGCTGTCAGGAAGTTTGTTCATAATCCTGTGGAACATTGTATTATACAGCCATAACACCGACTAAAGTATTTTTAAGCATTTCACACACTGAAGATTACCGGTTTCCAGTCACCTAGCTGACCTTCATTTACCCTCTTACTTGTATATTTGTTCTCCAACCAAAAAAAAAAAAGCTGGTAACTTTGCTCAAGACAGAGGATGACTCTTCCCAGAACTGTATGTTTATGTACAAGTTCAGAACAGTCTAACAGCCCAACATTAAATGAGGATCAGTGTTATGTGATCATGTTGCTTTTCTGGAAGATGGGAATACTGTCTTGTAAAGGTTGGAATTGTATCAGGATGGTTGTCATGGACTTGGACACCAAGGTACACGCAGGTAACCTGGAACAGATCCAAAGAATGAATCTGTGTGATACTGCACCTGCATGGAAAGCAGTCTCTAAGGAACTGCATGGTGCTGTGCCAGAACAGGATGTGGTATCTATGGATACGCTTTGGAAGGGAGTACTGCATGGTATGGAGGGCACTGCACCGCTGACCTGTTACCAGGAACCAGATGTGATGCTAACTTAAGATCTACATAGCTACAGTCAAGAAAGATTGATCACAACGGCCTCCCCAGCATTGATGAAGAAGCTGAACTCCAGGTGAACTTTGCTCAGTATAATGTCATTATAATACCAAAACATACCTCCTCATCAAAAGCTACCCTCCTCTGGGGAGAACATGCCCTTGGCCACTCCTCTCCGGGCATGCCTGGAAGCCCCACTCAAGGAGGCAGAGATTGGCAGGCATCCACAGGGGAGAGGAGGAACAAGGTGTGTCACTTAGCATAGAAAATGGCGTCTCTTGGCAATCAGGCTTCAAAGCTTCCCCATCAAGGATCACCAGAAGATGGGAAGGCTGGCAGGATGCTGGGATCTGGGACCTAGGAGAGCCTAGAACCCTGCAGTGATAGTTATTATTCTCTTCCCCTCTTTACCCCTTTTCCATCACTCTTTCTTGCTATATTGTGCTGCTGTATGGCCAAAACAATAAAGTTGTGTTGATTAACTGAAGCATAATCACCTTGTTTTGCACTTCCAAGACCACGGTAAAAGAACATCTACTTGCCCACCTGTGTGAACTGTGACATGTCTGCCACTTAAAACTGAAAGAGTAAATTACAGCAGTTTTATGAATGGCTCATGATAAGGCATTATAGAAGATTATATCAAAATACATTTAGAGATTATCGCATTTTATAAACTGACTGTGACTTTGCCTTTTATTTTAGTAAAATATACATTTACACCATTCTTAAAGTTGGGTGTCGGGAAGCAGTATCTGAAAGACTCTACACCTACATTCTTACTTTTTGCCAAGTAAGATGTATCAGTGTTTTTGCATCTCAGTTGCAGTTTACGTCTTCACTTCCCTCATCCTCAGTATCAGGTTTTTTCCACCATTCCCCCACCCTCAACAGAATTAGTTTGATTACTAAAAAAACAAAGGTCTGGATTTTACCGGACAGATTTCTCACTCCATACTTCCCTCCACACATCTACTGAGAGAATTATTTCAACATCATTCTTTGCTCAGATGAAAAAGCAGAGTGAGACAGAGACCACCATAATCATTAACTACCAGCACCAGCAGGATTACCTCTTCTAAAATGCTCTAGCCATGACAGTATCAAAACTAGATGTTCTCCTCAAATATCCAGTTACAGGACATCCTCAAGGGAAAAAAAAAAAAAATTCTGCAGTGGAATAGCTTCTTTTGCTTTAATACAAAAAGTAGAAAAATTAAAATTTTGGTGCTTTAAAACTGTTCCATGATTAAGTCATAAAATTAATCCTGAAAAATAAACTCCCAGAATATTCCTTATTGCAAATGTACACAGTGGCTGTAGTAGTAACTCATCCCTGATTATCAGCTGAGTGGATGCACTTTGTTTCGGATACAAGCACTTTTAAGCCTTACCCAGTAGTGAAGATGTTTTCCTCCAAGGCAACATATGTGCTCTGTCCTTCTCACCAGGAAGGATAAATTTGGCATTTTTAACATCTGCATTTGGATGCTGGTAATTCTGTCCAGGTATGCTGGTGAATATGTGGACAGAACGACACAGTCAGTGTACAGGCTTTGTTACAAATCCAGGGGAAGGAAGTTTTTGTACGCAAAAGAAAAATCTGAAGTTCAAAGCTAATGCCTTCCTTTGTTCCCTTTAGGCACACTGCTGTTTGTCAGGCAGTTATCTGTATCCCAGCTGCTCATGCAAATTCTCTTAAAAGCAGCAGGTATATCCAAGTAAAAAAAAAAAAAAAAGGACACAACTGGACTTAAGATGCAAGAACTCAGTACCAGTGTTGCCTCTCAGACTCTACAAGGCCACCTACTAAATACAGTAACTAAAACCAAGGAACTATCACAAAATGGAGTATTTCCTTCTGTACACAATTTTTATTATTTACATAATACAGTATAGCATAGATGCTGGTAGCATGACTATGTGCAATACATAAATATGAACTATCTGTACATGTTTGCATATCTAGTAACTCAGAAGAACAAAGATAGAAGCAAAAACCCAGTGCTTTTAATAAGTTTTATTAAACTTATTAAAATAGGACTAAACACTGGAAAAATAATTGGAAGTTCAGGAGTAGTGCCTTGTGTACATACGTAACTATTTACAGTTGAGAACAGGCATTACCACAACACTAGTCTAAACTGTACTTGTTTATATAAAAAAACCACAAGTTTCATACATCACAAAATATCCCCTTTGATTATAACAAGTAAGTGATATTATCAGACAAGCATCAGTGAAGTATACTGCCTTTTCTAGAGTTGTTATTGTACAACGCTGTAGATAATGCAGCCCATGCAATACACCCAAGAACACTACAGTCCTACACCCAAATACAACTAAAAATTATAAAGCAGCCCTCCAAGAGTGGTTCCAGCTACCACTTCAGTCTACAGCAGCCATTTTGGGTACGGTTTTCCATGCAGAACGGTGCAACTATCACACTTAAATCCAGAAAAAATTAACTCCCAATATACTTTTGAACTCAGAACACACTGAACATAAGTATAATAAACTGCTCTTGCACTTCAGCAACTTACTTATGTGTTAATAGAGCTGCCATGGTATGTTTAGAAACGTAAGCAATCCTTTTTGGTAAGCCAAATCGTACTATAATGTGCTACACAACATTCTTACCTATGTGAGGAAAAGCTGACAACTCTATTGAAGGACAGTTCATAAGCTCCTAGCAGGGTATTTCCTTCAGGAACCTATTTCCAATATTCTACATTGGTACGTTTTTCTGCAAAACAGTTTCTGTCTCATACTGGTCTAATTTTTTCCATTTTTCTCAGTGGAGTTGGTGTCTTCCTTAAATACAGCACCAACACTCATCTGACTGGGATGACAGAACCTTCCGCATAGCTTACATTCTGCTGGAAAATAACAAGGTGTGCAACCTAAAACGAGATTTGAAATTATAGAAGTAGACTGCCAACCTTTTTAATGTATCCTTCTCCAGAACAGGCACATAACACTAGCCAAAGATTATATACCTCAAACACCGGAAAAGGCAGATCTGCAGCAAACATGCAGATAGCATGTATCTGTTTGGCACGTGTGAAGTAGAGAGTCTGTCCTCTGTGCGTGTGTATTCCTGTGCACATTTCTGGTTATCCAATTATATTTTGGGGAGGGCATGTACATTTTCAAGGGCTGTATCTATCCAATTCTGTCTGTAACAAACACTCAAACATGTTAAAATATTGTAAGAATAGACAAGACTAAAAGTAAAACTTCACAGAACAAAGGAAAATGGCCATACACCTGCTCTTTTGTGTTTTCATAGGATTAAAAATTGAAAAGTCTTTTCACAAACATGTTAAGTTATATTCTCTGGATCTTCTCAGCCACTACAACTGGATTCTCTTTCCTGATTTTTGCTGCAGCTTCTGCTTTGTAATCATACGGGCAGTTATGCTTGTCAGAATAACGGTGAAGTCCACAAAACAAGTTTCCACATCGGCAGTCAAATCCTGTATATGGGAAAAAATGCAAAGTTACCAAGAAATGTCATATTTAATGAAGTTATAAATTGAAATCTGAGTAAAAAGATACCAAAAAGGGGGTATTTCTACTCTGACAGGATAAGAAAAACTAATAGCTGTGCTAAGTTATTTGCTTCATCAGGATGCACAGAAGTCTAATGGTACAGATATTTCATCAGGTTTAATCTGGCAAGAGGCAACTAATTATACCAATCTGTTCAAAATACTGTTCTCATACCTGTAAGGCCAACTTTCTTTCTGCACATAAAGCATCTGTTCTTCTTTGGTTTGGGCAGATCAGGAGCTCTCTCTTCACTCTGTGAAGTAGTAGGCTGAGAAACTGATGGGCTTGGTTGAGTAACAACTGTTAAAGGAAGCAAAAGTAGTACAGGTTACATTTCCTTTCTTGACTTCTCTACCTACTCAGTAGCATGTATTAAATTCTTAAAGATTGATTCCCCCTACTAAGATTCTCATGTTTGTTTTCTAAACTAAAACAGACTGGTCTACAAGAATATAAATAACGAATAGTCATTTTTTAGGTACTCTGTTCTTCCCTCTTAGCTGTAAACAAGACACATTTTCTGCACAGCTGCACAAGCTAGAAGACATAAGGCACTTATTCATTACATATATACAGATGTTAAGGGCTTGAAAAGCACTCCAGAAGTTCCATGCACACATTTAATAACAAAAAAAAGATCAAGTCAGCTTAATCTGAAATGATAAAACATTGTCATGACTGAAGTTGCTGAACACAGAGCGTATCTGTAAAGAATATATAAGTAACAGTAACACATTAGAAGCAAATGAAATTCAGTAATGTATTACTATCATAGCACTGAGTTAATCTGCCCCTACACTTGTGAAGACAGTTCAAAACAGCAGCCAGAAAGATGCTGATTCTGTGACTGATCCAAAACACAGATACACCACAGACATTTTAGAAGACCTCTTGTGTTTTTGGCACTTTCAGTTATTTAACTTGAAGAGCAAAGTGCAGATTTACACTAAGTATTTTTGTATATCAGTATTGAAACAGGCAAAAATCAAAATGAGTCACTTTACAGCTGCTTCTGTCACATACATTGAGTAAATTTAAGCCATCTCTTACTTACCTGAAGGGGAAAAAATTACCCTTTCGTGAACTTCTGTGAATCTGTTAGTTTTGTTTAAAAAAGAATTTTTCTCCAATCAACATATATTATTCAATATAATTTTTATATCCATATTGGAACAGAGGAAAGCTGACAGGTATGTCTGTATGACCTTAACTCCTGCTTCTGGTAGTTTTTCTGAACAATCCTAGATACATGATGACATCTTCCAGGGACGGAAAAATCCACATCTCTGGACAACCTGTTTCAGTGCTTCACCTCCCTCACAGTGTGGAATTTCTCCCTGAAGTCAAATCTATATCTAACCTCTTGCAGTTTGGAATCACTTGCCCCTGTCCTATCACTAAAGTCCTGCTCCAGCTTTCCTGCAGGCTCTCTTCAGGTACTGGAAAGCTGCTATATGGTCTCCCTGAAGTCTTCTCCTCTCCAGGCTAAACACTCCCAATTTCCTCAGCCTGTCTTCACAGTAGAGATGCTCCAGCCCTCTGATCACCCTTGTGGTCCTCTTCTGGACTTGCTCCAACAGTTGCATATTCTCCTTATATTGGAGACTCCAGAACTGTATGCAGTACTCCGGGTGAGGTCTTACAAGAGCAGGGCAAAGGAGAAGAATCACCTCCCTTGATCTCCTGGTGATGTTTCTTTTGATACAGTCCAGCATACTGTTGGCCTCATGGGCAGCACTCATGCATTGCTGGCTCATGTTAAGTTTCTCATCTAGCAACATCCAAACTTTCATGCAGTAAAACAATAGTTGCTAATACTTTCTTGTACTTTATAATAAAAGTCCTAATGTACAATCAAAGCCACAGAATAACTTTATTTTCTTTAAAAATCTTAGAATTTCAGTCTGAGGTGTAAGAGAAATATTACAGTAGCAGCACTACAATCATTGGTGCTATTGGCACTTTTGAGAGCCATTTGTGCTGCTGCTTTTGTTTTGATGAAATAATTTGTCTTTATGATTAACATTTTCTAGACGAAAACATGTGTTCCTTGGGATTTAAAGACAAGGATAACAGCATTCAGTAACAGTGACCAAAAAAACTAGTTAAACCCTAGTGACACCCCTGATAGCGTAAACCTGTTGGATACCACGCACTTTGATCACACATTTTGAAAGGTGTTTAGCTCTTTTTTTTTAAAGACCATATCTGATTAGATGAACTCTTTTTAGATTTGTTATGCTAACGTGTTTAAAGACAAACTAGAGCCTGGAGAGCATGTAGGCTGTTTCTGTCAAATGCAAAAGAAAATGCAAGGGGGAATCAATAATTAAAACTCATTCACAACAGGCCCTAAGAGAAAACAAAAACAAGAGGAACAACCTTTATCGCTGCCTAACACGCCAAGAAGGAAGCAACAGTGGAAACAGTAACTTCCTAAGTAGTTGTTCTGCCATGACATCAGATCCTATCCTAGCAAATGCATGTCACAAAAAGCTTCCTCTAGCCCAGAAGCAAAATCCAATCTGGTAAGTACAGTTCCATCATCCTGACATTCTCCCTTTAGACACTTACAACCATTTACGAGATCTCCTCTCAGACTCAGCAGACCAAACTCTCTCTGCCTCTCCTCATAAGGAAGATGCTCCAGGCTGCTGATCATGTCAGTGACTCTACATGGGACTCTTTCCAGTAGCTTCCTGTCTTTCTTGAGTTGGGAAGCCCAGAACTGGACAAGGTGTTCCTTATCAGATTAATCTGAGATGACTTCCCTTTGGTGAATCCATGTTGACCATTCCCAAGAACCATCCTTTCTTTGAGATGACACTATAAACATCCTGTTCCACCACCTTTCCAGGGATAGAAGTGAAGCTGACTGGTCTGTAGTTACCCAGGTTCTCCTTCTTGCCCTTTTTTGAAGATTGCAGTGACACTGGCTTTTCTCCAGCCTTCTGGTCCTCTCTTGTTGTCCAGGATTTGTCAGAGATGATAGTCACCTAGCAATGATGCCTGCGAGCTTGGCAGCACTGGTGGGTGCATTCTATCAGGTCTCTCCAACTAAGGCACAGTCTTCCATACTCCTTGTCTTCCTTTGTGGTCTTTAAGGACTGGGACTCATGAGGACTGGTCTTAGCAGTAAAGACAGAGGTAAAGAAGGCATTCATTACCTGTCTTCTCTGAATCCTCGGTACCCAGAGTGCCTGTTTCACTCAGCAGTGGCCCCACATTTCTTCTAGTTTCCCTTCCAACATACTTAGAAAATTCTTTCTTCTATCCTTGACATCCCTTACCAGGTTTAATTCCAAGGATGCTTTAGCTTTCCTTGCCCCATCCCTACACCCTCTGACAACAGTCTCATGTTCTTCTCAAGTGGGCAGTCCTTTCTTCCACTTGGGTTTTTTCAGAAGCTCCGTGTTAAACTACAAAGTTCTCTCACCTCCCTTGCCTGAATTCTTGCTTCTTAAGAGATGCAGATTCAGAAGAAGAGATGCTTGAAAACCCTCATACCTTTTAAAGCCTTAGCCCACAGTATTTCTTCAAGCAGTTTCTTCAAGAGGTCAGACAGCCCTTCTAAAGCCCAGGGTTGCCATCTTGCTTGCTACCCTATGCCTACAACACTTGATTCTAAATTCAATTTTATGATCACTATGGCCCTTGCTGTCCCTGACATTAACATCCTGTATCAGTCCCTCTTTGTCAGTATTTCATCCAGTAGGACACCTCTCTTTGCTGGCTCCTCCACCATCTGAGGCAAAAATACACTGCAGGAACCTCCTGGACTGTACATGCCTGGTTGTGTAGCCTTCCTAGCAGGTTAACAGGGTAACTGAAATCCCCCAAGAGGACCAAGGCCTGTGACTGTGAGGCTACTTTCAGAAGCCTGTGGGAGGCCTCATTAGCTTTGACATCCTGATCAGACCTGTAATAAGCACCCACAGCAGTGTCTCCCAGTTTGGCTTGCCCCTTGATCTTGACCTATAAACTCTCAACACATTCTTCATTCCCCCAGGCAGTTTGATAAATACCAGTTGCTATCTCACTCAAACAATTTTGTCTTGATGACCTACCTCTTTTGAAAAGAACATGGCTCTCTACGACAGCATTCCAGTTGTACCAGTTATCTTACCATGTCTTCAGTAATCACAAAAAGATTGTGGCCCTGTGACCACACATAAATCTCTAGTTCTTCCTGCTTGTTCCCCATACTGCAAGCACTAGTGTACAGGCATCTCAAAGAGTTAATCAAGCATGCAGGTTTTTCTGTAAGGGAGTGGGAAGAAGTAACATAGTTGTGGGCAGTTTGTCTTTTGTTTCTTTCCTAGGTGTGTTCTCCAGGTGGATGCACTGACCTGAGAACTCCCATTCTGGACTCTGCCCCCTTTAATTTTATTATTGGTATAATAAGGCCAAGTGCCAGGTCCTGCATTTCAGTCACAACCACTCCAGACAATGCTACAGGCTTAGGGATGAGTGGCTTGAAAGCTACCCAGCAGAAAAGGACTTGGGGGTGCTTGTAGACAGCCAGCGTAATACGAGTCAGCAGGTGCCCAGGTGGCCAAGAAGGCCAACAGGATCCTGGCTTATATCAGGAATAGTGTGGTCAGCCCGAGAAGGGAAGTTATTGTGCCCTTGTACTCAGCCCTTTTGAGGCCTCATCTTGAATACTGTGTACAGTTCTGGGCCCCTCATTACAGGAAAGAAACTCAGATATTGGAACCTGTCCAGGAAAGCTACCCAGCAGAAAAGGACTTGGGGGTGCTTGTAGACAGCCAGCGTAATACGAGTCAGCAGGTGCCCAGGTG
>JAOXOE010000874.1:22092103-22104587 GCA_028565055.1 Phoeniculus purpureus
TGGAGATGTTTAAAACCTGCCTGGATGTGTTCCTGTGCGACTTGGTCTAGGTGATCCTGCTGTGGCAGGGGGATTGGGCTAGATGATCTTTCAAGGTCCCTTCCCTAACGGGTTGGACTTGATGATCTATGAGGTCTCTTCCAACCTTGGTAATTCTGTGATTCTGTGATTCTGTAATTGTTAAACTGTAAATGACTTGTGGCTTAGAATCTCCAGCTACAGCATGGGTTCAGTATTCAGTTGTTATACAAATCTATATGCTTTGTTGGAGGGCTAAACATACAGAATACATGAATCATCAGATGTTTTCTTTACTTGAAATAGCCCGGAGAAAATGGGAAGTGCTGGGAATATGGATTAGATTGTGAAAGATCTTTCAGCATTTCTAGCATGCAGGAAAACAGGACGAAGACATAAAATTACTCTTCATTCATTCACTCA
Source organism: Phoeniculus purpureus (assembly GCA_028565055.1). NCBI lineage: Eukaryota > Metazoa > Chordata > Aves > Bucerotiformes > Phoeniculidae > Phoeniculus > Phoeniculus purpureus. The sequence continues at coordinate 22,092,545 of JAOXOE010000874.1, forward strand.
TTAGTCAGGGAAAAAAGGAGTGAGGGAAGTTTTATACTGCATGAAGACACTGCACAAAGCAAAATAATTATAACAACTTCCTGGTAATGCTGATACTCACCCCTGAACGCAAAGTAACAGCAAACAATGTCAGCGCTCCACTGGAAATACGTGTTTTTGGTCAAGCCATTGAGTGGAGATTTTCTTTTCATCAGTGTTTGTGCCTGCATTTGGAGATGCAGTGGCTGTGGTTGTTCATTCATTCAGACTTGAAATTCACTGATTAAACAAAATACAGAGCAACATACGTAATGTAAAGGAAAACCAGGACACACAATTTGGTAAATGTAATGGCTTGGCAGCCAAAGGCCATTTTCCAAAATACATCCAGTAATAAGACGCATAATTGTGTCCAACTCCTCTCTTTTTCAGGTGGGTTCTATGATGGAATAATTGTGGTTATCATGAATTCAGTTTGTCTGTATTTATTGTTATTTAGTATGGGTAAGAAAATTGAATTAGTCAGATTCTTAATTTGTTTTTTCTCAACTGTATGTATGTCTCTGTAGAAGTTATTATTCAGCTGCTTAATGCTGTAAAAGGAACACGGGTAGAGGTGCAGTAGGAGCTGATAGGCTGATGCTGAAAGAGGAAGGTTAGCGTGAGCATGCACTTGTCATCTATTCTGGTGTATTTTGCCCTAACACACTCTTTAAAGCAAAACTACTTACTATGGAATATTTTGTTGTATGTTCTACTGCTACAATTTTCTTTTCTTTTTCTAGCGAGTTCTTCATGCCGGGAATGGTTGACACACACATTCATGCCCCTCAGTATTCATTTACTGGCACAAGAGTAGATCTACCTCTTTTGCAGTGGTTGACTACTTACACGTTCCCAACAGAAGCCAAATACAAAGACACTGATTTTGCAGAAGAAGTATACACCAGAGTGGTTGTAAGTACTGCAGATGTCACTTACCACCTTTATGACATTCATATTTGTGAAATATATGTATGTTTTCAGACCAGCAGAAATGGTGGAGCATGTTTTAGTGTTATGAGAATCAAATAAAACCAATGTAACTACAGTTCTAACTACCAGACAAGATTGCACTCTGTTAGTTCCAGACCTGTTCTTTTATTGCTGATAAGATTGTTCATTTGATCACACAGTTAACAACAAACTTGTTTATGATCTTTTCTGATATGAGTACAATGACCAACTTTTGAGAACACTCTCAGTGCTAGAATAGTCAACAGGTGCTGAAAACTTCATAGCAGGAAAAATGAAGCAGAGTAAGAAAAGTTAAGTCAGAGAATATTTAGTTTTCTGCACAAAATTCCTGCATTATGAAGATGTCTACTGCAATGACTACATGAAAGAGAAGATGCTTCTCACAAACAAATCTGGGGTATTTTGGAGTAATTGAGGAAGGTATTAGTACAATTGAGTTCCTAGTGCCAGTAACAGCTTTCACTAGATGAAGCCTGTCGTTGATATTGTGGCACAAAGAGAGGCCGTCTTTGAGCTAGAATCTTCTAAACTATATAAAGGATTTAAGGTCAAATATCACTCGATGAACAACAACTAGCTAGGTCACATTTCAGAGTACTGATTCTGTCCTATAATTGAAATGTATCCTATAATATGTGGACAGAAATATCTTCAACAGATTGGATGATTTGGCTAGCGTAAGTTGAATTGCATCTTTCTAATACTGGGACAATATGTCAAAATAATAACGCGGTGAAACGGGTAATTACACTGTCCTTGCCACAGAAATATTTTAAGAAATTACTTTCTGCTATCTGCCACAATAAAAACGTGTAGGAGCAGCTTGGTCATAAACTCTATTGACAAGCTGTGTGCCTCAACATGCTGTTGCCATTCTCATCAGGTCAGAATGGATGGCATCAGCACAGCTGAAGTGCTCACTGTGCAGTGTTTCATAACATCACCTGAACAATAACTGCCAGTGAGAGAGATGAAGTTTTTTGTAGGCGCTTTAACAGAGTCATTAGACTCTCCCCATGTATATCAAATAGGACAAGGCCAGGAAAATATCTTCACCCCTAGATGATGCAAAATACCATCTGCATTTCAGCTTTCGATGGGACTAGTAGGAGCCTTCCATGTTAACAGCAGGAATAAAACTGGAGGGACCAGATAATATTTCATATGTGTCTTTGTACTTTTGGAGTTGTAATGAAAACATCCTAATTTATTTATTTACTTATTCTATTGTGAATCAGAATTCTGTTTCAAATAAAACTTTTTCTACTTGGTGGAAGAAGAATGTTAAATGAAATGCCCCTGATTTTAGTGGGAACCTCTTTGGATTTCTGAAATGTTAGGAAAGAAAATTTTTCATGTTTTGAGTGTTCTAGAAACAGACTATTTCTAGATTTTGTTTGGCAGTGGTAGGAATCCAGAAGTAGAGAATTCTGGGGTTTAAAAGCTAAGGATGGTGAAAGCAGTTTGCCTGAGTAATGGCACTGTTGTTTTTGAGACTCATTTTGGGACCTCTTAAAGATAAATTTTTAATTATTGTATTTAACTTAGTTATTGTATGGAAAAGACAGAGCTTGGAATCATGTTAGCCAAACAATTAGCTCTAGCCATTCTCAAAAGCAGTGTTCAGTATCCCACTAAATAATAACATAAAATTATCAAATTACATTGTAACTGGAATAAAAAAAATGTACTTTGTACCTGCGTGTCAGATGGCTGGTGTGCACTGATCCCAAGATCAAGTGAAGCTACAAATTTTATTGTGACTTAATATAACTTTAAAGAGCTCTTCATTTGCTGCTGTGTCCTTCAAAAGCTATATGGAGAGGTACCAACCGCCCTCTCAGACAGTAAAATTAAGTAAATTGTTTAAATTGTTTAATTACTCTGAGCAGCTGTTTTTAGTTTACTTTTATGTCAAAGTCTTTTTGTATTCAGGGATAAAAAAGTGGGTTTTTCAGCCTGTTAGTTTTTGTAAGCCACTTCACATTCCCAAATGAAGCCCATTACTTTTTCCCAAAAACCTTGCTTTGCTAACATTAAGTAAACACTGCTTCACTGCGAAAAGTGTAGAGACTAGACAATGATGTAAATGACAGGTTGTTCGTATATCTGAATATGCAGGATTTACATCCAGTCTGAGCAAAGGAAATGTGGACTGCTTTCCACGAGTTTTGCCATTGTTAAATTCCTGTATGGATTTGGAAGAGGAATTTCTGTATTTGTTAGCGCTCAGAAAAGCTATTGCAAAATAAGAAATTTCTATTCTACCTTCCCACTTCACTGCAAAATTTCATGATAACTATATGTTCTCTCAGTCTGAAATCAGGCTGCCTGATCTGCATTTTGTCAGCTTCACTATTCTTTTTCTCCAAGCAGTTGAAACTGATTTCTTTTTACAGAGACGAACTCTGAAGAACGGCACAACTACAGCTTGCTACTTCGCGACAATTTACACAGATACTTCTCTTCTCCTTGCTGACATTATAGGTAAGACGGTGAGCTTTAAGGGATGTTGCATAGGCTGTATTGGTTGAAGGAAGCAGAATGTAGGAGCTCTAGGCAGTTAGGGAGCTGTCTTTCTACTAATTTGCTTTTCATTTATTGTATCTCTCATACTGCGACCCAGAATCCATCCTAGTTACCTGTGTTTATTTAACCGCCTCTCTCATGTTATTGTCTCGTCATCCCCAAACCAACTGCTATCTGAGTTTGAATTAGGTTTGCTAGGGTTGCTCTTCAGCGGCATTGTCTGATTTTTCTAGCAGTTCAAGGATCGAAAGGCTGTATGACAAGAGGTGCAGTCATTGCATCAGATTCCTGATACTCTGAAGTTTCAGTTGAGAACCAACACACACCCTCTGAAACTAGAACAATGGGAGTTGCATCAGGATCTTTTCCCTCCCGTCTGCACAGTGTTTTAAATGGATGTTGTTTCAAAGCGTGATTCTTGCAGGGTTTCTCAAGGCTCAGTCAGCTCCCAAAGCAGAGCAATTTAACAAGAATCTCAGTTTCTGTCCTAGTGTTTCTGGATTTGTAGGAGAACACAGAACTCTGAAGGTGCTGTATGCAACAGCTCAGACACTAAAAGTGGACAGAAGAGATCTGATTTAGAAACACACGTGAAAGCTTAGAATTGACTACAATATGCATTCTTTTTAACTCTTAGACATGATTTCTGATTCCTAGCATGGGCACATCTCAACAAAGAGGCTAGAAGTAGTTCTGGTAATTTTCTCCATGCAACGTTGCACACGAGAAGCACATTTCGTAAGGCGAAATGGTTTGCTGAGGTTTTTGTGTCTTTTTTCAGCTCAGGACAACCCTTACAGGCACTGTACTTTGAAGCTTCTTTTTCTCATCCTCTACTTCTTCATGTACTGCCATTATAGATTCTGGATGTGGCCAAGTTATAGTAATCTAGTCCTGAACTGTAACATTTACAAAGTTGGGGGCTAATGTGGAAGTGGAGACCTCGTATTCAATTTGTTCTCTCTGCCCTTTTTAGCCTAAATTGTCACATGGGTTGCCCCAGCTTAAAGATAAGAAGAAAGCAAAAATTCTGTTCAACTTAAATGAAACTGGCTGGATGGAATTTGCTGCTGTGATTTTGCACAGGCTTTGACAGCAGTTTTTGAGAACCAGTGATTCTGAGTGTCATATTGTTGTGCATCTTAACAGATAAATTTGGTCAACGAGCATTTGTTGGGAAAGTCTGCATGGATATGAATGAAACTGTGCCCCAATACAAAGAGAGTACTGCTGACTCTGTGCAAGAGACAGAAAGGTAAGGCGATTAAATTGATGGTGCAACCTTTAGAAATAAGACCTTTTCACACACATGAAAAGTGGGTGTGATGCTGACTATGAACTTGCAGGTGCAAATTCACTATAAACAGTTTTTCCCTTCTCACAGAATTGTTTCCTACATTTCTGGCAATTCCTGGTTGCTGCACAGCTCAAGCAGTTTCTCTCTAGCTCTTCCACAGGGAGAAGCTACAACTCTAGATTTTAGAGGGAGTATGTATATGTTGCTGTGTGTTTTCTGCCTCTTCTTTACCTTTCACAGCTCTCTGCATGAAGGTAATGTGACCTGACATGGGATGGTGTGGAGGTGGTCAGCTCTCCCACCCTTACTGAGCTATTTCTTTCCCCCAATTACAATAAATCTTTATTCAGGTTGTAGGAGTCAACGTTCATATGCCACATTTTAAACACGCTGTGCTTCTCCTCTCCTCCAGCACACCAGCAGTGAAATTAGCTTGCCGCTGGAGAATGAAGGAGAATCAAATCCAGGACAGGGCTCAGGACTGGAATATGGCAGCTTGCTCAGAAAATGACCAGACATACAGCTTTTCTCCCAGCATGATTTATTTAGTTGTATAAATGTTTCAGATGTTGTGCTGATAGACAAACACCAAACAGTATTACTAATACTGATAGAAGGAAGGAAAAGGCCTTCCTTTAGGAATGCAAAGGGTTTTTAATTCATTTTCTGTTTAGGAACCTAAGAAACATGATCTGTAAGATCATCAGAAAGTGTGTAACACTGACTGCAGTTCTTTACAGTTAACCTTGGAAAATATTTATATTGCATGCATGGAAACAGTAAACAATTCCACTTGCCTAATATAATAAACCTAAATTCAACAGTATAAATCTAACTTTTTCTGGCAAACGGTGTTGAAAAACATATCAGGGTACACATTAAAGGCTGAAATAGTTGGAGCCAACTGGGAAGAGGAGGACCCGTGTGCAGATTTGTTCTGTTGTTACAGAGGACGGTTGTTTGAACCTGACCTTCTTACTTCATAAAGAAGTACATAAGCCAACAAAGGATAGAATATTTTGACAAAAGCATTTTATTTTTGAAACAGTACTGGCACTGGCACTTCTAACTGGTGATCTAGCACCATTTTCAGTGTTCTGAATCTAGCCTTCAGCGTTAGTTTCTTTCCCATCTGAAAATATTTGACAAATTTGAGTCAATGTTTGTTGTGACCAAAATTAGGGTTTTTTCCACAGAGATCCTGTCCAGAAACCATCTCAAAGTGGCTTTTGAAACTGATTTGCATGCAATCTGCATAAGGGCTTTCAAAGAATTTCTTCCTTGCAGAGCCAGAGCAAGTTTTATTTGCTCATCTGCATTGTCCAGATTGACTGCTTAGGGTTCTTTGTAAAGGTCTCTGAGAAAACTTATTGTTCCTTTAAGTGAGTGAGTATGTATGAGACTACGGTCATGTATGAAGTATTGCTGCATCTTTACAAAATAATATTTTAAACAATACAATACATTTAGTGCTGCAATTTAAATTCCTGGGTGGATTAATTTAGGTTGGGAGGGGTATTTTTTGCTAATGTTGCAACTGCAGCTTATAATTATACTTTCAGTGAATTTAATGTAATGTATATTTGGTTGTCAGCAAGAACTCACAGTAATTACCATATACCTAATGTTAACTATTACATATGAATAAAAAGCTGCACAATCAGGGTCAAATTCACAACCAGCACAATTTTGTGTATCTGTCCAGACTTCACCGTGTCGCTTCTTTCTATTTCATCTGAGAATCCAGCCCAGCTGTTCATGAAAAATCAATGCCTGAGATGCTCAATAGGGTATCTCAGTAAATATTTTTTTATAACTTATAACTGAGAAGAAAGATTTCTAACAAGTTTTTCTTCCTTTTTTCAGGTTTGTCAAAGAACTGCTAGAAAGGAAAGTAAGTACAGTTCTCCTTTGTACTCACTTCTGTATTTGGAAGAGACTGTGTGAATATGTGAAATCACAGCATTGACCTCCAAGACCACCAAGTCCAACCATCAACCCAATACCACCATGCCCACTAAACTGTGACACAGTCAAGTAGCTAAATCCATCTTAGCTAATACTTAGTGCACTAAGGAAGCTGAAGTACAAGCATTGGGGGAAAATGTTAGGAAACACCAGAAATTCTGCTGGCAAACTGGTGGTTTGGTGACCTATCAATAAAGGTACATCCCTCTGTGCAGTAGACAGATACCATGCCTGAAAATTTTTCTGCTGTGTTGTTGAGAAATGGACTTGCAGTTGTATAAATTCAGTCTCGTGTGGTCAGAACACAGCAGAGTAATATCCTGTGTGTATTCTGTACCGACACTAAAAAAAATGAGCTTCCTATAGAGGACAGTTTTCTGCTATGAAAATGTGGAAGCCAGTTGATCACTGTGTGGTGTATAAATAGACCAGTAAAAGAAGCTATTGCCAGCAGAAGTCAGTGCTTTTACAGTACAGTTACTAATCCATTACCAAATTAGCGTTTTAGCACAGAGCCTTCCAGTGTGCTTCTGAAGAAATCCAGGTTCACATTCCTGAAGAAAAGACAGAGGTTTACACCCCAGGCAATCAGCCTTTTGTTTTCAGTTGCTTGACTTGTTGACATCTGAACCTTAAAATATTCAAGAACAGATGCCTGGAGTTTAATGCCTAAATCGTATGTATTAGTAGCGTAAGCCAGCTAATCTGCTCGAGTACAGGAGGTGGTATAAAAACTTCCCCTGGTGCTGCCACGTGTGTGACTGTTGCCTGTGACTGAAGGAGAGTTGTAGTGCCTGTGTCTATTTTTGGTGAAAATTTTAGTCTAGAGGTGCAAAGCAAACACCCGTAACTCTAGTCTTGCTGTCTTCTCCACTATCTCTTACTAGAAATAGTAAGAAAGCCTATCTGGTGCTACCACTAATCTTGCTATCTAGGGAGTGTAGGATCAGCTTGTTTCAGTCATGACTGGAGAAGATGAAACAAGAAAAAGATAAACGAGTTTTACAGAACTCTTCAGTTTTACATCTTTATATCTTTGCTAATTGCAGAAGAAGCACTCAGAAAAATGTTTGATTGTTCATCTGACTTATTTGTTATTTATTATACAGGACTGTCAGTAAATATGAAAAAAAACCATCCAGGGCTTCTGCTTAAGTCTGCTAAAACCTCGGTGACTCAATAAAAATTTCTTATAAAACAACTTCTTTACTAAGGTTCATTAAAACTGTTTTCAGACAAATACGGTTATTTCTGTGGTGAAATTTTTAATCAAAGTAAGGAAATTACTTAGTTTGAGTTGGCAAGGATGCAGTACGCAGTAAGTGATGGAGACAAAGCACAATTGCTGTGTAAATGCCTGTATTAATTATTTTTACTGCTATATAGATGTGGAATCCCAAGTATGTCTGTTTTAATATTTTCAGTATCCAAAGGTACAGCCTGTAATAACTCCCCGCTTTGGCCCTTCCTGCACTGAGGATCTGCTGTGTGCACTTGGTGACCTAGCACAGGCTCGTGACCTCCATGTGCAGGTACACACTGACAGTTGTGTGTTAAATATAAATAGTTGGATAGATAGCACACAGACCAAGGAGTTTTCATTATTTCAACAAAACACTAAAAGAACATTCTTACCTTGGAGCCTGTATTGTAAATTCTTCCTGAAATTATTAATGGTACTCTGCAAGTACACTGTGATCTGCACAGGAAATGAGATTGCTCATAAATGGAAGGGTGCAAAATTCAGCAACTCCCACTGCATGCCCATCATGAGGTCAACACCCACGACTGCAGGTTGTACTACCCTTGAGTTGATAAAGGTTGCACTCCCTCACCCAAGGTCATTCTTTCTGTCTCTCTTCTGTTCTGTCTTCTGCTGTTCCTGTACTGAGCACATTTCAGTAGATTGGATTACTCATCTTTGTAACTTATTTAGCATTGTTAACATAGTTGTAGGATTTGCAGTGTGATTAATTGTTTGTGTTTAAGACAGATGTATTTTAAAGCTTATGAGTCTGTTGAAACCTTGAAATGTTTCTTTCTTCTGCTACATGATTCTACGCACACTCTGTTTTGAAGCCATTGTACACCAGAAATGTTCTTATTATGAAGTGGGCATTTTGAAAATATCTCAGGTATTTATCTAAGACTAGGAGATATTTAAAATCCACCTGGATATGTTCCTGCGTGACTTGGTCTAGGTGATCCTGCTCTGGCAGGGGGATTGAAGTAGATGTTTTTTCGAGGTCCCTTCCAATCCCTAATGCTCTGTGATTCTGTAATTAATCAACCCACCTGAAGATACATGGATAAGCTACCTCTATCTTGCCTTTATTCCGGAGCCTACTTTGTGTTAGCCTGGCTCTCTTTTCAGTCAGTAGTGTTCTATTTTTTATTATTTTAACATTTCCAAAATACCGAGTGTTCCATTCTGTCACCCAAGTACTGGAACAGGCTATCCAGGCATGCCATCTTCTACCACTTTAAAGGAACAAATGGAGTCAGTGACTAGATCTAGCTATAGGCTTTACAAATACTAGTTTATAACTACATATGTTTAGCACTAGTAGATTTCTCTGAGTGTTGTAATGTCAGGTTTAATGGTATTTAACATGCTGATTGCTATATATTTTCATATTGTAGAGTCACATAAGTGAGAATGAAGAAGAACTCAAACTTGTGGAAAAAATGTTTCCTGCCTACCAGAATTACACGGAGCTGTATGATAAAAACAAACTGCTTACCAGCAAGGTAGCTGCCTAAAAACTTCCAAAGATTTTTTTTTTATAGATTTGTCTGTGTAGACAATATGATGATTAACCAGTTACCTGAAAAATTAATATTGTTTTGACAAGGTCAGTGATGTCTAGGGGAAGGTAAATTTGATTTATTTTCTCTGAGGCAGAGGTGTTGATCAGGGTATTGAAAACTTAGATAAGAACACACTTTTCCTAATTATTTTAGGTGAGATGAGAAATAAAGGTGGTTTATGCTCCCTGATCCATTCTCCCAGGGCTTGAAAGGGAGCTGGGGCAGTGGGATCAGGAGACTAGGTAAAGCTGGCATTGTAGAAGCTGCTAACTCTTGGACAGTACTATTATCCTTGGTGTACAATATTCTTGCACACTTGGTTTCACCTGAAGATTTGTTCTATGATGTTATGATAGGACCAAATTAATTTTTAGCAGTTTCCTACAGAAAAGCATCTTGTCTAACTGTGTTCTGTATGTTAAACTCACAGACAGGTAAACTTTACTGTTCCCACTATCCAAAAGCTCTTTCATCTCATCAGCTGATTTTACCAAGTATTGAAAGGCACAGTGGTCTAAAGAGTTGGAATTCATAAAAGCTCTATGCTGGCAGGATAAATGCAAGAAAGTCTGATACCAACCTGTGCTAAGTACAGGTTGGAGTGTGAGTATGAACAACAGCTATAGTCAGAGTGTTTAAACATCAGTCAAATCAATTTAAAATTTCAGGACACGATTTTCAGAGGCACAAGTGTAGCTGGAAACCTCCTGGGAATTAGCAATTAAACTCCCATTTTGGTCTTTGAAAATGTACCCCAGTAAGTAATTTACAACCCTTTTAATCTCACAAACCGACACATACCACTTAAGTATGTACACAGTGCTATGTGTTACTCTCTTGCACAGCCTGTGCGTGCTGATTTGTTGTGTCAGTGTAGTAAAGAGAATATTAGTGCCGCAAAAATGTAGGTATTAATTCTGCTAGAATTTCTGCGCTTTCTGCCACCAAGTTCCTGGGTGTTTGGTGATGGATCCTGTTCAAATCAAGCATAACAAAGCCACAGACATCCCCCAGTTCCCAGCCACCAAAACTAAGACGTAAAATGAATTTTGTAAAAATCTTTTAAAGGTACATTTTTCAGAGCTGTGGGTGACATATTTCCTTTTTAAGATGAAGTATGTATCAGCAGAGGTGAGGTTCAGCACCTGTCACGTGTATAATGTGGCTTATCGCATTTATACAAGTGTTTGAGGTTGATGAGTATTGGTGGTGAGGGTACAGTGCTTTTGGGAGCTGCTCAATGGAAACAGTCTCTGTGCTATTCTCATTTCTATCAGCAGATTGCAGGGCCTAACACAGCTCTTATTCTTCTCCTTGAGTGGGCAGTTGGTATATGAGGTAATACTTGTCTGGGAATAATTGGTTTATGTCCTATTAAATGGTGCTAACCTATGATTCTGTGTTTTGCATACACTAGTTCTGAACTCATTTTTAAAGTCAGCTATGTTGTCCAAGTCATAAAAGTAATTAATCAGTTACAAAACAAACTAGACTATTTTAATTAAAGAATATTCCAAATCTATATAACTACCTGGTGCAAACTCTCAGAGGGACAGTGAGAAACATACTAAGCTGATATGTATCGTCCATTGTATTTGATGTCCTCCTGGTTCCAGACTTATTCAATGCATTGGCTACAAAATACAAATAATAAGATTGCTACAATGCTAAAGCAACTGGGAAATTCTTGCCTTTGTTCCTTGAAGCTCTTAGGTCACAGCTGTCACTGCAAAGGTCAGCAGCCTATGTTGTTTGCAATAACAAATGAAAAAGGCTGAGCAACTCGTATGTCAGGTACACTGAAGTTAAGGAGAGGTTCTCTTCTGTTGATTTCAAGGATTTAGTTCAAGAAAAGTTTTGTTTTCCCTTGATGTTAGCAGGTGCCTTTTTGGCTATTGAAAGTAGAGCAGCAGAAATCACAGGCGCTGAAGTAAATGCAACATTGAGTAAATTGGTGATTCTGTTTTTCTTTAGACAGTGATGGCTCATGCTTGTTATCTTTCTGAAGAAGAATTGAAACTTTTTAGTCTTCGTGGAGCTGCAGTTTCTCATTGCCCCAATTCTAATTTTTCGTAAGTTAAAAAAGAATAAAAGAAAAAAGAAGGATGATGTATAATTAAATGAAACTGTTGTTCACATTGTTGCCTTGAGTCCAGACTAATGTTACAAGACTATATACATGACACCCTATTTCATCAGAAGGGGTGTATTGACCATGACTATTCATGCCCCTCTTCTGCATGGTATGCTCCAAACTGATTTGCACTCTTTAAGTATAGCCATGTATATATAAAAAATATCTATATGTATAAAATACCTATACATAAGAAAAATACGGATTTTTATCTATATCATATACAGATAATATATCAAATGTCTATATATAAAGCTCATGTATGATTATATATATAAGATATAATTGTAAGCTTTATATATGTACAT
>JAOXOE010000874.1:22104687-22159266 GCA_028565055.1 Phoeniculus purpureus
TTCGGGCCGGGCATCACGAGGGCGGAGCCGGCCATCGGGGCCGCGAAGGCGAGCGACCAGCTGTTGGCGTGGAAGAGCGGCACGACCGGCAGGACGACGTCGCGCGACAGCATCACGGCGCAGCCGGCGCGGCGCGGCGGCGCGCTCAGAGCGGCGGCATGGCGCTCCCCGCCTCGCACACGGCGGGAGGCCGCCCGGCCACTCGCCGGCTACCGCCCTTACGCAATTGGCAGCCACTGCAGCAACACTCAGCCCCGTCACCCACCCCCCGGGGCGACGATTCCCGGCCCCAAAAGGAGGCGGCTGCGCCCCTCTCCCGCGGTACCGCCCCCGCGCCGGGGGAGGAGCGGAGCCGCGCTGGGACCGCCCCTCGCTTCGTGCGCTCCGCCCGGCGCCACTGCGGTGCGGAGGCGCTGGCCCTACGCCCACCGGGAAGGGGTCGGAGCTGCCCGCTCTGGCGCCCGGGGCCGGGAGAAGGCGCAGGAGCAGTGTTCGTTCCCCCCCCGGGCCCTCGGCTCCTCCGGGCGGCGCAGAAAACCAGCTGAATTACAATTAGTGTACAGTGTTCGGTGCCAGTGTCCCATAAAGAGAAGACCCACAGCAGAAGCGGCGCAGGTGCTGCCAGGACGCGTGTAAAGATCAGCAGCGAACGAGAAAGGATAAAGGGGCAGGGGGACAGCGCGGAGGCAGAAGAGCAACGGGCTGTTCCCGGAGCGAGCAACACGCCAAAGTAATCCGAGGCAACACCGGTGAAAAGCAGAAAGGTGCAAGACGCTTACCGCTGGGCTGAGACGAGACAGAGAATAAAGTTACTTACAAGAAGAGCAACGCGTCCCGCGGGCAGCGTCTCAACTTGGGAAAGAGGTGGCCGGGAAAATCCGATTCCTCTTTCTGGGAATTTCTTTTTTAAAGTCTGATTTGGAGTAAAATCAAACTAAACCCCCAAAAATGTTCTGAGTTTCAAAGAACTAGTGCCTGCAGATGTTCCATCTCAAAGAACATCAATCTGATTTATAAGCTCGGAGGGACTGGGAAGCACCAGTACTTACCTTTGCCGGGGACCGGAGCTCCAGGGGACCTCCGCCTCCCAAGGCTGTCGGCTTTGATGCAGATCTAACACTGGGCTTCTCTTAAGTTTGGGACCTCCCACCGTTTCCAGAGCACTGAGGTTGGGCCAAAGTTATTACAAATTAAAAAAAAAAAAAATTTTAAAAGAAAAAAGAAAAAGCATAAAGCGCCTTGATCAAACTCGAAATGCTTTCAATGAAACGGTCCAGGAAATACAGCCAGAGCTTTGCAATATAATTAATTCCTTGGGAAAATTCCAGACAGCTGGAAACGAAGTGATAACTCATTTACGTTCCTGTAAACCCTGCCCCGCGTAACTTGCAATTCCTTCTTTGTTTACCAGTAAGCGCAACCCGTCTTTGCTTACAGTGTATGGAGACATCTAGTGACTAAGTAACAAACAGCAAATCAATTAGTCTGAAATCAAGATTAGAGCAGGATCACGGATTTGCAGTGGTTTTCCCTGCGTGGTACAACCGCGAACCACAGCACCGCAGCTGTTGCTGCCGTGTGCAGGGACCGGAATGGAAGGAGCAGCTGCACCAGCTCAAGAAGCTTTAAACTATAAACTTCAGGACGCAGATTTAGAGCAGCACTGTACTCCAGTCAGAGATTTGTCTGTGTAGATACAAAAGGTGTTCAGACAGTTCCTAACTTGCCCTTCTTCACTAAAGCACTATGAAGGAAGCCCTTAGGTGTTCAAACAAGTTAGTTTCATCTTTGCTTTGATCATGTCTCAAATGTTGCTGTTCCTTCTTTAGCTCAATTTCTCTGAATGCCTAGGAGCATGATCCTTTCAATGCGCATGGTTGTAAATTCTTTGCCTCACTTGAACGAACACACGTGCAAACTGAATACTGACATTTGCCAATGCCTTCAGCTGCAATAAAATCGAAGGTTATTTATTTAATGTGAAATTCACACATTTCAGCTGAAAAAATGCCCATGTTCAAAAAAACCCCACATATAGTCAGCTTGGCACTGGACATACCTATACATACACTAAGTTTGTCCATGAAATGCACATGTCCCATTATTAATTCAGTGGTCTAGTATGATGGGCAAACTGTGCTTATGTACGGTGAGGCTGTAGCAAGTAAGTAGTAGATATGCTGTTTGTACTGCATGCACTGGTTTTAATATGTGTCTGGCTTTCTGAAAGTTGGGGTTTTTTAATACCAAAACACTTTTTAAATTATCCTTCATCATATAGTATAAAAAATAATGCTGAATTATTTTTCAGGAATGCCAGTTGTAACAAAATGTTCACACAATTTAATCTGTTGAAATCCTTGTATTCCACAAATTACTTAGGGTGAAGCTCCTCTTTGAGGAACTATCTTCACGTAAGTCTGTACTTTTGCAAAAATTATCTCTAAAGGTGGTTTTTACAGATGTTTTCTGTTCTACTTAAATAATAAATTCAACACTTCAAATATGTTATTCTTCAAATGCTGCATTTTTTTAATTAACACAAAGTTAGTTAACACAAAGTGCTGCTTATCCACTATAAAGAGAGAAGAACCGGAAGTATTTACTATTTATACACATGTGTACAGTAGGAACACACACAGAAAGCAGACCAACATTCTCAATTCTAAGTCTGTAAGGGGCTCATTTCGGTTTTAATATACTGCTAACACAAGACCATAAAGTAGCAACTTTAAGCACCTGAAGCTAAACATTTAGTTTTGTACATTATATGTGTCTGTATTTTAGACAACACACGCAAGACATACTTGTCAGGCTTAGGTAAATCACAAGTATCTGTCAGCTGTAAAACCACTGGATCTATTTACAGAATGGAATTATCACCCAATAGCTAGGGTTTTTTTAAGTGATAGATATGTTTGAGTAAAACAATCCCTAAACCCTGTATGTATGAGAAGGTTTGGATTTCACATAAGAAAAGGTAAACGTCTGTATCAGAACCAGATGGCACACTGAAGCATCACATCTTCATCTGTTATGACTTTTTTTGTCATACCACTTCAGCTTTAAGTAGATAAAACCTTGGCGAAGCATATAACCCAAAGCTTCAAAACAGCAATGGTCAGTCTTGGAAGTGATCATTGATGCTATCACCATGGTCCCACGATTTCAAAGAAGCAGGAAGGAAGCCCACTTCTGTCCTGATCAAAAGGAGGTTCTGGAGGAGACAGGAGGGAGTCTGGTAAGTGTAACTAGTTACTAGCTAAAATGATGTCCTGTTCTTTGAATTCCTTGTAGGTTCTTGTGATTTAGAAAATCTTGCTGTTAGTCTGTTGAGATAAGAGGGCAAACATATTATTGCTTTCCTTATTTAAGCTTTTCTGTAATATGTACCAGGTACTTTTGGTAATATCTTTTCCACAGAAAATGGAAATGTTTTAAATGATCATAGTAAACACAAAGATTTTTAATCTGAATTCAGATTAGCAGATTCATACAAGTAAGCCAGGTATTTGACAAAATTGTGTTGTTTTTATCTTGAAAGAAGATGGAGAGTCTGATTCGACAGTAGCAAAATGCATTTTAACTGCTTTGCTCTTATGGCTATTTAATACATATCTGGTTGGAGAGACAATATAAATATTTTCACAGGTAGAAATGCTCAGGAATAATACATACTTAAAAAACATCCATAAGTACCTCTGGAAAAACAACAAAGCTATGATGACTTTGGAGTGTTGCCAAAAGCAGATGTGAAAGGCACCGAAACCCTGTATGTGCTAGTAACTTGCTTCCTCCGATACGCAACATGTGCAGTAGGAATACTTTCTGTGCCTTTGAAAATGCAAAAAAGATAAAGAGCAATCTTTAGATCCCATGGAATTTCCACAGCATTAAATACGCATTTGAAACAGAACTTTCCACCAAACCCTGCAAGACATTTCTTGATCAAGATGACTTGCCAAAGGCAAATCTTTGTGCACAACTTTTTATTCACAGCTCCGCTATTAATTTACATTGTAGTCCTCAAAACTATATTGTTTTTAAAAAAAATTCCATAAAATCCAGTAAAACTTTGCTTTTAAGTACTATCGCAGGATAAGGCAGTTATATTGCTTACCTTGTTTTGTACTGAAACAATCGTATGCATACGTAAAGCTAAATGGGTTTGTTTCCAATACATTTTAAGTTTTCTGCCAACATGGTGTGTCATCAAATGGATGACTGAATCTTCTTTCTTTCAGGAAAGAACAAACATGAAGACTAATTGCTACAGGAAAAGTCATCTGTTGGGTTCCCTGTGTAGTATATCATCCTGACCTTCTGTTTTTAAAAAAAAAAAAACAGGAATCAAGGTGTCTCATATGAATTACTGCCCAATGTTAAAAAAAAAAAAAAAGAGGGTTTGGTTGCCTTTTAGAAATTAGTTCTTTTGTTTTCACAGGTACTTTTGCAGTGCTACAAAATACTTATCATCTTTAACAACTGGAAGTTCAATAAAGATTAAAATTATGTCACTTCTTCAAAGTCAGCTCCTAAAACAAGAGCCTGAGGTGAAAACAATGACCATTACTGGCTTTGCAGATCCATTTCCTTAAAACATCCAAATTAAATTAAAATAGGATTCCTTATAACAGATCAGAGGTTCACCTGGCAAAGTAGCCTGCTTCCAACAGTAGGTGGCCACCAGCATCTAAAAATGTTCAGTAAACATACGTCAGTACTTGGTGGGCTGCTTCTTTGTCTTCCAACGATTTTCAGCTCTATGTCACCGTTGATACACTTCTTTTTATACCAGCTTCTGTTAAAATAATATGTTGCTTTCTGAATTTATGAAAGTTCTTAGCATTCATTACATCCTCTGACTCGGCATTCTGCAGCATAACTGCTTCATGTAAGATAAAATAGCTCTATTTGTTTTGGAGCTTTCACTTACCCCTCTCCTATGTCATAGAATCATTAGGGATTGGAAGGGACCTCCAAAGATCATCTAGTCCAATCCCCCTGCCATGGGGGATTGCCAGAGCCTCATCCAGCTTGGCCTTAAACACCCCCAGGGATGGGGCCCCAACCACCTCCCTGGGCAACCAATTCCAGGCTCTCACCACTCTCACGGTGAAGAACTTCCTCCTCACATCCAGTCTAAATCTACCCATTGACAGCTTTGCTGCATTCCCCCTAGTCCTTTGTGTTGAAAGAAACACAAATTCATGAATCACCTCTCTAGGCCACACCACCACATTCTCCCATAATAATCTCTTTTCAAATCCACTAGTCTAACCAACAACATATATTTGCCTCTTACACGGAAGCTATCTCATGCTTTGCCATCATTACTTTTTCTTTAACGACAAACCAGAAGTGCTGTGAGGTCTAGAATAGGGACATCTTAGATTAAAATGTCTGTTTTATTTTCATTCTCTTGTGTCCCCAGATCATCTCTAAGATATTCTTGCTTTGTTGGCCACCACCAAATATTGATATGATGTTTGCTTAGTGGTGCCCATTGTAATGCCAAGGCCTTATTCTCAAAAGTAAGTGTTACGAGGTGGTAATTCTGTATATAAGATTTCTCAACAACATGCAAGTAACATTTGCTACCACAATAAAATCAGTAAGTTTTTAAAAAGGAACTGCCTTTCAGGTTAATTATATATTCCTGTTCAGTTATCAGTTACAAACTAGGAACAACGCAGAAATGATAAAACCTTTGTAACACATCATCTCTTTTAAAACCGAAAATCAGTTCCCTGTTGCCTCCTCAAACACTGTTATTTCATTTTAGATAAGCAATGGGGAGGAAAAAAACACAACAAGGAAAATACTGTTGATTATATAACATGCTCCAGACAATGTTTTCAGAGCAAGCTTGCTCTCCTTCATACATGTAGGGATAGATACCTCAAGATGAAGGAAGTTCTGCTAACCCCTTAATTTTAGTTTGAGTTCTCTTGCTACCAACCTATTGTTTCACATTTGCTTTTTGGTTCTACTCCCTTCTCTTTCTATTTTATTGCAGTAGAAGCACATGTACTAAGCAAGACAGGTGTACATGTTGAACTAACATGCTAAAATTTTATAGTTAGGTCCTATCTCCACAAAATTCCATGGAGAAAACTGCAAGGAGCAAGAGAATATAAAAGATGAATAAATAAAGACTACAGCTGGAAACACACTTCATGTTTGTATGTAGTGCATCCAAAAACTTATTGATTTCTCAGCTGAAACTTCAAGTTGAGCATGCAGATAGAATAATATCTGGCAAAGCAAATTTTTCAAAGTCTGAATTAGACACAGCAGAGACTTTATGGAGACGAAAAACTTTACTATAATTTAAGCCAAGCCCTGGGAAAAAAACAATGCTACAGTTTGAGGTCTACAAAATCCCTCAACCAAGCCTTTACAGAATCAAAGGTAATATCTGCACAGGAACAGACATGGGCCAGGAAAGGTTCTGCTGTCTTAATGTAACACACAGCTTGTCCGTAAGACTCTGGCCAACATTTTTCACAAAGTGTGATGCTTCTTATGATAAATTTACATTGTTTAGGAGCACAAGGAATAATTAATGGTGCTGAGTTAATATTCTTTACATGGGTTCAAATAAAACTGAGGTAAAGCCTAAGCAATGCAGCAGCTTCTCATTGACCTCCAATGCAGGGATAAGCTTCATGTAGGCTTTGGACTAAATCTCCGTCTGTACATAAACCAGATTCAAACTCTAATCCAAAAGAATTAAGGACAAAGGAGACAAGATTTGAACTTGGTAAACAAATGCAGCTACAAGATTTCTCTTCCTTACTTCGCTGACATTTCATCTGCAGTTGACCACACCTGAAATCTCACAGGAAGCCTCTCCCTTTCTTGGGACTAGTCCTGTGCTAGAACGTAAGTGAGAGGATCATTTAAGATCTGAACAGAAATGTCAAGTGAAGGACATTTTTTTTTTCCTTGGACTTCAACATGGCCATGAGTAAGAAAGTGCTAGAAAAGACATGGATTCCTAGAATTTGCACAGGAACTAGTTGGAACCAAAGCATAGTGACAGAAGCTTAGAACAAAGTTCTTCATGGTTAAGGTTCCTCTAAAGATTTATATATGGCTAACAACAGAAAAGCTGGATCTTACTATGGACTGGGCAGACATAAAGCATGAGACCACTTCATCTGATGTCTGGCTGACACTTTGTAATAATCTTCCAGTTGCAGCATGAAAATCTCTGGATTAAAACTGGCCTAAACTCAAAGACACTTGGGAATTAGAGACCAAAGCTGCAATCTTCCCAGTCACATACCCCGAAGTACCCATCAATCATGAACTCAGGCACCTGTCCTTGACCCCTCAAGCCCCAGCATGCAGAATCTCAGAACTGGTCCTGCATGTAGCAGCACATAAGGAGAAGTGTAAATGGAACAGAAGCACACCTGGTGTGGTCAGCTTCCATGTCTCTTTCCTTAGCTTGACGTTTAATTCATCATTTGCCTTACAGTCTCTAGACTGTCTGTTTTCTCTAGAATGCTATGTTTACATCAGATTCCAAGCTTTATTTTAAAAAAAGAAGTGTTTTTATTTTCTGTTTTGAATCTGAAGCTTGGCAATGTAACTTGTGTGTCCTCTACAGGTTCAAAATAGTAAATTTTGACTTAAAATTAAAAGGACAAGGTTTGTATTAGCTTGTTTGGAGGGAGAGGGATAAACTCAGGACTATTTGTGGTCCAACATATGTTTTTAATATACCGGATTGGGCTGGGCTTTAGTTCACTAGTTCTTCCTTGTTGAAAAGACTCATAAACATCCTCAGGGAAACAGATCTCTTATAAAACTTAACAGAATGCATTCTATTTGAAACTAAATTCCAGACACACTATCTACACACAGCTCTACAGGAAACTTTAAAAAAATTATCTCATTGCTAGTATAATTTCTGTCATAGTGCAACATTGTCTTCCTATTATTTTGCCAGTATCCTCTCACAAACAGTAGAGTCATTAAAAACTCTTACAGGGTAGTGGACAGCTAACAGGATATAGACCCTTTTATCTTTGAGTCAGCTTCAACCAGTACTTGTGTAGATTAAAATAGTGATGGATTTTTGTTTGTAAAGTGAGTCAAAGTGCAGAGGAGTTGCCCAGTGCCAGTGGGGAGGCATACTGATGACAAGAAATCTTCTCAATCTTGTTCCGTGCAAACAGTTTTGCAACAGATACTGTCTTATTTGACATTTTCAACAGAAAGATTAAGGAAGTTTAAATTCAACTTTTTGTGATGTAGCTATTCTGTTCCTTAAGCTCCTAACAAGGACAGCTAATACTATTGATGGGCTCTTTCTAGAAAGCATGCAAAATGACAAGGAAGTGAGAAGAAAACCTCCAAACAAATACCTATAAGTAAATACCTACATTCAAACCAAGAGCCTTTCCATTTAACTGAGAACTGTATGAGCTAATTTGCTCATAAAGCAAAGATTCTTCAGTGTGATTCTTTAGTGTCGGGTAATTCAGGTATACGTCAGCAGAGGGCATAAGGACAGACCGCTTTCAGTTGTAATCGAATCTACAAGTATCTCTAAACAGTCCGTTGTCATTTTCGTTTCACTATCAGCATTTGCCTTTTGTTACTGCTTAAAGCTGCTGCTTCTAAGAAAATTAGTCTTATTAAATGTAAATGCTGCTGAACAGAAATTAAGAGACAGTTTTTAATAGAAGTCTATGCTGCTACCTTCCTGTAACCTTTGTTAATATGAATTTTCACAGGAAAGCACATGGGAAGATGATGAAACAAAGGCAGGTGTTTGCAGACTTGCCCTTGTCAAGAAAGCCCAGCAGCTTTAAGTGTCACATTAATGTGCTACATTTGAAATACGTACATATATATGAAAAATAAGTCAACACATGTAAACAAAGCTGTCCCTAAAGCAGTTAACCTCATCTGATCTGTGGAGCTGATCCACAAATTCAAAGGATATACACAACACTGACCCTTCTTTGAGAAGAATATTTGAAATATATAAGAAACTTTAACAAGAATAAAATTAGCAATGTCTTTAGCAAATGCCCTTAGGCCTAGTTTGGTTGTAGCAGGACTGGAAGCTTCTAAGGTCATGACCATTGACTTCACTAAGATGTATATGTTTTGAAAACCGATTTTCATCCTCGTGGCTGCTAAAAATAAGATGTCAGACTGAATGATAATGTATTTGATTTTGATCGTTCTGACTATTGGTAATAGGGTCTGTTCCTGTGCAGTATTGGAAAGGGATTTCAGTGCCATGAAAGAGCTAAGACAGCTCTGCACCTTGTTTTATCACCAAGGCCACCAGAAATGTCAACAACAGTTTTGGAGAGAGTTCATTATGAAGCTTTAGGCACTGAATAGGGTCTAGCTTAGTGGTCTCTGAAGCATGTGTGGCAGGCTGTGTGAGTGCAAGACAATCCATGGAGGTCCAGGGACATTTATTTTACCATTAATATAGGATTTTTTTCAAACAGTGTTTGTTTTATCTTTATCTCATCCTTTTTTAAATTCATATTTCTATATGTTTTATAATGCACTTAATACATTAGTAAGAGATATAATTTATAAATAAATAAATAAATACACATCTATTAAAAGGTGCATGCTCAAAAATGTTCGGAGACCATAGTTCTAGCCTGTGGCATCAACAAATAAAAGTACAGGGCGTGCCATCATTACACGACAATTCTTTCATCAGAAAAAGACAGGATTCCCATAGGACATATGACAAAACACAAGAATTGTAAAAGAGAATAATATTTGTTAGGTGTTTTTCCCCTCCTCCCATTTCCTCTTTTCATTTTCCATTTTCCCCTCTTTCTCTCTGTTTTAATTATATTTGGCACCTTTCCATCTATTAATTTTTCCATTTACATTTGGCTTACGTACATTTTTCTTTCAAAACTATTTAATATTATAAAGCTAGATGCTCTTACCTTTTCATTTTTTTTCTTGTTTAACCTAGTTCTGTCATAATCTCTGATACTTCTTCCCTCTTTCTGTCTTATTCTACTTTTTCTGCCCTCCTTTACCTAACCACAAGCTCCTTTTATCTGATTTGCAGACCTATACTGGGACCTTCCCATTGCCTATTTCCACCCTTCCCTCATTCTCCCACAATCTTAATCTTTTTTCTGTTTCCCTGGAGGGACTTTGTATTTTCCACATCCTCTCTTTGCTCTTGTTTTCTTTGCTCCTATCAAGATGGAAGATAAATACTTGATACTAGCGACATGCCTTTTTAGTGTTCTGTTTCCTCTAGCCTTCCGGCTGCCCTTTCCCTTGGCAACAAATCTCCTCTTGAGAAAGCAGGAATAACCGCTGCAACATGTCCCTTCCTGTCTGAGGTCCTCTAAGCTGCCTCATCCACTTCTGGCAGTAGGCTGGAAGATTTCTGGGATGACAATAGTGGCTTGTGAAGTGTTGAGACTTGCGAGCAGAGGGACAGCTAGGCAGAGTGCAAGGGTGAAAAAAGGGACATGGTAAGAATCTGCAACCAGAAATGCGTGTGTGAGCGTCTGACAGCTATAGCTAAGGACCAAGATAATCTAAACCTCAGGAAAGACTTCCTATAGTTGCAGGTGGCAATTACATGCCAGAGCACATTACTTTGAATTGAGTATTGAGACAGGTGCAATCATTACAATAAGCAGTCTGGCAACATGCAAATTAGTGGTCAAAAGCCTTTCAAGTCTGAGATTTAGCTAGTTAGTTGCTTCCCTGCTGCTGCAATTTTCAAAAAGTCACTACTGTGTATGTTTCAACAGTGAAACATACTCTCTGTGTGTTTCAGTACACATTGTGGCATAAGAAATTCTTAGTTGTAGTGTAAGGCAAGAAAATATTAATGTGTATTTTAAGGTAATTTCTCTTTTTAATGGAAAAATTCCTAGTGTTAAAAGAAAGGGATACTACGAGAATTATCTCTGTATACATACACATTTAGTAATAAATATTACATTGAACTATTACAATATTGTGCTTTTTCCAACAATAGTTTCTATGAATGATTGTATTGCAGAAGCAGTATCAGCACACACATTCCATAATTATTGATTTATACACTTGGGGCCTTCTCTCTTTATCAGATTATTTGAAGGCATGTGCACAGATTTTCTGTAATGTGGTTCGTTCTGTACTCTATTGCTTCTCAAATGGGACACAGCAGAAGACAACTGAAATAATTAGAAAGGGACAGCACTTGCGTTACAAAGATAAATGGAATTAAATCTGCAAGGGGTAAAACGGATGGCAAGAACTGTTCACTGAATCCTGCAAACACAGAATGAAAAACACTCATTTAGAAGTCAAATTTTTAGGAGACGGGCTTAAGACATAGAAAAGAATATGGAATATGTAATGAGATTCTCCAATCTGTAGCTACTTGTACCCTTTAGTGCTTCTAGTCAGGATACTAACTCTGGTAGAGTATGAGAAGAACTGACATGAGAGTAGGCAGGTCTGCTAGCTCTTCCTAAACAGCACCTCTGTCTACCACTGTTGCAGACAGAATACAGGGGCAGATGGACAACCTATCCAACATGCGAGCACACTTCTTAAAGAGCTGTTTTCATGCTCTGACCCACGTGTAAGTATAATAAAAATAAAGAAGTGTAAGTAATCCTGCTTTTATTATGGGTAAGGTCACAGGGTTATTGTTGTATGTCAAGTTCTCTGCAAATTAACATATTTGCTTAAGTCAAAACTTTATTGTGCACCCATACTCTATTACTAAGCGAAAATGTAGCAAGACAGTGCTTTGGAACAGCATGGTCTGAAACAATCACGGACTCATAGAGCTGTCTTTAAGATCGTTGAGTCCAACCATTAACCTAACCTCCCAAGCCAACTGCTAAACAATGTTATCCCAATTTTGATTTCCCAGTGTCTTTAAAACACAATAAAACCAAGGACAATATTATAGTAAAGAAAAATAACAAATTTCTTTAACAGAGAACCAGAAACTGTTAAAAAAGTGAAGAAAAAACCTACTAACCAGCAGCAAAATGCATCTGGCCCTTTTTCACTGTAGCTGTGACAGCCACACAACCCAAAAACCTAACAAACAAATTCTCAACACCTCCTCACAGAAATGAAAAAAAAAAAAAACCCCCAGGCTTTCCCCACACACACTCACCCCTTTTTTAGAACAACATTAGTTTTAATGAGGAAGGAAGAAGGGAATAAAAAAGAAAGAAAAAATGAACAAAAAGGGAAACGGATATGTGGATAAAATAATACTCAGATTGGATCAGGAATGAGGGAAAGATAAGTAAGAATACAAGGAAGGAAATTTACAATTAAGAAGATTGAGGAGGATTATTTTCCACCATCTCCGTGTGGTAGAGGAACAGAGAGCCAATATTCTTAGTATGGCTCTGGCGGAAAGAGAGTTCAGCTTTCTCACTGACATTTATAGTGCCAAGGACAGGGATATCCATTTGTTCTCACATGGGTCATGTGATGTCAAGGGGACATATGTCCCTAAGCTTCATATCTACATAACTTTTTATCTACATAACTTTTAACACATCTAGTGATGATGACTCATCCACCAATCTGGGTAGTCTGTTCCAGTGCCTGATGACCCTTTCTTTCAGTAAAGGAGTTTTCTTCCTAATGTCTAACCTAAATTTACCCTGGCATAACTTGAGGCCATTTCCTCTTGTCTTACCACTTGTTAGTAGTGAGAAGAGATCAAGACCCACCTCTCTATAGTTTTCAGAGAGTCATAGACAGCAATAAGCTGCTAGTCTTAAAGGTTTTATCATGAGTCATGTCCTTGATCAGCTCTAGTTACTGAAAACATAAACCTCTATACTTGTGACTATAGAGAGACTCATAAAATATAGCCTATGTACCATTCTAGCTTTTAGAATTATTCAAATTCTGTTTGTTTAGAAACGATAAATGACAGAATGTCAGGTTAACTATTCTATACCTGCTATGATGGGAACACTCAGAGTGCTCTACTCTGTGACTAGAGCAGAATAGGATTCCATACACTTTTTCATTAGTGTATTCTTCATGTATCCTGTTCTGTCTCCTTCAAATGGTCTTATGTTACACCACTTGAGTGTAATCTCAATCTTTTTGTTACTTTCTGCTGCTGAAAAATAAACCATCAAAGGCTAGGAGCACTACACAAAGATTTTTGTATTTGGTTTAGCTGAGATGCAGCTGATGCTCTTTGTGATGGTGCTGTGTTTGCAGTGGCATCTGGAGTTGATAACCACTGGTATTTTCACTACTGTTGAGCAGTGGTCACACAGCATAAAGGCTGTGGGGTTTTCTTCCTTTCCTAACATTCTCTCCGAGGGAGCTGAGATGTGCCCCAGGCCTCAAACTGACCAAAGGGATATCCCACACCATATGCCATCAGCCCAGACATAAAAGCAAGAGGAAAGAAGGAAGTGTTGAGGATATTCATTGACGGTGTTTCATCCTCTGGAGCAACCGCTACATGTTATCAGGCTCCCACTCTCCTTCCTAGAACAGGAAGTTCTAGGAAGTTCTAGGACCTGTTGTCCTTACCTGCTAACCCTCTCACTGCATTGTCCTTTCCCCTGTCCATCCAAGAAGAGGGGAGTGATAGAGCAGCCTTGGTGGGCACCTGACCACCTCCAAGGCAATCACCACATTCTTGTAACTTAGTAACCTCCACTTCTGAGCTGGTGTATGAAAATGGCACACATGTAGCGTCAACCACAGAAAAGATTTATGCCATACTTTCCAAAACTGCACAATATCTCAGTTTGAAACATCTGGTTCCACTCCTGTACACAGAACAAGGTAGGATATAGCAGGTTCTCCTAGGATGTGCTCAGCTGGCTTCTGAATAGCACATGGGACCTCTACAGTTGGTTCTAGTTTGACCATACTCACTTTAAAAAAAGAAATTGTTTTCTGGTATTCAGATGGGATTTCTTAGTTTCCAGTGTGTGCTCACTCGCCTTGTCCTCTCAAACCTGTACTCAGGACTCAGGAAAGTCTAGCTTTTTCAATCCCTCACACCATCAGATATTCATTCACACACACTAAGATTCTCCAAAACATTTTCTTCTCCGAGCTGTACGGCCCCACCTATCAGCATTTCCCTTTCCATGGCAGCTGCTCCAGTCCTTCAGCCATAGCTGTGGCCCTGCACTGGACTTGCTCCAGTACTTCTTTATCTTCCTTACACTGGAAAGCCCAGAACCAGACCCAGCTCTTTGGAGGCACTTCCAATCACAGTGCTCAATGGAAGGGGAGAATCGCCTCCCTTGACCTACTGCCAAGTCTCAGCCCAGGATGCTGCTGGTTGTCTTCGTTGGCTCATGGTCTGTCATGGTTAGCTACAGGAAACAGTCGAAAGGCTGCACAGCATCAGAGAGGGAGAAAAAGAAATAGCTGGAAGCAAGCACAACCTGCAGTGAACCCACAGTCTGTGGCCAAAAACTCCCCCACCAGCAAATCCAGAAAGGTGGTAAGCCAACAGTGCTGAGGAATGCAATTTTGCAAATGTAAGAACCAGCAGGAGGAAGAGACCTTTCTCAAAGTCCAAGGTGCCCCTGCAGAACTGCTTCATGGCTCTGCAGACTGCAGATGCACAAAACGTTGAACGAGGTACGGCCTCTGAGCAGAGAAAGGCAGCCAGATTGGCTTTGTAACAACTAGTACAAATGAGAAAAGCATAGTGACAGTAGCAGATTACTCTTTTGAGAGGTATAGAGGCACCCATTTGCCAGCCTAATCCACTATCTCAAAAAGTCAGGTGCTTACCCTGGGGCTTGTATCAAGTATATCACAGAGGGACTACCAAACCTTGTAGAGTATCAAGAGGGACTACGGAGCCCTGGGAGCAGCAGTGAATAACTCAAGAGCACAGGCAGTCTTTCAATCAACTCTCCTGGTCAAACAGAAAGGGCTCAAAAAGGCAAATCATATTGGAAAAATGGTTTTGTGAGTGTTGTCACAGCTAGTGCTTTGGCTACCTAGACCACAGTAAACTTGGTCTCCTGGGGGCTGGTAGCCATCCATATCTCAGTGAAATGGAACAGCATCTTAGGCCACAGGTTTGCCTATTTAGCAAAGAGAGCTTTAAACTAGAGTTGCTGGCTGAGGGAATCATCCATCTCTCTCACCCTGAGGCCACTGCAGGCCTGGGCCTGCAGAATAATCTCAGGCCAGCAAGAGAGCAGCCAGTGAGTCAGCTTTAATGAGGACCAACTTAAGTGCCTCTAAACGCATGGAGCATGGGGAACAAACCAGAAAACTTACAGATGTGTGCCTGCCTACAGGCCTATGTTACTGGCATCACTAAGATGTGATGGGGGTGGACTGGAGTGTGGAAGCGGATGAGTACAAGCTCTTCAGGAAAGACAGGCAAGGGAGAACGGGGTGTCACCTTCTACATGACTGATCAGCTGGAGTCCGTGGGACTTGGCCTAGAATGGGTGAAGAGATAACCAAGAACTTAGGGCCAGAACTAAAGGGAACTGAAGTGAAGGACATAAGGTATGGAGTCTGCTACAGGCCACCTGACTAGGAAGACCAAGTTGATGAGGCCCTCCACAGACAGATAGGAGAGGTCTCACTTTCAAAAGCATTGGTGTTCATGGGAGATTTCAACCACCCCGGTATCTGCTGGAAAGACTGCACAGCAGGACACCAGCAATCCACAAGGTTCCTGGAATGCCCTGATAAAAATTTCCATCTTAAATTGGTAGAGGAACCAAAGAGAAAAGGTGCTCTGCTGGACCTTGCTCTCATGGTGGTGGGTAACATGAAGCTCCAGGGAAGCCTTGGCTGCAGTGATCATGCAATGATGGAATTCAAGATCCTTAGTGCAAAGAGGAGGGTGTGCAGTAAGATCACTACCCTGGACTCAGAGCAGACTTTGACCTGCTCAGGGATCTGCTTGGTAGAGTACCTCAGGATAAAGTTCTGAAGGGGAAAGGAGCCCAAGAAAGCTGTCTATATTCAAGCCTAGGAGCAATGTGTTCTAATGAAGAGGAAGTCAGGCAAGATGCCAAGAGGCCTGCATGGATGAACAAGGACTTGCAAGGAGGTGCAAAAATAAAGTCCAGTGAGAGTGGAATGAAGGACAGGTAGCCTGGGAAGAACGCAAAGCACTTCTCTGAGCAGCCAGGACTAGGCCAGGAAAGCTAAAGACCAGACAGAACTCAATCCTGTCAGGGTCATCAAGGATAATACAGAAAAATTGAATACGTACATCAGTGACAAAAGAAAGGCTTTAGGAGGATGTGAGCCCTCTTCAGAAGGGAACAGGACACTTGGTCATGAGGCATATGGAGAAGTTTGAGATACTAAAAAAACTTTGCCTGTCTTCATCAGAAAGGGCTCTGGCCACAGCACCCAAACTGCAGAAGACAAAGACAGGGAGAAGGAAGAACCACCTGCTGTAAGTGAAGATCAGACGTGAGACCATACAAAGAAAGTGAAGGGTCACAAGTTCGTGGGACCCAGTGAGAACCATCCATGCATGCTAAGGAAACTGGCAGATGAAGCTGCTAAATCACATTCCTTCATATATGAAGTCATGGCAGTTTGGTGAGGTTCCCACTAACTGCAAAAGGAAAATATAACCTACATTTTCAAGAAGAGTGAAAGACCAAGGAAACTACAGGCTGGTCAGACTCACCACCAAGCCTAGCAAGATGATGGTGCAAATCCTCCTGAAGGCTCTGCTAAAGCTCATGGAAAATGAGAAGATTAATGGCAACCAAGATAGCTTCAACAAGGGCAAATAAGGCCTGAGAAATCTGTTGGTCTTTTACAATGGAGTACAGTGTTGGTGGATATGGGAAAAGCAATTGACATAATTTACGTGGACTGGTACAAAGCATTTGACACTGTCCTGCATGATATTGTGGTCTCTAAATTGAAAAGACAGACTTTACAGATGGTGGATGAGGAATTTGCTGGATGATTGCACCTGAAAAGTTGTCAATAGCTTGATATCCAAGAAGAAACCAGTGATGAGTGGTGCTCCTCAGGGATTGGTACTGGGATCACTGGTATTTAACATGGATGGTGGCATCGAGTGCACACTCAACAAATCTGCTGATGACACCAACCTGTGTGGTACAATCATCAGAAGGAAGGGATGCCATCTAGACAGACCTTGACAGGCTTGAGAAGTATACCTAGGTCAACCTCATGAAATTCAGCAAGACTAAGTGCAAGGTCTTGGACCTGGGGCACAAATGAATGATGGGTAGCGAATGGACTGACAGCAGTCTGGAATAGAAGGATTTAAAGGTTGTTGGTGGATGGGAAACTCAGCATGAGCTGCTAATGTGTGACTCCAGCCCAGGCCAACAGTATTGTGGGCTGCATCAAAAGAATTCTTTGCTGCTACAAGCACATAGAGAGGGGAGGGTTTTAATCTCTTCTTCATGTCAGCTGGGAATGTGAGACAGCAAAACATGTCCCAAAAGATCCCACCATTAAGAGGTGATCTCATTTTTACACAAAGTAAATTGTTTCAGAGGTTGACTTGCCAAGGTTTCTAGAACTGAAAGACCGTTTACTGTAAAGTATTTGTCTCTTACACAAAAAAAATAAGTGAATGAGATCTTGTGGTCCACAAAGTGCTTTTCTTTTTCCCACAAATACAGATATTGTCTTGTAAATGAATGCTGAATCAACTCTTATTTATCATGAGACAATTGCATTTATAACAGAGAAGAACATCCCATTGTCCTTAAACCAACACTTGGCTGAAACTAACAAGACA
Organism: Phoeniculus purpureus; assembly: GCA_028565055.1. NCBI lineage: Eukaryota > Metazoa > Chordata > Aves > Bucerotiformes > Phoeniculidae > Phoeniculus > Phoeniculus purpureus. The sequence continues at coordinate 22,122,443 of JAOXOE010000874.1, forward strand.
AGCACCATGTCTAATGTTTTTTTCCCTAGCTGCAATGGCTGAGTTGTTTCACAGGAGGAGGAATATAGATGAATTGCCCACACAGCTATGGATCAGGTTATGCAAGCCACAGCCCAGACAGAGTTAAGCCTAGCCATGGACATCAAGGGCAACAAGAATATTAGTGAAAAAAAAGAAAACTAGAGAATAAGTGGGCCCTCTCTGGAAGGAGACAGGTGCCCTGGTAAGACAAGATACAGAGAAGGCTGAGGTGCTCAAGGAATTTTTTGCATCAGTCTTCACCAGAAAGCTCTCAATCCATGCCATCTTAGTCACAGAAGTCAAAGGATGGGACTGGGAAAAGAAAGCACAACCTGTGACAGGGGCAAATCAGGTCTGTGACTATATGAGGAACCTGAAGGTTCACAAGTCCATGAGACCTAATTGGTTTCAGTCAAGGGTTCTGACAGAACTGGTGCATTAAGTTGCTAGACCATTATCCACCAAATCTGAGAAATCAGAGCAGTACAGTAAGGTTCCTGCCAACTGGAAAAGGGGAAACATAACCTCCATTTTTTTAAAAAGCTAAAAAAAGGTGACCCAGGAAACTACACGCCAGTCTTGGCTCTGTGCCTGTAAACACCATGGAGCAGAATCTTGTGGAAACTATGCTGAGGTACAAGGGAAATAAGAAGGTGACTGGTGACAGTCAACCATGGCTTAACTAAGGGCAGATCATGCCTTGCTAAACCTCCTGTCTTCCACAACAGAGTTACAGCTTTGATTGATAAGAGTAGAGAAAGTGATGTTGTCTACCTGGACTTGTGCAAGGTATTTGATGCTGACCTGCATTTCATCCTTGTCTCTAAAACAGAGACACAGATTTGACAGATAGACCACTCATTGGATAAAGAACTGGCTGGACAGTTACACTCAAAGAGTTATGACCAACAGCTACCTGTCAAAGTGTAGTGGTGATGTCCAGGGGTCTGTTTTGCAGCTGGTCTGTTTAACATCTTTGTTAGCAACACGGACAGTGGCACTGAGTGTAGCCCCAGCAAGTCTGATGACGACACCAAGTTGTGTACTGCAGAGGGCACACATGAGGGAACGAATGCCATCCAGAGAGGCCTTGAAAGGCTTGAGAACTATATCCATACAAATTGCATCAGGTTCAACAAGTCCAAGCATTTGGGTTGGGGTAATCCCAAACATAATTATATACTGTGTGGTAAATGAATTGGAGCAGTCCTGAGGTGAAGGGCTGAGGACTGTTTGTGAATAACATGAGCCAGCAACATGTGAGTGCAGCTCCTGAAGGCCAACCACGTTCTAGGTTGTATCAAAAGAAACATCATCAGCATGTCCCCTTCTCACCTGGAGTACTGTTTCCTGTTCTGGAGTTCCCAGTACAAGGACATGGAACTGCTAGAATGAGTCCAGAGGAGGGCTCAGAAGAGTGTTCATAGGAACACCTCTCCTATGAAGACAGGATGAAGGAACTGGGGATGTTCAGTCTGGAGAGAAGGCTCTAGGGGGACCTTATAGCAGCCTTCCAGTACCTGAAGGGGCCCTGCAGGAAGATGGAAAGAGACATTTTATGAGAAACTCCAGTGACTGGACAAGGGGGAAGGGTTTGAAGATAAAAACAGGTAGATTTAGATTGGATAACAACAAGAAATTTCTCACTGTGAGGGTGGTGAGGCACCAGATCAGGTTGCCCGGAGAGACGTGGAAGTTTTCAAGGCCAGGTTGGAAGGGTCTTTGAGCAACCTGATCTAGTGAGGGGTGCCTCTGTCTACCACAGAAGGTTGGGACTAGATGATCTCTGAGGATACTTCCAACCTAAATTCCTACAGTGAACATTTTGTTTGAAAACGCTAGGTGTAAAACAGAATAAACTGTCAATAATTAACCACGTGTTTGTTAGTGGTCCCAACGCAACCAGAATATTTACTCACCAATGTAATGCAATACAGATGCACCTCCCGAAGACAAAACACTTGTTAGTCAGGCCTTTTGTTCTGCATCAGGAAACACAGAAACAAAAGCAGCAAAATTGCCATGCCACATTTTCTTTCTTTTCAATTAACAGTAAGACAATATTCTCCAGCATAATCAGGTAGTTCATGTGATGATGCTTTATCATTTGTTTGCAATTCACAGTACTATCTGCCAATCTGTATCACTTATCATTGTGCTTATGCATTCTTTATTCATGAATTTCTGAAGACAACTTCATTCATCACAAAGAAAGTACTTTATGGTAACAATTTCCATCAGAATCGAAAATAGTGGCTGGAAGACCGTGAGAAAACGAGAACAAAGATTACACAATACAATGCAAGAGACCTGAGTTACAAATTTCTTTTTAAGCACAGATCCAACTGGAAAATCTTGGATTAGGATGGAAATTTTTAAGCCTAGTATTTCTGTGCCTGAACACTAATCTGAAGTTGAGAACACATTGGACTGTACTTGATAAAAAAAGACAAGCACTAGTTGCTTGTGAACAAATACACATTTCTTTCTACTTAATCAACAAAGTGCAACTGTCACAATTTTCTTTTTTAAAAAAGAAAATAAGAACAGTAAGTGGTGGAGTATTTTTTACTGTTAATCAACACATCTTAATTGACGTTTTCACAATATTTGAAGATACATTTAAGTATAGAACAACCTCCATCACAAAAACTAAGCAGAACAAATACACTACATAAGGCCTTAAAATTAGAAGCACAGTGTGTCTTGTTGGAATATCACTCTGTTTACAAATAGGCTACATATAATTAAGTTTATTTTTCATAGTTTTGTTCACACAAACTGCATTCAAGGAAAAGGCAATTTACAAAGTTTATTTTGTTATGAGTTAATACAAAAACGTCATCATTCTTCTTGCCCCTCTCCTCAACCATCCAGGTGTAATCAGAGTTTCCATACAGCTCTCAATGAAAGCTTTTGAACTAAACATCCAAAAGGACCTTTGATCAGACAACTGCAAACTTGCAAATTATTTTATTACAGAGTGGGATAAAGGGATAAAGTTCTTAGTTCTTTCTAAGTACATATAGCTTCTCTGCTTAATCAGTGTTGTTCACAAAGCCTTCTAGGTTCTAAAAGGCTTACTGGCTTCAAAGAAGTATTTAGCGGCCTTCATAGCAATGATGTGCATGATAATTATGTTACAACAATGATAACTTGAGACACTGTTTGGGCAAGATTAGGACTGCTGAGAAGATGAGCGAGTCAATCTGGAGACGTTTAAAACCTGCCTGGATGTGTTCCTGTGTGACTTGGTTTAGGTGATCCTGCTGCGGCAGGGGGACTGGACTAGATGATCTTTCGAGGTCCCTTCCAATCCCTAATGATTCTATGATTCTATGAATTTATTTAACAGAACACCACAAGAACAAAACAACTCATCAAGAAGAAACAGCACAAAAGATAAGTATGGAAAAACAGAACTATTATGACCTCCTCCCCCTATAACAGGGCATGGGTCATTTCCAGTGACTGTCTATTCTTGTTACATACATCAGTATTTTCTCAAATGTCATGGCTATTACATTTTTACAGAACAGTTGCTCATGTGTCTGTTTTTTAACTTACACTTGTGCAACAGACTAAGTCACAGTATGTTTTGAGTTGTTTAAAAAAATATTTATAAACTTACTTTTGATACGCTAAAGCATTTGGCAACACTTTTACAGCATTTGATTTTATATAATTACAAATTCGTACAGTACTCCTTGGGATTTTTTGGACATGTAAGAAGAAAAAAACCGCACACAAAGTAACGTGAACTGCAAAGCTTGACTGTGTAATCACGTAATTCCAGTTTATAATACTGGCATTAAAACCTTCACTAATTATGTTGACAAATCATTTAACAAAGGCAACAAATATGATCTGAAAACACAACCTTCAGGTTTTAAGGTATTTACTTATCAAGGCGTGCAGTTCTGCAGTGAATTGCAGAAGCATGTAAATATACAGCAAAAATTACAAATTCACCAGTTCCTGTGAGACAAACTGTTTTAACCTTTCGAGGTACTGCCCATAGAGTTCCACATCATTATGGCCTGCTCCTTCTACCCACAGTGGTTCTACAGGTCTCTGGCAACGTTCAAATAATGCTAGGCCATGCGTAAAGTCAATTACTTCATCTTCCGTCCCATGGATTATTAACACAGGAGATGTTATTTTGGAAATTTTGTCAATGCTGCAACAAAAAGATTGTATCTATGAACAAAGTTAACTTTATTAAATCTTTTTGCAGGAGAAGACTGTTAATTTAATGTTGTAATTACAAATTGCAGTTAACAAGTTAATTTTGAAATTGTTTAAATCTCTAGAAAATGACATCAACACCATGAAAATCATTACAGTAGCATGTGTACAGCCACACGGAAAGGAAAAAACACTACTGAAAATTATTAGGATCAAATAACCCAGCAGTCCGTCTAAAACTGGTATTCATTACTATTTTCAGTTACAAAAAAAAAAAAAAAAAATCAGTGACTGAACTGATGAAAAAATTACTTCAAAGTGTTTCAGTGACAAAATGAAAGAAATCTAGCACTTAAAATTTGACCACCTGAAGGAAAAAAAGTGATCAAAATACAAGTAATTCCTTGAGACAAGCATACCAGGTTGTAACGGCTACTATTGGCATAAAACTGAGCAACTGACAGGATTTTCTTCAGTTAACGTCTTAGTTTTCCAGGTTTTGCTACTAACAGAAACATACGCAAAAAAACTTTGTTCACGAGAACTAATCACTTTTGCAATAAATACTACCAAAATAATGAGAGATGTGAAAACCCTAGATTTACCAAGTTTTGCAAACTCCTTCAAATAAAATGTTCCTCTTAATTCCCTGTAACTGCTTGTATTAACCCCCTGAAAAAGGTATCAACAAATTTGCCAGATTACTTATTTTCCTAGCTTAAAACTTCTGTAATAGAGAAAAACCCCTAAAACTTACTTTGGGAATGCATCACAGCAATAGGTCTTCTTTGTTTCAGGAAATGCCACTCTCATTCCTGAGGTCAGTGGAGAATGAAGAATTACTGCAGCACTTTCATATCTAGCAGCAAGATCCACGGATGGTACTGTTCCTATACTCTGACCATATATAATCACATTTTCAGGGCGTATTCCGTACCTAGAATCAAAAAGAGGCAAAAAAAGTGAAACAGACAAAATGTCAACTACACAGCAAGTTAAAAAGAAATCCCACAACATATTTCTGGAGAATAAAATTTCCTGGATAAACTACCAATCAGGAGCTGGCAAAAGAACAACACTCCTGATTTAAAAGGAACAATTATTTAGTCTGTGTTTGCATTAACACTTTCTTATGCCTTAGTGATGCGATACTGAAACACAGGTTTATTTCTTAAATACGAATTTGTGAATGCAGATTTAACTTGTGTACTAATTGAAAACCTTAAGTGCTAATTCTAGTGGACCTACAGCACAAAACAATGACTTACTAAACTCTGGTTATCATCAAGTGGAACATACACAAAACTGCAAGAATTTGGTTGGCTTTATTCTTCTGATACCTGATAAAAACTAAGTCAATAATAATATCGCTCAGTAATGCAGTGGGACCTAAAGCATGCCTACACAGACTAGTCAGTGGATCATGCATTCTATGTAATAGGCGAGATACTTCTTTCTTATCAGTTGATTTGACAAGCAAACTAGCAAGAGTAATACACAAAGTAACACAATTAAACACAGCTTAATAAACACTGCAAAATTAAAGCCAAAACCTCCATCCTAGCAAGATGAAAACGCTATTTTCTGTAAATAACTGACGTAATCTAAGTGTCACTAGCATAATTCATTAGGTGCCCCAATACGCTTTCTAAACTGTGACTAAAATCCACTGTTCACAACTATTTAACTATTCATTATTTAAATTGTGTTCTGCCACTGCAAAAAGTAAAAGCTGCAAAAGTCTTCATACAGACACTTTCATATCTGTATCATGAGTACTTAATTACTACCGGGGTTTTCAGAGTTTCTAGGATGGCAAACCAAATTAAGAATTCTAAAACACAAAGACTCAATCATCACCCCACAAAATTTCTCAGATAATAAAAAAATACAAATGTTCTGGTTAACAAAGATTCGCTCAGCATTCCAACATACAAGAATACAATAAATCAAAGCTGTGAAACTAAATCGCTATCTTCTCTGAAATTCCTGAGAAAAGCCCAGCACCTACTTACCCATTTACAACGTCCAAATACAAAATAATCAAAATTGCATTTATTTATTCTGAAAGTACAGTATGGCCCTCTATCCCTTTCCTACAACCTGAACAAACCCCACATTAATACCTGATACTTTGCATAACTGACATGATGCAGGTCATTGCACAGAAACTTATATACTTTTAAAGTATATTTCATAGCATATATTTTCTTCTTCCTCATTATTCTTTCCCTACCTTTAGATTCAAATCCTTCAGCCTAAAGATAGCTAAATATTGGCTACAAAAAGTAATCCAAGAAAGGTATTTACTATGTTTGGATTAAAGTAATCCTTTCTCCATCAGAGTCGAACAGATTGTCTTCACAGCATCCACCAGAAACTATTTGTTTTGCCATCTGGAAACTAAAATAGTGAGGCCACCAGAAGCAGTGGTTCAGAGCACACATTTGAGAATTCTGGCTCGAATACGAAAAACAAAAACCACACAACAAACAAGCAACCCCCACACAACCTGAAAAAAAAAAAAAAAAACAAACCCCAAAACAGAAAAAGAAGCTTGGAAAATGGGGAACAGGTGCTGTGTCTGTCTTTGGTCTTCCCTTAGAATTACAGATCATCCTCAGGAAGAGAACTATGAATGGTACAGAGCCATATGTTCTAAGTAGTGGCTCTGGTGATAAGAGCTCAAGTATAAGCTTCACAAACTGATAACTTTGAAAACTCATTACGTTGATCACAGGAGTAAACACTACTGTCTATGCAAGTAATCTTAGATAACTGGTATCACAGTAGACAGATCTTCAGTTTGATGCTGGTGGTAGTGGTGGGGTTTTTTTTTATGTTTGAGTTTTTTTAAGCCATGATCAACAGAAAGCCCTTGGAACAAAATTTTAAGTATATGTGCACAGACGTACATTCTCAAAGAAAGCACAGATGTACTTTCTCAAGTTGTTCTGGACTTAACCTGGCAAAACATTTAGATAGATACTTTCCACCTTTTGAAGGCCATCTACAAGATTTTCCTCTTTCCCACAGCAACTGAGATTGCAATTCCTTTCCACACTTAATTAATCCTTTACGTTCTACCTGTGCAGAGAGCAGTTTTGATGCAGAAGTAAAAGTACCTCTGTTGACACACACTGGCTACCATCCAGAGTGCCTGAGCACTCACAAACTACTATCCTAACATTATGCTACAAGTACAGGTTAAAGTCACTACAAAGCTAAGCTATCATCACTTTTCTATTTACATCTCTAGCCTCATGTTATCCTTCACTTGGATTCCCCCTCACTTGGATTCCCCACCTAGTTTAGAAAACTAATTTGTCTCTTCTGGAAGTAAGAGAGCAACTACCTTCCCGCTCCTTTGTACTGGTTGTCTTCTGAGTTGTGCAAGAAGTGGCATGTCATTGCTGGGTTACAGGAAGGGGCAAATCAGTAAAGTCATGTAACTGTACCATTAGATCACTCCTTAGAACCAGAGTCCAAGCTAACACAAGGTGATTAATGAAGCCAATGTGCTCCTCTTACAGCCTACACATAAATGGCTTCTTGTAAAGGAAGAAACTCTCATCACTGCTGCCCAATCTTCTAAGTTTCTCGGAGAAAAAAAGAACTGCTAAACAACAAAGGAATTCTTTTCTCACCCTTTGTGGGAAACTTCACAATGAAGCAGAAACGTTCATCATTTCCTTTAAATTTGTACCCGTAACAAAATCTTTCCTGCAACAGAAACTTTAGTGGCAACCTCCCTCTTCATTTTTTTCTGTATTTTTATAGAACAGCTTGGGTTGGCAGTCCAGGCCCTGACACAGGCATGCGCATTTTTTACTAATCAGGTTGCTCTGATCTTGCCTTGTACATGTATTGTACATCACTGAGGTTGGATAACCACCAAACTTGCATTGCATGTACACGACATTACCAGGATGCAAAATATGCAAACTATAAAATGCATGCCTGACTGTAAGTAGCTGGTTTTAAGTATTTTTGTTTATTATTTTTTTTCTTTTTTAAACTTGGTAACTAACAACCAGCTGAACAACAGCTAAAATTAACATACTATACTTGCAGGCTCTTACAGTACCTGCCATTTTGCCCTTGATAAACCTAAGAGAGACAGAAAACAATTAATCTTTTTAATTCTGAACTACTGCTGTTAATCTAGATTACTTGATTACTTTAAAATAATAATGTATTGGCAAAATTGATCTGAGAGGCTTCAGTAGTACCTCTCAGGCTCATAGTAAGAGGTGGAATAGATGCTATAGAGTGACTACTGTTTGTAAAGCTACTGCAACACATAGAATCATAGAATCACAGAACACATGCACATACTCAACTGACAGAAGTGCTTGGGGCACACGGAACAAGGGGAAACACCCTGAGGGAATCTTCAATGCACATTTCAGAACCTTTTCTCACCAGGCACTTATTACAGCTGTAAACTGCAGAACATCAAGGCCATGAACATCCTTCACACCTTCAGTATTCCAGGTCTTCCTCTAGTCTGGTACAAGTCAAGGCATTCCCTTTCTTAGCATACAACACGTAACACTGCTAGAATTAAAAAGGAACTACATTTAGGAGAGGCAAGCTCACTGACCATGCATGTTGTGATCAACAAATCACACCATCCCTGCCTCTCTCTTTGTGGTGTGGCTTTTTCTAAACCTTCTTGTAGTAGCTATGGCTGGTACATTTGTTTTATTGGCAATACTTCCCTTCATGATAAATTAAACAATTTTTCCCCTATCAATTTAAATAAAAAAAATCACTTTCTCTCCAAATACTCAAAGATAAGGCATTTTATCTTCTAGTAACTCTACCATTACCACTTTTGTGTGGAAAAAAATGAAGTAATTTGTGAATTCTGAAAAGGATACTTTCAGCCAATATCAAAACAGATTTGCTATGATTGGACTCAATAAGAGGTATTTTCCAAACTAAATAATTCTATTATTTTGTTTTTCCTATATTCCTATATTCCTATATTTAGCTGTTCAAATTATGGACAGCACATTAGTCTGAGGGTGAGATGTGTCCTTCAGTTTTTCAATTGTTATTGAAAATGCCCACAATAAGAAGAAATGAAAATGCTGTTTGGCTTCTTACAGGTAACTATGGTCATGAGGAGACACCAGTAAGTCTTAAAGTTTCTGAATGAGTGCTACCTGCCCTGCATTGCCTGGGGCTGGTTAAACCTTTCTACCCTTGCCAGAGTGTCATCAAAAGCCTTCAAAGACCAGGACAGCAGAAAACAGGCGTATCCCAAAATGACATCTGGCATTTCAACACTTTGTAGTTATGACAGCAAGAAAAAGAATGTCCTCACTTGCAGCTTTATATAATCCCATGCACATGAATATGCAATTATGTGCAGCTTTCCCAAACATGATGGCAGTGAATCACCTTGCTTTCTTCCACAGTCAGCATCCACATCGACAGCTATAGCTTCCTATTAAAATACTCTAAGCGGGTAAGAATACAATTCACAACTGCTACTCACCAATTCTGATTTGCTAACAAATTAGCTTTCTCAATTCATTTACATTAATGATAATATCCACATACCCTCACGGCAAACAGTTCCTTAAAAATGATTTTGGACCAACCTCATTATCACCTTCAATACTAGTTCTAGACTATTTCACCTTACGTGAAATTGTCACCTCCACTGGACAGTTGTGACAATTTACAGGACTGTCCTTCCATGATATTAAATTTAACACTGACATCTCTCCACCACAAGAAGCTGCACTGTCTGTAGAATTAAGTCTACATCAGTGTTGCAGTTACCCCAGAAGCATCTTATAATGCTGGGTTCTGTGATCTGTTTTCCCAAAACAGGGAATGCAATAAATTATCTATCCAACATAGATAATTTCTCCATTCTTTTCTTCATCTCACCATCTGTACAGTGCAGTTTAGAAGTCTAGGATCTCTTCACTCATCTCTTCAACATGTATTTTGAAGGACTTGTAGCTATACTTGTATGTATGCTGCAAACAATCTACTGAAGTATTCTAGATTTGCAAAACACTTAACATCATAAAATGTCAGAGATGATGCCAGCGTAACAGCAATGTAACAGGCTATGCTAGAAAAGTGAATCCATGCTGCAGTAAATGCTCAAAGACCTGATTCTGTTCCAGATATTCATGAGGTAGTTAAACACAGCAGAACAATGTCTCAGAATACCACAGACTGGGAACCAAGCTGTGTGAGCCAGTACATCCAGAGTCGTGTGCTGAATTTCTCCCTGCTGCATGCCGCATTCAGTATGAGGACAAGACCCGGTCTGACAACTGGAAAGTTGTGAAAATATCACAGTGGAAACTAGTAATAACAACCACTTTACAAGCAATAAAAAAAGAAAACACATTAATGTTTGTGAAATCCAAAAGTTGGGCAGCCAGTTGGGCAGACCAGTCCAACCTCAACACACTGTACAGATATCTGCATTTATAAAGGAGGTTTTGACAAAAAAAAAAAAAAATACAGATGACAAATGGGACTGAGGTGAGGTCAATCCTGAATGGAAAAGGGAAAAGTAGATAGATGTAACGTATTTAGGATTCCTCTCAACAAAAGCTACCCCTCAAAGGGTACATTCTCATGCAGTGTTATCATCACCAACCTGATTTGATTAACGAAGATACACTATGTGACTTTGAAAATGGCAGTGAGAATTCAAGATGCAATCACTTTTCCTTTTAGGTTTTCAATTATAAAATAGGACCTTCAAACTGATACACGAATGAACAATTTTCACTATTATCTTCCACTCTGTTACACTTAAACACATCAGATTGTTCTCTACATTGACCAAAAACATAACCTGGCCTGTAAACAATGTTATGAGTATTGCACCAAGTGGCTATCTTGTAGATCACCGATCAACTACTAACCACAGTAACTAGTGCACTTGTTGCAGCTTTTGGCTTACAGAACGGACGTCTAGTTGTATCTGAGCTTCCCAACGTAATTAAAATAAATGCCAAAACCCAATCTAACACCACAATATCTACAGTTTGAATACCTGTTCTGAACATCTGTTGCCTGTGGTTGTATGCAGATTATGATAACAAGTATTCTCCCTACTTTAATATATGAATAAAATAAGCTTCTTTTAAAGAAAGTAATCAAACATTTGTTACAGTGTAACAACAAAGCGTACCTAAAATCCTGAAAAGGGATAATCTAACACAACAGCAAAACAGTTAATACTATAGTTTTAAATTCACTGCAACAACTACCAGGTTCCAGAATTTAAAGTCTTCACACATGCAGTATACATAAAGTCAAATCCCTGATATTATTAAAAAGTATGCTCTAGTTGCAATGATCAAACCATAACATGCTGCTCTTCATTAAATGCAGATTTCCACAGCTTTCTGGTATAAAATACACAACGTAATGGGAAGCTTATTTGGTGAACATCTATTCTTACGATAACATAGCATTTTAAAAAATAATCTTTTTGCAGTTTGGGTACTTGTAATACAAGAAGAATACAGCTCTAAATGAAACAAACCATGGCGAAAAATGCTTTCAAGTTGTGCATATTTTTAATTTGATGTCTAGTATTCTCACCTTTATCAGAGAATGCCTCCAGAGTCTTTAATCTCACTATTTTATCTCCTTAAAAACAGAAGCTTAAAACATAGAAATTGCTGAAATAACATATTTCCAATATGCATTTTTTTTTCCTTGTCCAGTTGTAATCTATTTGGCTAGCACTACTGATTCAAATTCCTGTATTTTTCTCCCACCATAATGCTGCCCACAGATCAATTACAACCTCTCTCACACATCATATTGCCAAGATAAAAATATCTTTGTTTTGTACAGGAAATTATATTTGGAAATGCAGTAGCTACGGAATATTGAATGCTGTAGCTAGTCTGAATTCTGAAACAAAGGTGGTCTGAATACCATACAAAAATCCAGACAGATTCCCCCTCTCTGAAAAAAAAAAGTAGGTGGTAGAAGCATCTGAAAAAAACCCCTGCATTTTCTCTCACCTGCATCACACCTGCCTAAGTTACCAAGAAATCAATTATTATAGGTTTTTCCTATCTTCTGGTATTTCCCACTGAGAAATTCCAAACTGTGACAATAAAGATTCTTATCATTCCAGATTGAAATATATCTTATTAAATTTCATTCTAAAATTCAATTTCATATAATTTTCCTAATATATCAGTACTATATGCTGACCCTGCTCAGTACCGACAATGTCTGCAGCGTAAGGCACAGCCAATCAGCTTGGATGTGAATCCATTACTCCTAAAATACCAGCTTAAATACCGCTTAAACTACCTGCACAGATTAAGTACAAACATTTGAGAAGCTGCGTAGAAGAAAGACAGCAACTAATGTCTTACCTTGTCCTAAGAGTGACCCAAGCAGCATCAATGTCAGCATACAGGTTCTTCTCTGTTGGTTTTCCAGAACTCGCACCATATCCAGAATAATCATATGAAAATATGTTGCAATTAATCCGTGAACCCAGTCCTATGTAAAAGCTGCTCATTTGACCCAAGTCAACAGCATTCCCATGTGAGAAGAGTAAAGTGTACTTGGCATTAGGCGAGCAACGCACGAACATACAGGCAATCCTGTTACCTTTACTTGTTCTAGTCATGAAGCACTCAATGGAATCTTTTTCTCTAGAAGAATATTGCCAGTCTGCTCGTTCTGAGAGATGTAAAGTCCAGCGACTACCGCTCTCATCGCACATCAATGTGTATGTGGGATCAGGAGGTAAAAATGCCAGCTTTGAAGCAATTTTCCCTGGGCATGGTGGACAACAAAACAGGCAACACAATTCACTAAAGGAAAGATTATTCATCTTCCAGTCTGAAACAAGAAGAGAAAATGGAATCAGTTTCTAATTACAATCTTAAAGAAAAACAAGTGGAAAATACACACTTAACCTCTGTGGAACATAGTATGTTTCCACTATTACATATTAAAAGTATGTTTTGTTACGTATGTGCATTTCTATACAACAGCTCATTTTACATTATAATAAGCTCATTCAAAAGTTAGTAAAGACAAGGGATAACTCTAAAGCCCTGCCAGCTAGTAAAACTAATACATGATCACCCATGGAAAGAGCAAGCATCAGGTTTGGAGATTTTTTTGGAGGCAATATAAGTCTTACGCCGTTAAGGAAGTGTTCATTCACAGCACTAAAATATGCTGCAGGATGCAGACATAATGTGTGCCGATCTCCGCAGACAAAAGTCACTACAGCATTTCCTAAATACTGAAGATATGTATTGCGATCATGACTTATGTGCTCTTGCAAACAATACCAGCAGTTTGCAAGGTGCATGAAGGCAAAGCAAGATGCTTCTGCTAGTTTAGCAAGCTCTACAAACCTACAGTACACTAAAATCCAGGCATATCTCTTCCTTGCTCCACAAACTGGCTAACATTAATGTTCTCAAACCCTTCAATGAAATTGTTTTCTTGTATTGTACATAGTAATGGGGATTATATTAATGATATGACCGTCTTTATTCTGTGCTTTAACAAAAACAATCCAAACCAAACGCTCTATCAGAGCACAAATTTGGCAAATCAAGACAATTTATGCTGCCAATTCAACGCAATAACAGTGGGAAAAAAGGGGGTGCTGGAAACACAAATAAAGCAAGACAGGTAAAGATGTAGCTGCCCTGAACAGTGGGCACTGCCGCCCCTTAATTTACAGCAGGAGGATGGAAAATGAGGGAGAATCCCTTGTTGTGACAACACCTTTTTCTCAGACATAGGAAAAGTGATGAAATCTGCCAAGAGCCATGCTGAAAAACAGCACAAGTAAGAGAAGTGTTTACACTACTTTCCTTGTGTTAAGGAGTCTGATATTTAATCTTGAACAACTTTTCCATCCCAAATCTATTATAGGCCTCAAGCCCAGTTTCTGCTGGGTCAAAGAGAAACACTCCTAGAGTTTTATGCACCAGCACTGACTGCTAGACCTAGATTACAATTGGTAACAAAACAAGCCAATTTCTGATGTACACAGCCCCATACTGTTTCAGAAATATTTAAGTCATCCAGCAATAAAATCTTACTACTAACTGTAATACCCGGCAGTATCTAAATCATGGTCCTAGGCTAAGGAAAATACACATACAACAGCTTATTACTAAATCCCTAAACCATCACAATCATATTTCAAAGTTTATCTTCTAACTTAAAGAAAAACAGTGCTTTGATGCCTTAAAGTTCTCTTTCAAAAAAGCTTTAAAGCCACTGCTGTAAGAACTGAAAACGGATCATGGAAAAACTACCCATATTCTGCGTGTGTATTTACGGGACACAACTGCTGCAGTCAAGTGTTTCTACCCCAAGCCTCTAGTTTTCTTCAAAATAGGAGTGAAATCACAGACTCTTAGGTATGGGTCACCAACATCATCCAGCAACAATAGTGTACTGATCACCTCCCATTAAAAGATGGATTGTCTCTTAAATTAACATCTTGACTAAATGACCATACCTCTGCCTGCTTAAGAAACACCTTCTTTATGTAATTAGCACAAGTAGTTACTCAAATTTGGGTAAGCTCACCTGTTCCCTATCAAGTGAAATTATCAGGATATTAAATTTAAGTTTACCTTGGAAGTTAGAACAAAAAGTGGAAGAGATCTGCGAAGACTGGCAAAAGGCTTGGGCTGTCATACGCACAGGCAAAACTCAGTACTTTTTTACCTTCTTCTCTTACAGCTGCAAGCACCAAAGCAGTCACTTCTTTCACCTTTGCTTATAAGGCATCAAAAGTCCAGAAAACACAGTGATGACCCAACAGAATTCTGTGGCGTTTTTTTTTAACAAGAAAGGCTTATGACCCAGCATTCAATACTTTTATTTCTAACAGAAACTATAAAACCAACCTGAATAAGTCTTCCCACCTTTTCAGAAAATATGTACCTCAGAAAAGATAGGTACATCAAATCATTTTGTTGGGGGGCTGGGCAGAAGGAGGTAGTAGCATGTCAAAAATTTAGGTAAGAACATACCTCCAAATGTGAGGTATAAACAGCCTGTTCGGACCACAAACAGTAGATTGCACTATATTCTATCACACAACATAACTCCAGAATTTGTTACTTGCTTCCCAATCCACTTGTCAGAAAGAATTAAAAAGGAGTTTACATCATTTATAACTATAAACAGCCCAGCAACACTACAAGCATGATGTCACTCAGCAAATGTTTGCTATTTGTCAAAGTCATTTCAGAAGACTGGAAGCTGGCCTGTGGAATTTACACAGAGCAGTACTACAGTAACCGGTTAATCAGCTGAGGTGGTACTGTGCCCCAGGACAGCTTGAATGTGCTAAAAATAGGCCGTTGCCACATACAGCAAATGAATTACGCTAAAGACCATGGCCAAAGTATTATTTATTTCCCATACTAGACTGCAATGTAGTATTTATATACAGTTTCTGCTGGATTAGAGGAACATTGTCTATTGAAACTAAAGATTTTGACTCCAAAATTGTTCTCTGTCTAAATCATGGCTAACATCCACTCTTCTCCTTAAAACAAATACTTACTAGTGTCTTCACTGAGGCTATCCAACAAAAACAGCAGACCACTATCATCACTAACTGAACAAATTTGACATATAACTCCTACTGAACTTCCTCAGGAGGATACCTTCAAACAAATGCAACAATGCTTCCATTATACTGGAACTGGTTTGTCATTCATTGCATTCGAATGAGTGTGTTCTCCTCAGTGTGTTCTCCAGAGGTGGGGTGGAACCAGGATGTCAGAGAGTCCCTAGGTTGTACAGTCTAATTCTGTTATCACTCCTTAAAAGCTCAGCTGAATCAGCATTTCAGCCTAGCAGTTATCCACCAGATGTCATAATTCAACTCAAAAGGCATTTACCAAGGTACACTGCCCAGATACTTCAATACAGGATTTAACTTAATGTTATACACACACATAACACCCCTCAGTGGTGCTTCTTAAATATTCCTAACATTTGAAAACATGTGATGTGATTTTCTACTGATTCATCCAGCTAGAAATTGTTATAGTAAAATTAAATGTCTCAAGCCCATTTGCATTTAGCATCACTCAGACTTGGTAAACGTTTTATAGATTAGAAGTCTTAAGAGACCAATTATTTCATTAAGTCTAAAATATAATTATTGAAAATGATCAAGGTATCACAAGTGAAACTGGATTTAAAAAAATTCACTCTAATAACAAACGGCCTTGATGTATGCTTCACCTCGACTTTTACTGAAACTTGGGCAAAATCAACACTGAACATGAATTACCTTTACAGTTACATGATTATAGACTAATAACGTTGTGAATACTTAAGTTATACTCTTAACACCTTCTGAGTGTGGATGATGTAAATCCTTATGTTCGTTACAGATGGCAATCCATCCCAACAACATAACTGTTTCACTTTCTGTCCTTTTGGTACTAATAAAGAAGCCACTGCTGTTCAGAAAACGTGTTTCCTAATGCTGGTAAAATTACAAGCAAATGAAAAATTATTAATAAGAATGTTAATCCTTTACTGTATTTTTCATACAAATTAAGTAGGAAAATTCTGTGGAAGAAACTGGAAAATTTATAAACTGTTACTGCAGCAAGAAAGGCTAAGAAATAGGCTCAAGAGGTGTTACATACACTTCCATGATAGCTTTTATAAGGAAGGCCAGATGATTTCATCAAATTTATCTCTCTCTTATGAATACAAAATTAACATACAAATGACAAACATAAAACCATCAGTAATTTCAATCCATTCTTTGACAATTAGCCTTTTCATCAAGTCTGACAGAAGGAGGAAAAAGTTCATCTAATCTCAAAGAACACCTCAAATATTTATCTTACAACTCCTGGGATAATGCAAATGTAATTCTTCCATGTAAACTACTACTGCTGTCCTCCGTCTGCAAATCATAAGGACACAGTGGTTCTTATTACTCACAACTTTGAGCACTTCACTACATATAATCCTCCAAAGCCCAACCCCGGCAAACACTTATCTAAAAATCTTGAGTTTGCATTAAATATAAATTACACTAATTGTATATTTGAATTCAATTACATATTTCATAGCAACTATTCACCAGAACAAAGTCAAATACAGCTGCTAGTTTGTAAATTTTAGTACTCTAAATGTATCAGGCAGAGTATTCAAATTGTAGAGGTTCTTTCAATTACTGTTCTGGTGCTTTGTTTGCAGGTTGGTTTTGTGATTTTTTTTTTTTTTAAATAATTTTTCATTACATACTGCTGAAAGAAGACATTCTAAAGCAGCTTCCTCCATCTTTCCACTGAGCACAGTGCAATGAAAAGTTAAGTTTGAGACACTACTGAGGCTCTCTTACATTAAAAATAGATCAGAAGGGTATAAACATCCTTCAACCACAACAGTTGATGCAACACAGTATTTACTCAAAAAAACAAACCAGTGTCCGATTAAGTATTATACAAAAAGGATTAAACTAATAGAATTACTGAGAAACAATACTCATTAGGTGTGGAAAACACATAACATGTCTGCTCAATAATGAAAATGTCATACCAAGAAATAGCATAACTCCTCAAGGTAGCTTTTCAAAGAGCAGGACAACCTATATAAAACTAGAGAAGCCTAGAAAGACAAAAACATCACTTTGTTCAGTTGATTTTAAACAAATAAACAGCTTTACTATTCTCACAAATTCTAGCTACATTATAAAACTTAAATTGCATTATTCTTCTGCTGATTACTCTCTAACCTCAAAACCTAATGGCACTGTTGAAGAAAAGAAGGGAATACATGAAATACAAGTTAGAAAATCTAGCCATTTCTTCTCACCTAAAGAAGAAACCAACTGAACCTAAAGATCTCAGATAGGCAACTGTGGGCATAAAACGGATTACATAATGTTCTGCACGCTCAAAGCAGGAGTCAGTAGTAGAGAGTCCTGGGGGCTGCTCCGCACCACCAGCCGGTCAGTTGGTCACTCAGAATATGCACTGCTTTTCAGACCGATCCTGCATTTAGATGGTATCACTGCACTGGTGTGGGTTTCTCGCTGCCTTCTAGACAAATACTTTAAACTTTTAAATTAGTAACACCCGACTTGTTGGCCAGATTCACTCTCACCATTAACAGCAGAAGCTGAACAAATATGTTAAACCAGGTTCTCAGGAATTAAATGAACTCCTCAGGTGTCTGTCTCTACCTAAACAGGACTTCGCAGAAGCCACCGGTGCTGGCGTGGAGGCACCGTTCGGACCCACTAAAAGCCAGAATTTAACACGGATAAAAGCAGACCGTTCCCCGGACAAAGGCGTCCGGGGCCCCGGGACAGGCCTCCCACGCACCCAAGCAGCCGAGTCACTCCGCACCTCTCCCCGTTATGGGGGTTGCTCGAGCGGCCCGTCGGAGGCACCGAGTCCACCGCCGGGACCGCCACCTGCGTGCCCAGTTCGAGATCCCGTTCCCCAGGGAAGGTCGGCGTGTGCCGCGGACCTGTATCTGTCCCAAGACACCGCCTCCACAAAGTGGGAGAGCCGCGGTCAGGCGAGGACGGAAAAACAGGGGCCGCACTGCCCGAGCAGCCAACGCGATGCGGAAGCGCAGCCCCGACTGCTTCCCACCGTGCCCTCAGCGCGCCCACCCGGCGCCGCGGAGCTGCCCGTACCTGCGCCCGCCACTCCGCTCAGCAGCCCCGCGCCTTCCAGCCGCTGCCCGCTCGCCGGGCTGGCGGGGGAGGAGTGTCGGTAGTGCTGAGTAACAGCGGCAGCGGGCGGCTGTCAGCAGCAGCCTGGCCTTCCCTCGCAGCTCCACGGTGGAGAACGGGCGGCCTACGGGAGGGGCGCCGGTCTCGCCTCGCCCAGCGACTGCATCGGTCCGGGCGGCTGCCAGGGACCAAGGGGCGGTGAGGAGGGACGGATGCCGGCCGCAACGGTCCAATAAGGGACGCGGGTGGGTGGGAAGCAGCGACGCGCCGTCGGCGCAGGAGCACCACGACGGTCGGACCCTGCCGGGGCGGAGAATTAGGGGATCGATTCCGGGTCAGGTGGCGCCGGAAGCGGCCGTTGCCTGGGGGATGAGCTCGGAGAAGGGGAACGTGTCGCGCACGCGGCCCCAGCGTCACCAGAACGCGCGCGCCTTCCAGAACGACAGATACGACCGGAGTGCTCGGCAGAAGGTACCGGTGGGGGAGCCCTCGAGGGTCGGGGGTGGGGCGGCGCGGAGCCCGATCGGGGGCGAAAGGGGGTATCTTGGGCAGTAGGCGCCTTTGAGAAGATGGCCCGTTTCTGCGCGGCCTTGCAGAGCCTCAGGGTCTAGCGAAAGCAGAAGAGCCTCCTTATTTCAGCGGTGGAGTAGCCTTTGTCCGACGTCTGTCCGCGAGGTTCACTGCAGCGTTGAAGGAGTAACCTGTAAAAAGCTGTCGCTGTATCTTAGGTTGTTGTGTAAGCAAATACATTATGGAATCGTATAATGGTTTAAAATGGAAGAACCTAAGACGTCATCTGGTTCCAAGCCCCTGCTATGGGCAGGGACATCTCTCACGTTGCCCAGGGCCCCATCCAGCCTGGCCTTGAACACGTCCAGGGGTGGGGCATCCACAGCCTCCCTGGACAACCTGTTCTAGTGCCTCACCATTCTCATAGATAATTTCTTCCTAACCACTCTCACACTGAGGAATTTCTTTACATGTTGTCATGTGATAGTTGAATCGTGTTTATGGCATAAGCCAGAGAATGATGAGAAGGAAGGCTGAAATGAAATGTTCACTCAGGTGCAGCAGGTGCAGAAGCATTCCCTGCAGCACTATCCATATGACTTCTTCAAAGGCGCTTGGTCTTCTTCAAGTTTATGCCTGTGTGGTCCTAACTTGAACATCTTAGGGTTTTGACAATTTATTTTTAACAAGCCCCCACATCACCAATATAAATATCATGATTCACTTTGCATACTTTGAGACAAACAAAAAATCATTCTTGCTTTAAGGCTTTAAATGAATCTCAGTGGGGCTTTTCTGAGCAGTTTCTTAAGAAAAGTTTCTTAAGCTGTTTTATCAGTTTCATTATCACTGATATTTTCATGCTTGTTACAAAGGAGCATTGT
This sequence comes from Phoeniculus purpureus, assembly GCA_028565055.1. NCBI lineage: Eukaryota > Metazoa > Chordata > Aves > Bucerotiformes > Phoeniculidae > Phoeniculus > Phoeniculus purpureus. The sequence continues at coordinate 22,142,774 of JAOXOE010000874.1, forward strand.
TGTCTTTCATGTTCCTGAGTCAGGAAGAGGAAGTAGCTTGCACTGTATTTTTGGAACGTGTGCTGTGCTTATGGGTGCGGTAATGTAATAGCAGTGCTGGAGAGGATGAAGTCTGAGTACTGTGCCTGGCCTCTTAACAGTGGTCTTCCATTACAAGCTTGGCTGAATGAAACAGAACACCAGATGACAATTTTAGAAGAGGGTTGTCTGGTGGTGCTGCTGTCCTGTTAGTATCCTTTTAACTGAGCCTTTAACTGGGTTATCAAAGAGAAAGGGGAGGAGAGGAAGAAAGGAGGGTAAAGTAATGGCACCAAAGAGGGAAGTTCGGGATTTTTTTTCTGTGTTTTTTGTTGTGCTTTTTTTTTTCACTGGATGTTTTGGTACTGGTTATGCAGGTTGAACAGGCTGCTTTTCTGGGGCTTTAAGCAGCGCTCATGTTGTTTACTCTTGTGAGTCACTGCATGATCCTTGATAAGAGTATTTTCCTGTCTGGCCTCTACACACATGCACCAAAAATATCCTAGATAGTTGTGTGTGTTGGAAAAGTCTTCAAAGAGAAACTGAATTTAGACACTAGTTTTGTAAATGAAGTAATCACTTTAATACCTACAGACCTGGTTTTCCTTTTCTAATATTTGATCCTATCTAGAAGTGGCTATACAGTGCCGTGTAGTCAACTAAATAAAATCTTTTCAGTAAGCTTATGAATATAGCTGCTGTGGGTATTAACTGGTATATGGGACTGTGTCTTACTCTTTTCTGTTTCCATTGAATGAAGGTTTTCTGTGGCTGCCAATTCACAGAAGTGTCTGAACACAGGGATAAAATTTCTTGAAGAGTGTGCTTCCTATTAGAGATAGGTATTGTGTGTCAGAGCGAACTGTCATGCACAAATTCTAGTGCCAAAGAGTACATAGGAGTCTTTGTAATGACACCTAGGCCTGATTCTGATATTTAATATATTTGAAAAGAAATAGGCTGCCAAAGATTAACTGGCAATCAATGTCATAGTTTAGATACAGACTACGCTGAGTGATGACAGCTTTGTGTCTTTGTCTTGCGTAGTCCTGGATGATGGGATGTACCATATTGATCAGATGTTTAGAGTATCTAGAAAAAAAAATAGTAGCAATTTGGTCACAGGGACTGATGTAGGACCAGAGGCATTCTGGTTGTGGAATGCTTTGTCACTGAAAGTGTTCAAGGCCAGATTGGATGGGGCTTTGAGCAACCTGGTCCAGTGAGAGATCTCCCTGCACATGACAAGTGGAGGTAGAACTAGATCATCTTTAAGGTCCCTTCCAATCCAAACCATTTTATGATTCTATGATTCCACCCCTCACAAGTTCAGGAGATCAAAAGAGCAGTCAGAGCTGGTTAAAGCAGGGTATATATGCTGTAAATCACTGCTAAATTAGGCTTTTTATTAGTTACTTGGCCTAACTTTGACTAAACAGTGTCCAATGCATTACTATCTTGAAAGGCTACAGAATGCATTTTAACCTAAAACTTTTATCTCAAGGCATTTGTACACTGCATTAGCAGTGTTCACTATTAACTACAGTAGCCTCAAGTTGTACTGTGTGTGGAACTTAAGTAGTTGTTTGCAGTGTTATTGTTGCTTCTCTCAGTGAAAACAGTATGTACAGAGAAAACTGATCTGACAGTCTTTTGACTCTTCCCTGCTGGCAGTCATTATCCAGTTGTTTTGAAATGTTTTGTCGTCTCTGACACTGACCTTTGAAATATTAAAGACCACGGATCTGGTTACCTGCAGAACATGCTGAAAGATCCATCTTTCCTCTAATGATCAGACTTCACTACATCATTACTCAGAGATAGACTAGTTGAGGGGAAGCACTCTTGCAGTTTGGTGCACTGCCTCTCTTCTGTGTTTGGATAACTGCCTACAATAGTGAAGTTAAACTGAAATGGATGAGCTGAAGAAGAAAGAGCCAGGGCAGAGTAAGATACATTGTGTTCTTACTTATTGAATCTTGGGATTTGTTTACAGGTGCTTGCTTTAAATAGTGTATATTCCAGAGCAGCTATCTGTGGCACTGAGCTGAGTGCCTTATATGCATTACCTTATATAAATACACATTTTATGTAAAGTGTATTACATAAGGGAACATGGAAGCTGGAGTAGTTTTAGAGATGAAAGCAAACAGCATTCAATGAGAACATTTAGAACTCAACTGTAATAAGCTGGTAAACCACTAAGTGATTCATATTTACACTCAAATGACTGATCTGTTTCTCCACTTCTTTTCTCTTATTTAAGGACACCTCAGATGATAATTTACTTTTGCCTGAATTTCAGGATTTACTAACTCTGAACCTCTACTTCTTCAGCTGGCTGCCCGGGTAAATTACTTGTTCCAGTGAAGACACTGGTGCAGACTGTGAAAGGGCAGTAGGAACAGAACAGGTGAATAGAGTGCTTAAATGCTGAGTCAGTGATTGTGACTTGTACTTCAGAGGGTGAGACACAGATAAACTGGTAGCCAACTGGAATTGTCAGATAACAGTTCAGGAGTTTGGTTAGTTTATGTTTTTGCTGAGGCAGAGTAGCTTGCTAGGCTAAAGTCTGGTATCTAGACACACCTGTTATTCTGGGTTCAGAAGTGCATTTAGGACTGAGTTACAGCCTTTCATGTAGGGAGAAAAGGAGCAAGACATAGCATGTGTTCTGAACTCTGACCTAACTAGGGGGTAAGAGGGGAACAGTGTGGGAGGAGGGAGACCTTGTATGTGTTCAGTTCTTTGTGGAGAAGATAACAACTGACTTTCAGTCCTACCAAATTACTGCATTCTTTTGTTGTGTACATATTTTCAAAGCCATGGATACTGATCTGAAAATAGTTAAATATCTTGCTCTTCAGGGTAACCATGTGAAATTTGCCTTAGAAAAAGCTTTTGGTTTCGTGTGTTTTAAGTCCATAGCAATAAAACAGAAGGGCCATAAAAGTTAACTGTGTAGCATGGCTGTAAGGAAGACTTTAGGGCTTTGGTTAAAATGCTGAACATACTTCTCTTTAGAAAGGAATGAGAAAGTACCTGTGTAGAAAATGAAATTTAAACTAATGCTGATACAGTATATGAACGAGTGGATCTCTGTAGGGGACTTCATTCCAGTCTGTGAAATGTCTATGAGAACACTAAAAGTTGGTCTCTGTTTCATGTTTGCAAGTCCACAATGATCTACTGTAACCACTTTGTAGTCATTCCTGGAGGTCCTGTCAAGTTTCTTTTTTCTCAGAAGTGTAGATTTTAAGAAATGCTGCCTTCAGCCTTATTGACTGAAGTTGTATCACCTGTGCTTCAGAGAAGGAATGTGTATGGATGGCATTGACACTGCATTCATTTACAACAGAATAGACCGCTGATATGTGCTCAGCAGTAGGAGTCTGCTTTTAATAAACAAAAATACCCATTGGTTCACACATAATTAGAAACTTCCAAACAGACAGTAAGGCTTCTTTGAAAACCCATCATTACATCTGGCTTGTGAGCACTTTAGTGCTAGTTAAAGCTAGGAATTATTTTGTGTGCCAAGTTAGTAGGTGTAGGTGCATGTGTTTAATACGTTCTAAACTGCTTTTGGTGGGTGGTCAGATGATTTAATATTGGGTTACATGAACAGAGGATGCTGTTTTGTTAATGCAGTTGACCTGACAGTGTGCATATAATATGCACATGGAGTATTTTGTGACTGTATACTTTAAGACTGTTTATGTATGTCTGTATTGCATAACTATAATTTTTTTCGGAGAATGTGTAGACATACTATAAGCACTTGATGAATCGATGAGTTGTACTTCTCCTTGGAGAAGCTGTCAACTAAAACAGGAAAATGAGCTAAAAAAAATACATAGACACTTCCTTGAGAGAAAGAAAATATAAAATGTCAGAGTTGTTCTCATACCAATAAATCCATGTCAGGCCATAAGCACTACCACCTCTTTGTGTCTGAGAGCTAACTAGCTGGGTAGAAAAGTTACAAGGGAATGATGAAGCTGATAAACTGTGTTCAGGTCTTTATGTGCATTGTCTTTTTTTGTACACTTACTAGAAAGCAAGCTCTTAAATGGGCAAAAGAAATAAAAAATATGAATGCATGAAAACCCAGACAATGTAAAAAAATGCATTAAAAAGTCAATATTAAAAGGAAAAGTAAGCATTTAGACATTTCTTTTAATTAACTAGTAACTTCCTCGTTCTGACTGAGACCTGAGATACTGGGAAAGTTTCACTTCCAGTTGGTCAAAATCTGCTCTTACATGTGCTTTGGTGATGTAAAAAAAAAAAGCCCCCGTGTAACGGGTGCATACTCTGGAGATAAATGCTAAGCTTATTAGGAGAGGAGAAAGAACTGTAAAAGCTCTGATAACAATAATTACTCATATTGTTCCACAGCAAATGTTTAGCAGAATTTGTAAGAAGCTGCCTGCTTGACAAACTGGATTTCTTTCAGTTGAGAGGCGTAAAAGTAGTCCCTATTCTGTTCTTACTCACTGTTTATGCCACACATCATCCTGAGTGTGGCCTTCTGCATTCCAAGTGCATCAGCGTGTCCCTGAATCACTTAGTAACAGGGCTCCCAACACCAGCTGTGGTGTCAGGACGTATTACCGGAAATGAAGTCGTTTCCAGCAAGGAAGCTACGTCCCTTTGGAAAGACAACCTGCTGTCTTCAGCTTAAACTACTGCAGTCTTTGGACATTTATTGGTTTCTCCCTTAGCAATACTAAAATTCAAAATCACAATAAAGAACACCTGGGATTATCCATTGCAATGTTTATGTCTTTCTCCTCCCTACTGCATTACTAATTAATGTAAGTCAGGAGAGTGAGAAGGAGCACAGGGAAGTTCAGGTTAGTTTACAGGTTATTAGAAGCTTGTTCATGTTATACTGTTTGGAGCCTTGCTTTGTGCTAATCAAGCACTGAAAAGAAGGTTTTTCTTCAAATTGTTGGTACTGATAATTTGAAAAGCCAGCCCTTGAAGAGACACTTGCTAAGAACTTACTGATTATTCAGAAAGTTTTCACATTAGCCAAAAGTTTGTATTCCTTAGAAAATTTAATCCATAATGCATAGTAAACATCAGAAGCTTTTTTCCGTAGTAATTGTTAGAGCAGTCTGCAAAAACTACTTTGCTTCCTCCCTTTGCTCCTTACCTCCTTTCTTCCCTACTGCCTGCCTACCTTCCTGCATGTTTTCCTTCCCTCCCTCTCCTTCCCTCCCTCTCACCTCTCTCTCCCTCTCAGTGATTTGGAAGGTCCTTTCCAACCATAAATACTGAGAGATTTTGTAAAAAAGTAACATAAGCTGTAATTCCGATTATTGCAGAGCCTGTTCCAACTAACTTATAGGTATCGTAAGAAATTGATGTGTTACACACAATGTTAATAATGTAATATAGGTATGATAGTAATTTTTTAAGCTGTCTTAAGGCACAGTATAATTTTTTTTAATTGTGAAATTTTTGTTTCTGTGGTTAACAAAGTTTACTTTGTTAACTTTGTTTACTTTGTTAACTTTGTTAACTTTCAGCATTGTAGTAAAGGTGGTGGAGGCCTCATCCCTTGAGATGTTTAAGGTCAGATTGGATGAGACTGAGCAATGTGATTTAGTTGAAGATGCCTTTCCTTACTGCAAAAATTTTGGTCTAAATGACCTTTAAAGGTCCTTTGCAGTGCAGTGCATTCTATGATTCTAATAGCATAAGTACTAGTATAAAGAATATTAAATGCCTTGAGGTAAAAGGCTCTCTCGGCATTCTTTCTGCTGAAGAAAATTACTAGCAGTAAATGTATATGACATGCTTATGTTAAACAGTCATCTCAATACTGCATAAATTCTATGATGGGTGGAAATGCTTTGTAAGCCAGATCATACTTATGGAATTAATCAAATACACCAATGTATTCTTACTTTTTTCTGTTGTTGTTTATTCAGAAAATAAATGCTAAGCTTCATGATGGAGTGTGTCAACATTGCAAAGGGATCTTGGAGTGGCGGGTGAAATTCAGCAAGTACAAACCACTATCAAAACCTAAAAAATGGTGAGTTAAGATACTTGGTGTTCATCACTGATGTGCAGTTTGTGGCCTTAATGAAAAATATTCTAGTTTATCAAACTCAGATGTAGTAGTTGTTACTGTATGACATTCTTCACATTTGAAGTCTGCAATGACATGTATTCAGCGCTAACTTTATAATTCTCCTAGTCTGTTCTCTTAAATTTACGAAAAGAGGTAAGGCTACTACTTCCCTCACTGCTATTTTGAGTGCTTGAAGTATGGACCTGTAAGTTTACAAAAGTTAGTCAGTACATCTTGAACAGAAAATTAACCCTTAGCCAGTTGTAACACAATTTTTGAAGTCCTTGTTGAAAGTCAGTGCTAGAGGAATCTGCATGTCTCTGAACTTTTGTAGGTCACAAAGACCATCTACTAGATAAATGAGGAGAGGAGTGCTTTAATTTTGTGTTATATCAAAACTTAGCATTACTGAGGCCTCAGTTCTGAGGAATTGTTTACAATACATGCATTTCATTACCTCTGAACATGTTCCCTTTTTTTTTACTATGTGAAACAGTAATCCTAAATGCCAAATATTTCACACTGATTGCATACAGTTCTGTATTAGCGTCTGGTTCCTTTGCCTCCTCTCTGCCTACTCCTAAAGGGAAAAAAATAAATGCAAAAAAGCAGGTAAATCAGAGAAGCATTGAAAGTAGAAGAAGTGGCATTTTGGGTCAGTTGTGACAGTGTATGTGATGCCATCCATCAAATTTTTGAACAAGTAAATTGGGCAGAAGATTGTTCTCACTCTGCAAATACTGGTTTTCTGTGCAGTCCATGACAGCACAATGTCTGAATGGGACTGAAACATAGGAGGTTCTGTATAAATATCAGAAGGAACCTCTTCACAGTGAGGGTGACAGAGCACTGGAACAGGCTGCTCAGGGGGGTTATGGAGCTTTTTCTCTTGATATGTTCCTGTGCAACTTGGTCTAGGTGATCCTGCTGTGGCAGGGGGATTGGACTAGATGATCTTTCAAAGTCCCTTACAATCCCTAATGTTCTGTGATTCTGTGACACTGTTGTGAAAGGACAACACTGAAATGCAGTCTATTCACCATGCATTGGTGGTGCCCATTTCATGTCACAGGGCTGAGAAGAGCCATAGACATTTTTAAAATAAGGTGCAACTGAACACAAAAGAAGAAAAAAGCCAACCCAAACTACGTATTTCCTGTGACATATATATGTATCTTTTTCCTGGGTGAGAGGGAAGACTAGAGACGTTAGGCAGTTCAGACTTTACTTTTGTCAGATGTGTCCTGCATCAATTCTTGTGATTTTACAGCTTCCTGAAGAAATGGATATGAGCATCTTAATAATGAAAGCCCAGCAGAGCCTAGACAAAGTTAGAGAGAAGGCAATAGTGCTTAAGAATCGGATTGGAGAAAGCAAGTAAAAATTTGTTTGTTTTTGCTAGATGCTAGGTAGTGCATCTGTCCTTATAAGGCATGCAAAAACACTTGATCTTTTTCTTCAGCCTGTTCTAGCAAAGTCTTAAAATCCACTGATCAGAACTTTGTAGTAATTTTTTTCTGACAGACATAGGTGTACCTGAGAAACCAAGAAAAGAGGACTTTCATGACAGGTACATTACTTGGGATATGTAGTTCCAAGTTCCGTTCTCCAAAAACGCAGGGTTTTAAAAATGTCAGCCAAATACTAAGCCATAGCATTTTAGAAATTACTTAATCAACAGGGTTCTATCATATCTTGAAATAAAACCTCTTCATGATTAGGTTGTTCCAGAAGACAGTTCCTTGCAGGTTTGTGTTCAGAGAAAGCAATGCCTTTGTTTCAAGAGTGTTTGAATCTAAAGGTTTTTATTTGTAAAAAGCATGCAACTTTTTATACCATTTTTTGTTTTTTCTTTTATTGTCAAACCAGAATAAAAAGTTTTGTAGCTTTTAAATTAAAACTGTCTGCCAAAATTAATGGAAATATTTATTTTGTCACTTAAAATGTATTTATTTTTTAAAATTTAAGTTCTTGTTTTAACAACTTTTCCTGGAAAAGTTACAGGACAGGGAAGACAGGCAATGATTTTGATAGTACTTCTTGTTAAAACACCAGTTGTTTCATTTGAAGCTGGCATATAAAAAGAACACATTGTTCCTTCTGAAGAGTGTCAGTGTTGTCTCTGAACACAAATTGTTTAACTAATGTCCACAGAATGGTTTAAATGTTTCCTTTATCTTTACAGTGTGAAATGCCTCCAAAAAACTGTGAAAGATCCTTACCACATAATTTGTCGACTCTGTGCTGGTAAACTACAAGTTTGTGCTAAATGTGGAAAAGAAGAAGAAATAGTGATTCCGTAAGCAGCTCATAGATTATGTAGTTTCAGTACTGCATTGTTTCTTCCCCTTTCAATAAAGCTTGTTTAGAAACTGACAAGAAGCTGTTGCAGTTTTTGTCGTTCTAACTAATGCTGATGAGATTCGGTAGGAGTCATTACCCTTTCTTTTGCTGAAACTAGGGGTAAAGTGCCTATTGATGTTAGAAAGGCTGAGCCAAAAAAGGTCTGGCTTGGATAAGACACTTTATTTTAATACCAAGGAGTAAATTGCTTATGTGCTTCAAAATGGATTTTGGTATAGAGAACCATAAAATATTCATAAGCCAGATTACTGTTTGCATTTTCTGTATCATTTGATGATTCAGTTGCTAGAGAACAGAAAATAAATAAGAACTGCTATGGAGCATGGTTACTTCTGTGTGTGTAGCAGGCTTTTGTGTATTTTTGTTCTTTTACAAGAGTTTTCCCTTTATGGAGCATCCTGTATTAATTTACTAGTTTGCGACATCTAACTAGCAGTTGCTTAGTTGGTTGTTAGTATATAACTCTTTTCAGATTCTTTTTCCATTACTATCCTTCTGTATCTTTCATAACACGAAAGTAACTTTAGGTGATTGTTCCCCTCCTCCCCTGATTCTTGCTTAAAAGATAAGTAAATTATCTTTCTTGCTTTCCACAGGATTGACAAAGGACAAGACAAAACTGAGAGTCTGACTACTAAAAATGGCCAAGAGAGTGGCGATTTGGAAGATGAGCTGGATTTTTATAAAAACTTCAGTAGTACAGAAGATTCTGATGTGCTTGAAGAACGGTTCAAAAGTATGAATTTTGAGAGGACGGAGATCAAAAAGGCTGAGTTTGTATGAGAGACTATGTAAATAATAAACCAGCATCATAAACTGCTCTAGAAACCTGACCTAATGTCTGAGGTCATTGCATATATAAATGAAGGCAATGTCTATTTTGACACTTCATTGTGGTTTTATATAAATAAGGGGTTTTCGGTATTAAGAGCAATGTTTCTTGTGAAGTGGAATCTTTAGGCAGTTATTTCTTGCCTACATGTAACAAGAAAATTTTTGTTGGTAATGAAGCCTTTTGTGTAGTTGTTCTAAATTCAGTATTATGCAACTATTTTGTTGCTGCTTGGAAAGATATATGAAAGTCTAGGAAAAATACAGAATCTTGACATAAAAAGGAAGAGCCAAACTAGCTGTAATAGCCTCAGAAGGGCAGAACTTGCAACTTCTGTCAATGAGTTTCAAAACAAGGTCAAAATGTCAAGTGGTCATTACCCATATACCTGTTGTTTCTTTTCCATGGGGAAAACAAAAATAAAAAGGGTCTAAATGCATTTAGTCTAACTGCACCAGTACAGTTCATAAGCAAGTATGGGTTATTTAGCAGATATATTCATTACAAATGTGTGACCTTGTTACTATGAATGTTTTGAAAAAAAACAAAGCTTCTAAAATTTAAAATAAAATTTAAACTTTAAACCAGTTTCACACTTCCTTTGTTATATTTGCTGTGACATGAAGACACTTGTGTAGTGATGCCTATAGAAATTACTCTCTTCCTGATTTTCAGTTTTCTTTCTAGATTGGAAAAGACATTTAAAATAGTTTTATGCAACTGTTAACCTAGTGCAGGACCTGGCACTTGTTGAAACTCATACAATTGGCCTCTACCTATTTGTTGCGGTTTGAAGACTACAAAAATTTTCAGATGTAGAGTTGTGCTTTCATGAAGAAAAATGTGTGTTTTGTTTTGAGGTAATTGTCCCAGTGACCTGTCCTGGGAGGGGTAGGCAAAAGGTGACACTGTAAAAGAGGGGCTGACTGAAGAGTCCAGCCCCTTTTTCTCTCTGAGAGCAGCCCCCAGTGCATAGGTGCTGGAGGAGCTCCATCTCCCCCACACAGACACACTTCCAGGTTCGGGGATGTAGCAGGACTGCCTTTTCCTCTGGCCTGCGACCACGGCCCCCCTGCCCTCCTGGTGGTGGGGGAGGCAGTGGCTGCTCTCACTTCAGGCTCCTTGCTGCCTGAGGGAGGCGGGCTCAGAAGCAGGCCCTGACCTGGCTTGGCCCAACAGCAGGCCCCAGTACCAGCAAAGCTTTCTGTGCCATGCTGATGGAAAGGCCTTCCCCTGCTCTCCTGAAAGCAGGTGGGTGTAGCAAGAATCATCAGCCTTGCATGGAGCAACCCAGAGCTGCATCTGGCATCCTGTGGTGAGCTGAAAAATGCCCCCCTTTCCCCTGTAACCAAAGTGGAGGAGGGGAGAGAGAGCCAGGAGAGGAACAGAACTGTATCGGCTGCGTCTGTGTCAAGGGGGAGGCCCTTGTGGGTGTGGTCATCGCCATAGTGTGCTGAACACGTGGCTGGCATGTGGCCTCTGCCATCTTTGAGCCACTGATCAGCAGGAAGAGAAACTGTCATTTATGCTGCTGAGAAAAGCTGGGAATGTTTGAGTATTGGGGAGAGAAGAAGCCTCGGGAGGGGCATATGAGAATTCTTTCGTGCTTAGCTGAACTGTGTTTGAAAGAAGCAGAAGGACTTGATAGTCCTTAAACCCTTGGCAAGAAGACTGGGTTCTTTTTAAAAGACATGTTTCCTGCATTGAAGGATGTAGTTCAGACTCTGAGGAATCAGGCTTGTTTGATTAGTATTTTGCCGGACAAGCTATGCTGGAGAATTGAAGAGTTCACTAGTCTGGAATGGCTGAGGGTTTGGCATCTGCAGACAAGGATATGCAACATCATAGGGGACCTGACAAGTCTCCCAGAACAAAAGAAGAGAGGGCAGTTGTACCGCTTTCTGCTTGACTGACATGCTTTCCCCAGTTCTCTAATGTAAAAATCCAAGGACCAATATGGTAGTAAACTCCCACTGTATTTTTCTCAGAATATGTGATGGCATTGTGATGGTTTGTATGCACTAACTTGCTTAACCTTTTTCTTCTTTCTATATATAGTTATAGATTTAATAAACCCCTTTCATTTTCCCTAAGCTACCCATTGTCTGGCAAATTGTATCAGAGATCTCATCAAGACCTAGCTGCTTTTCCTCCTTTTTGCTTGTAGTCTTGAACCCACCACACCATTGATCCAGCCTGTCTAGATCTCTGCAGAGCCTGTCTACCCTTCAGCACATCAGTGCACTTACCCAGCTTGGTGTCATTTGCAAACATATATTGATTAATCTCTAGAAAGAAATAAATTGAATTTGCAGTTACTATCTTACAGGATTCAGAAAGGTTTAATTTTTTTCTGTATTTTCTGCTACCTCGATAAATAAAGCTGAATAATTACTTCTAGTAAATAAAGGGTTTAACCTATGATAATATACTATTGTTATTAACCTCATAAGAGCTTCATACCTGTTTTGGTGTTCTGTGTGATTTACAGTAGTGGGCATGGAAAAATTTGTTACCCAAACTACCTTCTTCAAATTAGTTGTGAGGTACTCTAGCTCTGGCATTATATACACACACCTCCAAAGGGGAAACACTGAAACGATCCTTTAGCTAGAGATAGCCACCCTATAACTGCTGTAGTTGACCTTAACTTTACAGAAAATCTAGTTAGCAATATGCAGAGTACTAATTCATTCAGCTGTCAATAGCCTAGAAATGTCTGATTTAAAGGACAAGTTTATTATTTGATACTAACAAGAAGAGGCAACAGCAAAATTCTGGTAATCAGTCATGGGAGGGTGAGTGGTTACTTTTTTTTTTCCTTAACTGTGTACATGCGTGTCACTATGCATAAGGCCTTAAGGTTTTTTAATTTATCTATTATTTACTTGGATTTACTTGGATTACTTTTCTATTGTATGTTAAACCACTTTTTGTTCTTTTCTAAACTATTTGTAAATTTGTGTCTTGATATCTCAAACATGCTTTTGTAGTCAACTCTAAGGACATCTGATCTGCTTGGAGGGTTTTATTTTGTCTTTGTGATTTTTCTGTCCCATGTGTATCTTTTGCATAGATGGACTTTTACTGAGTGTTTTCTGATAACTATCAGCAGTAAACTATTGAAAAATACTCTGTTTTCCTCTATTTCCATGATGCACCATGGATTTGTTGGCTTTTCACTGAGAAAAAGTCTAAGGTTTACTAGGTATTCGAATGATATTCCTGTTTCCTTCTGGGGTTACTTTCTACGTAGCTGTGTGTAGTCATAAGGGAGTAGAACTGATGACGTTATCTGGTGTTTTTAGAAGTGACTAGAAATTCATCTGAGGGTCTTGTTGGATTGACAGAAAATTCATTCCAACAGGACAGCTGTGATGTCTGACTCTTCTGCCAGGTGATGTCGATAAACACATGGTGAACTCTGCAAATAACTGACGCGGAGGGTAAAGGGGAGTTAATATGTGATTTGAAGTTAGCTTCAGAAAGGTTGTCTCGGAAAGGGAAATGAGTGTCATCAAAAGTAATCTAGGCTTTTGAAGTGACATATGTATGGGAAGTGTTCTTCTGTTTTTCTGCTTGGAAAAATTAGGTAATAGTCTAGCCCTTTGCCCAAAGGTGAGAGGAAATCCTGAAACAACAGGAAAATGTGACGTAGAACTGAACTGTGTAGTAAGAAAATAAGGGAAAGGACTCTCTTCCTAGTGACACAACCTGTCAGTACTAGGGAAGAGCAGTGCCAGACAAATAAGCAACATGTAGACACAAAAGGCTACTGTTAGGAAAAATGCTCTGGAGTTACCATCTTTATGTAACACAGCTAATGCTCTCCTGAGAGTTTAGGTGGACAGTTGGTGCTATAACTAATGGGTGGGTGGTGTGAGTGAGCACAGTGGCAATGATGGCTGGCTGGTGTTATTAGTACAGCCTCTCTGAAGATGGCTTTTGATGCTGGCAAATGTTCCGTCTTTGTAACTGTGGTTAAAGAATACACTGCTTGAAATGATAGCTGCAACTAGAACCACGTACAATGGTGGTTGTGTGTCAGCCATCAAAATTGCTAATTCAAGGTTTGAGCACTTCTGTTATTATGCAAGAAAGGAGTTTGTATTTTACTGAAGACACCTCTAACAGGAATAAAAGGAACAAGTTTACTTTTCGTGTTATTTTTTAGCTAAGTTAGAACATATGTGGAATTACAGTAAAACATAATATTCCTAAGTCTTTTAAGTAATGATTCTGAATTTCAAGCTTTTTTTTATGGGGTATTGGGGAGGCAGTGGAGTGGTTGGCAGGAGGCGAAAACCTTGCCAAACAGAAGATTATGCAGAGGCAAAACCCTTTTAAATGAGATCTTCAGTAAAATCATATATAGATGATTAAAGACAAGAAAAAACCCAAAAGGATGAAGATGAAAACTCATGAAAGAGATTTGCAGAATAATCTTCAGGGTGTTGCATAATAGGGAAAATCTTTAGAGTTTTTAGTTGAGATTTTGAAAGTTTTCTGGCTGCTTCAACCTGAGACACTGGAACAGGGAAGTTGTGGGTGCTCCATCACTGGAGATGTTTAAGACCATGTTGGATGGGGCTTCATGAAATGTGGTCTAGCAGAATGTGTCCCTACCCATGACAGGGAGGTTGGAACTAGATCATCCTTGAGGTCCTGTCTAAAGTAAACCAACATATGATTCTACAATCTTCCACAAAGAATGGTGAATTTGTGTTTGTAATGTTAAAAAGATTACATAAAAAAATAATAATACTCTTCTGGCTTTAGGATTTTGTCATGCAATTTAAACCATCTACCTAGGATGACTGATTGGGGTTTTCAGAAATTTAACTGAACTTTTTGGCTCCTTTACAAATGCATTACTGAAGAAGAGATTGATAGATGTAAATAATTACTCACCTGAAAAACAAAGGTGATGCAGTGACGCTGCTGATCAAGTTGAATTTTTGTTACCTGATCGTCCTTGGGAGTGCAGTGTGACTCAACACTGACAGTAATTAATCAGATAATGGTCTGTCAGCATTTAAGGCGGGCGTGCCTTACTTCACAAAGGGAAATATTTATCATACACTTGAGCCATCAGAGCTTGTAATTGTTGACTTGTGCGGTGTTCTGGAACCCCAAGTTCCTATACAAAAGAATTTATTAGGATCTAGATTTATTGCAGTATGAGGGGTGTCTGGAATGGACACTGTGTTGCCTCCTAGAATAATTCTTTGAAAATATTTTCTGTCAAAGTTCTTAGGCATCTCTGAGACATCATATTGTCAAATATTTTGAAGTATCAGGCAATACTAAAAAAACTGTCAAAAGAATTACTTCTAGTTTTGCTGGGACTTGGACTTTTTTTCATTCTTCTCTTACACCTAAATAATCTGAGTTACTCTAAAGTACCTAAATAATACCAGACTCTGAAAATTTATAGAACTACTGGTTAATTAGGAAAAGGATGGGTTGTTCTCTCCCCGTAATGGGTATGGACCTGAATACTGAGATGCAAATTATAACATTAGCAAGGAAAATAGAGTAAAATTCAGCAGGTAATCAAATACAAGCCATCTTGTAACCCTCTGGCCCTATGATTATATGTGTTTTCTTTATTCAGGAGTTTTCACACATAAGTAGGCTGCTAGAAAATGCAAAACTACATCTGCTTACTAGAGTCTGCAGGCTGACTTACAGAGTTAATGAGGAGTGGTTTGTAAGTAGCATGGAGAAACATTCTTGATAATCAGATGTTTAGGGAGCTGGTCATGCACACTATCAGTATCTGTTTCACTTCATTCTTCTCTGCCTACCTTTAATCTGAAGATATAAAACAGTTTGTGAAAAAGAAAGTGTGTTGCCAGTGCAGCCCCTCAACACTGTTTTTTGAGTTTTTTGATGTGATTGGAGGGGTCCCCTTGGCCAGGGAACCTAGGGGAGGAAAGAGGGATCTGGTAAAAGTCAGAATCTCTCATAGGTGAAGCCAACAAGGGTTGCAGTGGGGTGAAAATGTGAGAGGTTTAAATGTGGCAAAACCAGAAGTCATGCTCAGACCCCATGGAGTGACAAGAGCAGCCTTCTCTAGCCGCGGGGGGAAAAAACCAAAACCAAACCAAAATGGTGTTAACCTGGCAGTAGAAGGCCAGGCTATGGTCACCACTGCACATGGACGTGGGAACCCAAACAGAAGTTTCCCAGCAAGGTGAGGCTGTGCAGGTGACAGACTGCAGGGAATGCAAGAATCTCTCCCTGTTCTCAGTCTGTACGATGTGAACAGGTAGATTATTTGCTTAACCAAGCGGTACAGCTGCAAGACAAAGTCGAAAGGCTACAAGCAGAAGTAGAAAGGCTCAGGAGCATTAGGGAGGCTGAAATACAGAAAGACTGGTGGAGCCAGGCTCTGCAGTCTAGACAACGGCCAAATAACAGCCAGAATCAAGGGACTCCTGTGTCCTGCACCTCTCAGATGGCAGACAGAAGCCCAAGTAGAAAGGTTGAGTGGAGGCAAGTGCAAGGCCATGGCAGAAGGTGAGCATCCCCTCTTGCCTGCCTCTCTTTCCTAGATGCCACTGAGAAATAGATATGAGCTCCTGCTGGAAGACAGCCAGTCTAATAGAGGTATAGATGATAGGCATCCTATTCTGAAAGTTCTAGCACAGTCACATAAATCGGAGAGGTCTTCCAGTAATATGACAAACATCTCCACAAAGAAGAGAAGGGTTCTAGTTATTGGAGACATGACCGTCATCATAGGAAAGTCTGCAGTCTACCTGGAGCCCAAATCAGGGATATCACTAGGATGCTCCCTAACCTGGTGAGATCACTGCTGATCGTCCAGATAGGTGGAGAGAAAGCTGTATTGTGTAGCATGAGGGGAATGAAGAAAGACTTCAAGGCCTTACGGTATTTGGTAAAAGATCCTGGGGCACAAATTATACTCATTACTTCCATTTTCAGGTGAGGACATGGGCTGGAATAGAAGTATTCAGTTCATAAATCCCTGGCTACAAGACTAGTGCTACAGGCAGGGCTTTGGTTTTATAAGACACCAGAACTGACAGCTACACATGGGAAAGGTCTAGCTCAGAAGGGAAGATGGTTCTGAGGCAGGAATTGTCAGGGCTCATTTAGAGGGCTTTAAACTAGGTCCGAAGGAGGGTGGGACTGTTGCTGGGTGGGCACCAGTGGGAT
>JAOXOE010000874.1:22159366-22236928 GCA_028565055.1 Phoeniculus purpureus
GTCTAGGTGATCCTGCTGTGGCAGGGGGATTGGACTAGATGATCTTTCGAGGTCCCTTCCAATCCCTAAAGATTCTACGATTCTATGATTCTATATATGTTGCTGATGAGTGCCACTCTGTAGCTTTTTTTTTTAAAAATGTGTTTACATTTTTAAAGTCTAATTTTAGCTATGATTTCACTGAACCTGTCCAGAATGCCAAGTTAGTTCTACCTACTTTTTTACTCAGTTCTACATCCTTCGTATGTATATACTGATCTCTATCCTTCTAGGATACGTATTCCTTAAGGAAATGTATGAGGAAGAGCCATAAAGCTTAGGATCCAAACTTCTTGTAAGGTGACTGGAAAATGTTGTGGTGTAGAATGTTTAATCTACTGTCATAAATGTTATAAATAAATTTCATTTTTACAAATGCTAAAATGTAACAATTGCTTAATAGCCTTAATTTTACAACCTATAACGTATTATGTTTTCCTTCTATCTCTGAGAAAGTTTCATTACATTTTCCTGCAGATCCCTGTTAAGTCTTCCACTAGCATATCTTTTCTGTGAGCATATGTATTTTCTCCCTTCTCAGTAAGGTCTGTTGATCTACTTTATATTTTTTCTTCTGGATTGTTTTTTCAAGTGTTACTTTTCAAGTCCCTAAATATTTTGGGAGATAAATTCTTGCGCACCTCATATCTTGATGTCACTCTGCCATCATCAGATTATTATGAACAATATTTTACCTTGCTGTTACTGATTATCCTATGTGGTTGTAGTCACACTCGCAGATTTGTGTATCAGTGCTTTAGAGCAAAAGCTTTTCTCGCAGAGAGCACAATGACTAAAACACTAACAGATATTTTCTGTTTAATGATATAATGTTTTATTTATACAATGACAATTTTAGTTTTAAATATTTAACTTGCTTCTGGATTTTTTCAACCGGTGTGAGTTTTTTTCTGTCCTCACATCCATTATACGTTTCCCTGTTGAATACTTTTATTAAGAATCTTATCTCTAAAATAATGAATCCTATGCAGCATTCAAGAGAAACTTTACATTTAAAGATGTCCATTTGGTCTGTTTAAAAGTTAAGGAGATAAAATGTATCATTCAAACAAAACATTTAGAGCAGTGATATCATGCAGTCAGCCCTGATGCAGGAAAACACCTGACTGTGATGAATAACTGGTTCTTCTCTTCAGAACATGCTACTCTTCACAGGAGATATTTACCTGAATCCACATGGGTATCCAGAGATGTCAGGATTAATGCTAGTGACAGTGGACACCCTTAGAGGTCTTCAGTTTAAGAAGTTTCATCATGGATGAAAATTAAACCTTTCTGTAGGCTATAGAGCGTTCAAGCTGGTCTCTGTTGTGCACAATTCAGTGCCAGCATGGACCGTGCTAAGTGCTTTACATCATAAGTAGCGTCAGACTCTGCTAGCTTTAGAAAGTTATCGGTCTCTTTAATATGCAGTTAACCTGTCCCATAGAAGTTTTCATATGACATGAAGGAACTCATAATGAGCCAAGACTTTCTCCTTTCTAGATGCAATAATGATGTGAAACCACACAAAAATCTGAGTTAAATTGTCTCACTCCACTCTCCTAACAGGCCTGTGTGCTAGGGAAGTAAGCATAGGAGGCAGTGAAACTGGTATGACTTTGACATGGACAGACATTTTTGGCATGAAGGAGAAGGCATATGCATTTTCCTTCTTATCTGTCCAGTATTGATTTTCATAATCTCCTTTGAAGAAATAAAATTGTGTCACACTCTGTTTTGGTGTAGACACTACACAATGACCTACATGTAGCTCAGATTTATAAACAGTTAAATGCAGGATTTTGTAAGCAAAGTATTTACAGAAGAAAGTAAGAATGAAGCAAAGAGACAGCAAAAATGTGCAAAAATATACCTAATATAATATTAGTCATTTGGCTAAATAATATCTTGCTCTGTCTACAGGCTTGCTTCTAACCTACTCTCAGTGTTACTTTTTCTTGGAACAGTTACGTTCTTCTATTCTGCTTCCATGGAGGACAATCTTACCATGTTTCATTTAATACTCTTCCAAATCTCTCTGCAAGCCTGCTAGTAAAAGCAGCTGTGGTCTCTTCCTCTTGCGTGGACAGTTTATTACACTGCGTATGAATCATCTTTGTTGCTATCTTTTGTAGACTATTTAATGACTTAGATTTTCAACAGTCAAACCACCCGTTACTCCATTCTGTTTACTAGATCTTTATGCCTGTCCAGTTTTTCATGCAGAAAGTGATTTGTGTTCTACCTACAAGACTGTGCATCATTTTATTTGACTGGGTCAGTTTATGTTGTGCTTCCAAATCTTTAACTTTTGTTTCCAGGGCAGCATATTCATCAAGCCACTGTTTTGCCCTCAGCAGCAAAGGTTGTAATTCAGTCTTTAGGGCCTCCCACTAAGTTCATAAGGAAATATTATTCTCAATTTTTCAGATATTCTTTTTTTAATGCTTTGTTTTAAATTGGACATGTCCTAATAAGGAATTATTTAAAAGTCACTTTTCATTAGGATAATAGATGGAAGACAACATTAACTCCTCAAGAAGCGGATCGTAACTTGAATGAGAAAGGGGCAGCAGAAAGGTCTGTCAAGACAAATACATTCTGACAGCAAATATGATGATGGAGGGACTGGGAAAGGGCACTTCATGTATTAAATCTATTTGTGTTAACTTATACAGAATTATAGTGACATCCTACAGACAGGTTTTTCAAGGTGATCTGTAGCTTTGCTTTCATTACTTGAAAGACTTCTTATACTGATGCTTTTGCTCACTTTTTTTCCCCCCTCTCTTTTCCTTGCACATGTCCTTATGCACTTATATTTTCTGCCTCAGATGGACTATTCCAATCTCCTCCCTGCAAGACCTTTCGCCTGCCAAGATCCCACATCAAATTCCTCCCTAAAACCTTCTTCATCAGGGAATTTTCACTCCTTATGCAAGCCAGATGCCTTTCTTGCTCTGTATATTTTTTCGATATCTTCTCTTGTCTGTCTTAAGACCTGGATACCCGGCTGTTGAGAACTATGAGTAATTTTCTTCTTGAGACAGAAGAAGAATTCCTTGCAGCTTCACTACTTTGATTGAAATAGCCTAAGGGCCCTCTATCCCATTGTTGCCATTTGCCAGCTTTCCCTCTCTTAAGAAAGCAATAGTGGAGTGAGGTCTGGAGAAGGGGCAGGGATGGCCTCCTTGGTGGCAAGACAGCATCTTTAAGGAATCCAAGTTTCTAGGACTTGCTTTGTCCTGGCTTAGGTTTCCCAGGGTCTTCAACCACCAAAATAACAAGGATACATTTATAGTAAAGTGATAAATAATTTTATTAATAAAAGACAAAAGCAACAGTTGGAAAAAAGGAGAAAGAAAAGAAAAAAACCCACAACTGTAAACCTCTGAAAAAAAACCATTCCACTTTTCTCCCCAGCAGTCCGTGAAGCATTGGTAGCCACCTGGAACCATGTGAAAAACCTAAAAAAGGATTGTGCTTACTCCCTTGCCCTTGTGGGTGACAAATGTGAACCGTGTGGGAGCAGAGAGGGAAGAATTTAAAAGGAAAAGTATAATAAAGAGACAATAAGGTCAGGAGTTACAAGGGGTAGGGGAAGGGCAGATAATTCACCCAATTCCTAAGCAGGAGCCAAGTCAAGCAAACCAGCCCTAAAAAGAGCACAAAAAAAAAGAGAGGAAATATGCCAGCTGTATGCCTTTTTATTGCCATAGAAAGGGATATCTGATTTCTTCCCTAGGCTGTTATAGCGTGTCAGAGGTCAGTACTTCTGGGATTAACCCATTACACTTTTCTATGCAGAATCACCAAGTTTGGAAAAGACTGTCAAGACTAAATTCAACCATCCACCCTACAGCCCCGAACCACTAAACCGTTTCCTGAAACCATGTCTACCCATCTGCAGGTATGGTGCCTACACCACCTACCTGGACAGCCAGTTCCAATATCTCACTGCTCTTTCTGAGAAGAAGTTTTCCCTAATATCCAATCTAAATCTCCCCTGGTACAACTTGACCCATTTCCTCTTGTCCTACGGCTAGTCACTAGGGAGCAGAGGCCAACACTCACTTCACTACAACCTCCCTTCAGGTAGTTGTAGAGAGCAATGAACAGCCCCATCTTCCTCAGCCTCTCCTAATCAGACCTATTCTCCAGACCCCTAATCAGCTTAGTTGCCCTTCTCTGCACTCTCTCCTGCACCTTGATGTCCTTCCTGTATTGCAGTATTCAATACTACATACAGTACTTGAGGTGCAACTAACCAGGGGAAAGTACAGAGGCAGAATCACCTCCTTGGTGCTGCTGGCCACTCTATTTCTGACGCAGACCAGGATACCATTGACCTTGACCACCTGGGCACACACCCAGCTCATGTTCAGTCAGCCATCAATCAACACCACCAAGTCCCTCTGTGCTGGGCAGTGTTCCACCCATTTCTCCCCAAGCCTATAGCACTGCTCAGGAGTTGTGGCCCAAAATTCGACCTTAATGAAACTCCTACAATTGTTGGTGGCTCATTGATCCAGCCTGTCCAGATCTCTCTGCAGAGCCTTCCTACCCTCCAGCAGATCAACACTCCTACCCAACTTGGAGATGCCTGCACACTTACTGAGGGTGCACTCTATCCCCTTGTGGTGGGTTCAAGACCACAACTAAAGATAAAGAACAGAAAAATAAAGCAGTTAGGTCTCAATGAGGTCTTGGATAGAATTTGCCAGACAATGGATAGCTTAGGGAAAATGGAAAAAGATTTATTAACTCTATAACTGTATACAGGAAGAAGAAAAGGTTAAGCAAGTTAGAGCACACAAACTAGAAACTGTGTCAAAAATGCCATCACATATTCTGAGAAAAATACAATGGGAGACCATTATCG
Organism: Phoeniculus purpureus; assembly: GCA_028565055.1. Lineage (NCBI taxonomy): Eukaryota > Metazoa > Chordata > Aves > Bucerotiformes > Phoeniculidae > Phoeniculus > Phoeniculus purpureus. The sequence continues at coordinate 22,164,291 of JAOXOE010000874.1, forward strand.
TATTGGTCTGTGGTTTTTACATTAGAGACCTGGGGACAGTCAAGTAGAGACGGGTACCACCACCCTCTCCATTATTCATGTGTCACCACTGTTATCTGCAAGATGCTGGTACCCTCGGCTGTCCAGATCGATGAACTCTTCAACTTTCCAATGCAGCTTTCTCCAGCAAAACTCTGACTGAGCAGGCATGACTCCTCAGCACCCAGAATTGTATCCCTTGATGCAGAAGTCATGCTTTCAAAAAGGACCCAGTTTTGTCTTCCACGCCCAAGGTTTAAGGATTCTTGAGTCCTTCTGCTTTCTTCAGCTAAACACAAAAGAATTCTCAGATGCCTCTCTTAAGGCTCCTTCTCTCCCCAATACTTGAGCATCCTCAGCTTTTCTCAGTGGCAGAAATGACAAACAGTCTCTCTTTCTCCTGTTTCTAAGATGGCAGCGAATGCTGCATGGCCCCGGCCGCATGTGAGACAGACCACATGGCTGCATCAGCAGGGGGCCCCCAACTCCGCAAACATGGCCGAGAGGGTTCCATGACCCTCACGCCTCCCTTCTCCTCCTACTCACCACAGGTCGCTGAATGGTTGCTCCGTGTGCTGGGGGAAGATTTGCACCAAGTTATTGCTTCTCCGGACCTCAGTGCCAGCTTGGAGCTGGGCTGGGTCAAAGCCGGGACTGGTCCCAGTTGGAGCCAGGGCTGGGAGCCAGCGCCAGGCTGGGCTGGGTTCAGGGCTGGGGCTGGCACCGGACCATGTCCCTGGCTGTGGAAAGCAGTTGCAAGCTGCCTCATCCCGTCTTCCCTGAAAATGGTTGGGGGGTATGCTGGAGCCAAAGCTCCGTGCCAGAAGGAAGACCCCAGTTAAAGAGACAGGACTTCGATGATCAGCCCCTTTTGTTTTATCACCTAGCCCACACTCCCCAGGGCAGATACCAGGCACAATCCTCTTAAATCAAAAATGCACCTTTTTCCTCATGAAAGCACAAATCTAGACATGTGGAAATTCTGGTAATTTTCAAACAGCAACACCTCTCATCAAAGAGAAGCCCCAATACTGAGCCCTGGGGTACACCATTCACGACCTGCCACCAAATGGATTTAACTCCATTCAAGACAATGTTCTGGACCCAGCCATCCAACCTGTTTTTAATCCAGTAAAGCATATGCACATCCAAGTCAAGTTGGGTTCCCTCAACATAACTTGTCCTGTCACTGAAAACTGAGGTGTTTCCTCCCGTGTCTAACAGGGGATGGAAAGTCTCCCAGGTCTTCCTTCTATTGCTAACAGATTTAGAGAAGCTTTTCCTGTTATCCTTTACCATGAAGGACAGAATAATTTCTGTATGGGCTTTGGACCTCATCATTCCTTCCCTGCATAGCCTCACAGCATTTTTGTAGTCATTGTGTGTGGCCTGGCCTTTCCTCCAAAGGCCATAGATTCTCTTTTTCTCCCTGAGCACCAGCCAAAATTCCCTATTCAGCCAGGATGGTCTTCTATGTGACCAATTTGCCTCGCATGATATGGGGATGGCCGACTCCTGTGCCTTCCATACTTCCTACTTGAAGAGCATCTAGCCTTCCTGGACTCATGTACCCTTCTGAACAGATTCCCAAGGGATTCTGGCAATCACGTTACTGAAGAAGGTTAAGTTTGCCCTTTGGAAGTCTAGGGTGGCAGTTTTGCTGCCCTTCTCCTGGCATCTCTAAGAACAGAAGACTAACAATTCATGATCACTGTGCCCAACCTCCAACCATCACATCTCCTGTCAGCCTTCCCTGTTCACAAAGAAAAGGTTAGCAGGCCTCCTTGCCTGGTTTGGTTTACTCACCAGATGTGTCAGGAAGTTCTCTTTGATGCATTCTAGGAATCTCCAGGACTGTTCCCTTTCTGTTGTGTTTTAGCTCCAGTAGACATCAGGGAAGTTGAAGTCCCCCACAAGAACAAGGTCAAATGACAGGTATTTACAGAACAGTTCATCCACCTCACTGACATGGATAAGAGGTTGTAGCAGACTCCCATAGCAATACCAGCCTTGTCATCATTATAGTCTAGTTCTAGACATTCACAATTCCCAATACACAGGGCCACCCCACCACCTCTCCTTGCTTATCAGTCTTTCTTGAAGAGTTGTTAACCATTAACTGTGGCACTCCAGTCATGTGAAGTATCCCACCACATTTCTGTGATAGCCCCTATATCATAGTTTTCCTTCTGCATTATGGCTTCCAGCTCCCCTTGTTTGTTGCCCATTCAGTGTGCATTGGTATAGATGCACTTCAGATGGGTTAAAGGTCTTGATACTTTTTGTGGGCATAGGCCCTAATTCCTTTCTGATCCTTCTCAGATATTTCAATGGCTTCTAAACCATCAATAACACTTGCCTTATTACTTCTCATTATTTCTCTAACCCCATCTCAACTGAGCTGACAGAGTGAGAGTCTTCTCTGGCACACCAACCTGCAAACTGCAGCATGTGTCCCCTAGGCTTATTTACAACAGGCTCAGTTTTATCCCCTTCCCCTTTTGAATCCAGCTTAAAGCTCTGTCAGTGAGCCCGGATAACTCCTGCCCTAGGATCCTTTTGCCTCTCTGGGACAGGTGCCTTCCCTTTGTTTTCAGTAGGCCTGGTGTCTTTTATAGTAACCCATGATCAAGGAACCCAAAGCCCTGATGATGACACAAGTCCTGGAGCCTTAAACAAGCCTGTTGGCTCTTCCTATTAGTTCACTTATCCATCACTGCCATTGGAGAGGTGGAAAAGAACAAAACATGTGCTCCTGATCCTTTAACCTGTTGTCCCAGAGCCCTGAAATGTCTCAATTAATTTTGATGTTCTCTTTGCCACTTCATTGTCACCTACCTGAAAGACCCACTAGGGTAGTTTATTTACAATATCACAATTTATTTACAACATTTTTTATCCAGGCTCAAGGAAGGCAGCAGGCTTCCCTATGAAGTGGGTTTGGTCTGTATATTGGGCCTTCTGCGCCCCTCAGGAAGGAGTCACCCACAATAACCTATCTGTTTTTATTTCTGGGCTGAGTTATGATTGTTGCGCTGGGGCAAGTGTGCCTCAGTGATACATCTGGCCTCCATGATGTGTCCTCTCTATTATCTGCCATTTCCTCCTGCAGGGCTCCATACCTGTTCTGCAAGGAACCTGAAGGTAGCGAAGTTCTTAAAGGAACATACCTGCTCCATTTTTGCCATCGGGCAGGTACCTGTTCCCATTGTCCCTGGTCTTGGTGAACAACAAGCTCAGCATGAGTGAACAGTGTGCTGCAGCAGCAAAGAAAGCCAGCAGGATGTTGGCATTAACAGGGGCATCACCAGCAGGGAAAAATAAGTCATTGTCCCAATTTACTTGGAGCTGGTCTGACCACACCTTAAGTACTCTGCTCAGTCTTGGTACCAGCTATACAAAAAAGGTGTGAATGGGCTGCAAAGGTTTCAAAGAAGGGCCACAAGCATGATCAGAAAGTTGGAGAAACTGCCACTGAGAAAGCTCGGTATGTTCAGCCTTGAGAAGGCTTGAGGGAGACCTTATCACCAAGTACCAGTACATAAGGAGTAGCTACCAAGAAGATGGTGACTCCCTTTTTGCAAGGAGACATATGGAAAAGACAAGGAGTATTGTACATAAGCTTCTCCCTCTTTCCAGTTGAAAATAGTGACAATAGAGGCAACAGAAAAATACATCACATTAATACATGGCTCTAGGGCGGGTGTCATCATAACAGTTTCGGGTTTTTCGATAATGGGATGGCCCATACAACATCAGGAATGCAGACCGTAAATGGGAGACTCCTCTCTCAAAGAGGGAAAGGGTCTTTGCTCAAGAGATTGTAGGGATGATTTGCAAGACTTTAAACTAGATGTTAATAATATTGAGATTATCTGTCTAAAAAGGCAGGATGATGCACAAGGGGAAAGGAGCGACAGTAAGTGCCTTCAACTTGTTGCACAGAAACATGACATAGAAACTGCAGTACGTGCAAAACCAAACATAGCGAAACCAGACACTTCTGAGGAAATAGGAACCAACAGGGTAGCAGCCATGAAACATCTTAGAGAAGTAAAGAGGTGTCTCTCTAGGAGGTTGTCACAATCTGCAGCCCAGCTGAAGAGCCTCTAAACGAATACATGCAGCATGGGCAACAAACAAGAGGAATTGGAAGCTACTGCTCTACAGGAAAGCTGTGACACAGTGGCCATTACTGAAAAATGGAGGGATGAACCCTATATGTGGAGTATGGCTATCAAAGGCTACAAAAGCTATAGGTTCTTTAGGAGGGGCAGGTAGAAGGGGTGGAGCTGTTGCCCTCTATATTAAGGAATGGATAAACTGTGAAGAATTGTCCCTGAAGAATAGCCATGAGAAGGTAGAGAGTCTATGGGTAAGAATGAGAGATCATGGCAGTAAGGGGAGCCCTGTGGTTGGTGTTTACTATAGGTCACCTGATCAAAGGAGAGGCTATTGATGAAGCCTTCATACTCCAGCTCCAGGAGACATCGCACTCACAGGCTGCTGGGGGAATTTTAACCACCGTGATACTTGCTGGAAAAGTAACAGAGTAAGCAGTAGACAATCTAGGAGACTCCTGGAGTGCCTGGATGACAGCTTTCTAAAACAGACAATAGACAGCCTTACCCATGGGGATGTGATATTGGACCTGATTGTGACCAATGCAAGTGAACACACTGGGGACATCAGGACTGGAGGCATCCTGGGCTCCAGTGACCACACACTGATGCAGTTCACTGTTCTTAGGGGTCAGGGACAGATAAAGAGCAAAATTATCACCCTAAACTTTACCAAGCAAACCTCCAGCTCTTCAAGGAGTTGCTCAACAGAACACCTGGAAGAGAGGTCTCAGGGATCAAGGAATGGAGCAGGTTTGGCAGATCTTTAAGGAGACCTTCCACAAAGTGCAAGAGCTCTCAATACTCATGTGCAGGAAATCAGGCAGAAAAAGGAAGAGACCAGCATGGCTGAGTCAAGAACTGCTGGTGGAAGTAAGGAACAAAATGAAAACGCACAAACTGTTGAAACAAGGACAGGTATCCTGGGATGAATACAGGGATGCTACCTGGTTATGTAGGGACAAAGTCAGGAGGGCCAAGGCACAGCTAGACCTGAAATTGGTGAGGGGTACAAAAGAAAACAAAAAGGGATTCTACAAGGAAGGTCAAATAAGGTGTATTCCCTTGATGAGAAATGATGATGAATTAATAACAGCTGATGAGGAGAAGGTTGAGGTTCTCAACAACTTCTTTGCCTCCATTTTCACTGAAAATCTCCTCACAGCCCTCATAATAGTGAGTGACAGGGTACGGACTAGGCTGACAAAGTCTTTCCTACTGGAAGAAAAGACAAGGTTCATGACCGCCTGAGGAACCTGAACATAAACAAGTCCATGAGACCGGATCACATTAACTGATGCAGTTGCTGAGCCACTCTTAATATTTTAGAAGTCTTAGCAGTCAGAAGTAGTCCCTAGTGACTGGAAAAAGGGCAATATCATGCCCATCTTTAAAAAGGGTGAAAAAAATGACCTGCCAGCCTCGCCTCTTTGCCTTGGAAGATTATGGAACGGATCCTTGTGGAGAACGTACTAAGGCACATGGAGGGCAGGGAGTTAGGTAGCCAGCATGGATTTACTAGAGGCAGGTCCTTCCTGACCAGCCTAGCGGCCTTCTACAATAGTGTGACTGCATCAGTCAACAAGGGAAGACCTGTGTATGTCATCTACCCTCAGCAAGTTTGCATATGATACCAAGCTGACGGGTGCAGTTGATATGCCTGAGGGACAGGATGCCATCTAGAGGCACCTGGATAGACTGGAGAGGTGAGTCTGAATGAACCGTAGGAGGTTCAACAAGGTCAAGTGCAGAACCCTGCACCTGGGACATGGTAACCAACATTATCGGTACTGGCTGGGAGAGGATCTACTGGAGAATAGTCCTGTGGAAACGAACTTGGAGGTGCTGGTGGTTGAAAAACTTGACATAAGCCACCAGTGTGCAGTCGCAACCCAGAAGGCCAATCACATTCTGGGTTGCATCAAAAGGATGATCTGTGGCCAGCAGATCAAGAAAGGTGATTCTGCTTCTCTGCTGTGTGAGATCTCATGTGGAGTACTGTGTTCAGTTCTGGAGCCCTCAGGACAAGAAGGATACCAGAGCGCATCCAGAGGAAGGCCACTAAAATGATCAGGGGAATGGAGCTTGTCTTGTATGAGGACAGGCTGACAGAGTTGGGGCTGTTCAGCCTGGAGAAAAGAAGGATCTGAGGGGACTTTTGTTTGATCTTCTAGTATCTAATGGGGGCCTACATGAAGGCAGGGAAAGGTCTTTTCAAGAGGGTTTATATAGATAGGACAAAGAGCAATGGGTTCAAGCTGGGAAAGGGTAGATTTAGTCTGTATACTAGAAGAACATTCTTCAGTGTGAGGGTGGTTGATTGGTGGAACTGGCTGCCCAGGGAGGTGGTGGGGGCCCCATCACTGGAGTAATTTAAGGTCAGGCTTGATGAGGCTCTGAGGGGCCTGACCTAGCTAGAGTTGTCTAGGTTGGACTAGATGACCTCTAGAAGTCCTTTAAAGCCTAGAACATTCTGTGATTCTATGACTCTATACTTCTAGGGAGATTCTGGTTGGGAACCACAAGAAAATTCTTCACCAATAGAACAATTAAACATTGGAATAATATCCTTAGGAAAGTGTTCTTTTGCCCTACTTTAGACAGCTTTTAGACACAGTTTGACAGACTGATGTGACATCTAATTTAAACCGTATTTTTAGCTTGATAGGTTGGACTAGATAATCCTTGAGGTCCCTTCCAACCCGATATTCTATGAATCTATGAATCTATGAAGTTTCTTATTCTTTGACACAGATTGTGTTAGTGCTAATAGTGTGTGCGTTGTGAAGAGAAATCCACTCCTGACCTCGATTTGAAGTGAGTGAATTGGCAGTTGAAGAACAAATGGGTGCAACTTCTGCTGGGTTGGATTGTGTCATGCATTGCGAAATTGTGTGCTCTCATAAGGTAAACTATACTATGCAGCTTACTGAGCCCTTGTTTGCTTCCTTCAAACAGATCTCAAATGCTTTGTGCAAATACAAACATACTGAAGTCCTTAAACCTACTAGCTGCCCAAAGGTGTATCTCTTTACTTTGGCATCTCTTAGGAACAACTTCAGTATGTCGTCAGATTAACCCAAAGCTATACTTGGCTATAATAACAAAGCTGAGTGTTTCATCTTGGTTCAAAGAGAGTCTTTGTCTTGTTTTGCTCTTGTCTCTGTCTCACACACACACTCTTTTTCATGTGTGATATACACATAGAAACACTCTGACTCAAGGCTTTTAAAAAAAATGAGAACTTGGTCTCTACTTGGTGCTATATTTTACTGACATTGTAACATTCAAATTGTCAAAACAAGACCATTGGAAGCTTTCTTTTACCTGTAAATTAGAGTCTCTCAAACAAGAACTACAATTGATTTATAATGTTGCTGAGAAAAGTATTAAATATTATGCATTGTAGAAAAGAAGACATGTATACATGCAACAGTTGAATGGATACTCTACCCTTCTGTTTATATTGTATTTTCCCTTTCCCTAGGATGTATTTCAAAGTCATTTTTTCCTTGTGTTTGCAGTCGCAACTAGCACAGTCTGGTGGGACAGTATTTGCAGTCCAGTGCTGCCAAAGGACACTGCGAGAAGTTAAGAACCACCCACATAGTACATGTTTAGAAGGGTGTTGTTTCAGAGTAGTAGTTGTCTGCTTTCAGGAGCTGCGTGGTTATTAGTGGCTGAATCATACCAGACATGGGCCAAACGTGTTTCATCTTGTTTAGTACCATCAAAAAGGCAATCAGTTTTTCTCCCCGTATCACACTTTCATGTGAATCAAAGAAGGTAAGTGAGGGTGACAAGGAATGTAATTTCAAAAGTGCCTTCCTCATCCAACCAAAATGCAAATGTAGACTAACCACCACTTTGCTTATTTATCCATCTTTCGGACTTTTACAGTTGACTTCAGCAAAACCGGAATTTAAACAGTGGAGATATATGGAGATGTGGTCTACACACTTCACATTTTTTAAAACATTTAAGCTTTCACCGAATCCAGGTTTTCTCTAATAATACGTTAATTTCCTCTTAAAATCTTTCTGAATGTTTTCCTCTTCTTATCTTATCTGCGGCTGATTTCTATAGGATTTTTTTTCTTTCCCCATAATTTCGTATTTTGTTTGATTTATGTACTGTCTTCTGCACACTTTCCTCTGGTGAGCAAACTCTGATAATTATTGCCACAGTAAGTTTTTACTTTTTTACTTTTTAGACTCTTCTTTCTTTTTCTTAATTACTTCTCAATACAGGACAAAGATTGGCTTCATCTGATAGCAGTGGTTTAAGAAATTATTTCAGAGGAATATGTATGGCATTTGGAACAGAAACCTTTCAAGAACACATAATGAAAATGACTGTGGATGGATATACTTGTCATACAGCCTTATGTCCAGTTCTTACTTCCTGAAAAGCCATCCAGAGATGACGTACAAGATATTTGATGTTGTCCCACATGACATCCTTGTCCCTAAAGTAGAAGAAATGGATTTGACACATGGACTACTTCATGCACAGGGAATTGGTTGGAAGGTTGTACTCAAAGTTTTGCAACACATGGCTCAATGTCCATGAGGAGATTGCTTATGAATGATATACCTCAGGGGTCTGTTTTGGATCACCTGCTTTTTAACATCTTTGTCAATGGCATGGACAGTGCCATTTAATTTGCTGATGACACTAAACAGCATGGTGTGGTCAATACTCCATGAAGGGAGAAGATGTCATCCCGGGAGAACTGAGCCTGTGCAAATCACCATGTGGTTCGACAAAGTGTTATATCTGGGTTGGAGTAACCCCAAGCACAAAAATATGCTGGGTAGTGAAAGGATAGGGAGCAGTCGTGAGGAGAGAGACTTGGGAATGGTGGCAGATGAGAAGCTGAACATGGGCCAACAATAGCTAAATACGTCCCAGAAGGTCAACCATATCCTGGGCTATAGCAAAAGAAGTGTGGCCAAGAGGTCAAGGGAGGTGATTCTCACTACTCTGCCTTTGTGAGAACTCATCTGGAGTACTGAACACCGTTCAGGACATGGAACTCTTGGAGTTAGTCAGGAGGAGGGCCAGAAGGTTGATCAGAGGGCTGGAGCACCTCTTCCATGAAGACAGGCGATGGGAGTTGGGGCTGTTCAGCCTGGTGAAGAGAAGGGTCAGCACCTGAAAGGGGCCTACAGGAAAGCTGGAGAGGGACTTTTTAATGAGGGATTCTACTGATAGGACAAGGGGGCGTGATTTCAAGCTAAAAGAGGAGAGATTTATATTTTATTTAAGGAAGAAATTCCTCTCTGTGAAGGTGGTGAGGCACTGGAAAATGTTGGCCTGGGAGGTTGTGCACAGTGCCTCCCTGGGATTGTTCAACGCCAGGTTCAACTGAGCCCTGATCAGTCTGGTCTAGTTAGAGGTGTTACTGCCCATGGCATGGTGATTGGAACTAAATTATCTCCGAGGTCACTTCCAGTCTAAGCCATTATATTATTCTGATTCTAAGAGTTATAGAGTGAAAGCCTGATCAGGGTTTTTTTAATCATCTTATAAAAAAATTAAATATGAACAAGCACATTGAAACAAGCATAATCTCTTTTCTTTTGATCCAGTGTAAATTCCCTGCTGCTTAAGAATTTGTGTTGGGGTATGCTCTTAGTATCAGGCAGAGCTTATATGTAAAGATGAGTGTAAAGGTGACACTTTCTAACAAGAGAGGAATTGTGGATCTGTATTCAGTCAAGAGAAAAAATAGCCTTGTCAGTAGCAGGCTGTGTAGTTGCCACACTTGATCTCTGTAGACCACTTTCATTGAATCATAGAATGGTTTAAGTTGGAAAGGACCCCAGAGATTATCTAGTTCCAGCCCCACTGCCCTGGGCAAGAATCACTTCTCACTAGACCAGGTTGCTCAAAGCCCTGTCCAGCCTGCCCTTAATCACTTCCAGGGAGGGGGTATAGAAGCTCTGGGACAGAGTTTATCTGGTAACTGCTTGGGGTGAGGGGATGGCCTTTGCAGAGTGCCAGTACATGCACTGCTAAAGAACTGTGAAACACTGCACAGACTGACAAGCCTTTAGGGGTTATAATCAGTTTATGACACATGGCTGCAGAGCCATTATTAGAAAAAGCAGCTATATAAAAAAAGAGGAGATGAAGAAGAATGATGAAATGAAAGGAGGAAAAAAGGAGTAAAGAGGAAGGAGGGAAATGTATAAATTACATGCAGCAGTATGACCCAAGGAAAAATGGAGCAGTTATAAATCACAAAGCCGATCAGGTTTTCTCACCTCCCTTCCTCTTTATTTTCCATTAGAATTTCACGCTTACTATCTGTTAAACTTCTTCTCACAAGCAATTAGTGATATAACAAAAGGGAATGGGTTGAAGTTACAACACAGTAAGTTTAAACTTGATATTAGGAAGAATTTTTTCACAGAAAAGGTGGTCAGGCACTAGAATGGGCTTCCCAGGGAGATGGTTCAGTCACCGTCTCTGGATGTGTTTAAAGATTGTTTGGATGAGATGTTGAGGGATCTGGGTTAAGGATGAAATTGTAAGGTAGGGTAGATGGTGGGACTTGATGATCCCGGGGGCCTTTTCCAACCCAAGAGATTCTGTGATTCTGTGGTTCTGTGACTTATTTATATAATCATATCTACAAAGCCAGGTGCTGACTCTTTGCAGATTGTCAAGTATGTTCATGTTTTTTCTGTTTAATATACTCTCAAACAATTAGGGGCTACAGTACCCACACAGCCAATATATAATACTTCTGAAGACCTAAAGACATCATTAGGAAAGCAGTGCCTTTTTGAGAACACGAAAGATGTGGTACAGAGTGCCCGATCATACACTGATGTAAGAGAACATAATAATGAAAGGAACAATATTAAGTTTTGAAGGTAGGTTTTAATATTGTTTAATAATATCTGGATTAGAGTTGTGTAGTTTGATGAACAAATTCAGTAGTTTAAGAAATACATCTACAAGAAACCTCTCATTTTCGAAATAAACAGGAAGTTATCTGCCTATTACTCATAAGTGTTTTTGTGAGAGCCACAAAGAGAAGAAACTACAAAGAAAGCTTGATGTCTAACATTTAGAAAAGCACACAAATTCAAACTGTACGTGCAGAATACATTGAAAAAGAAACATTTTCATGGTACTACAGAGACTTTCCACTGAAAATAGAGTAGTTCTTTCCAAACATGAATTTCAAAGTTAGTTAGCTATGTACCAGACTTTAACGTTTCCATTAATCTTATTAACCACATTAAAACATTCAACATTATTCTTTATATTGTTAATGTAAGCAAGTAGGTCTTATGCAATTAGAGAACAAAACAGTTAATGAATAATTCAAGCCATAATTTATTTCAGAATTCATATAGCCTTCTCAGATTCATTTGAAGATGGCAAATTCTGCACCTGAAGCAGCATTACGAGTTCTTCTGTGGGATTTTGACTGTGACAGTCTTAACTTCTGTATATTCATGAAGACCGTATTCTCCCCTAGATAAAAGAGAATGAAAACAGTATTTATGCTAATGATTTTTTATATGAGTTATGTTCTGGATGGAATTTTCAGTGGTGCTGTGCAATCGGCCAGATGTATTACAAGCATACTGGGTGTGTTCGGAAGACATGCGCAGCTAGACTGTTGCTCAGGGTCTCTCAAAAAGATACTGAAACTATCTCCTGACAAAAGTGGGAAAAACATCAGTTTCATTTATGTGCAAAGAAAAGCATTTTATCAATTTAATGCATTTCTTAATTGGTTAAATGCACAGCACATCAACAAGTTCGATCTTCATGGATGTGCTTAAAAAGTAATGTTGCTCTGAATGTTACTGTCAATAACTTTGTCCAGAGTCAAAGACTACCTGCTTTGTCGTAAGTAAATGGAGAACATACATAATCTACTGTGAAAAGTCCAAGGCAGTGAGAAACACTTGCTAATCTTCCTAACATATTATTGGCATGATTCCACCTTTACATTTTACATGGTGAGATGAAGCACGTTTATGTGCCTTCTCACTAATGTGTATCAGATTCTTGACGTCTAATGCATTCAAACTGTTTAAACATAACTGTTTGCTTTCTAGAACAAGGATTCGATACAGTATGGTGTATATATATCTTCTTTTCTCACTGCTGTCTTACTAGCTGCATATGCAAGGCCAACAGAAATTTGGTCTCAGGATTCTCAGACTATAGGAAAATGCTTAGATTTTCTTACCTTTTCAAAGGCATTCTGTTACCATGTAACATTCATGGTTTAATTCATAATGGTATTATAATTCCAAGAACTGTACAGGGAATTTTATTCTGTATTTCAAGGAAATCAATGTCTTGACTTCCTGATTGTTTGTATGCTGTTTTTCCACACGTATTTCCACCTCCTCTGCGACTGATTGCTATATTTACAAAACTTTTTTTTCCAGGACAAACATCTATCTAGTGCTAATTAATTTTTTGCCTTTTGGCAGGTATAGTCTTATTTTACTGATTGTGATTTTGAACTAAGAATTAGGAAAAACTTTTCTTCAAAAGGCACAGTTATGGTTTATTGTTTTCCTGTTATTTCCAGTAAATAAATACTGCAAAAGAATTCTGCAAAAGTTTGTAATGTGGAATTGATATCTCCCAATTTCTATTACTCAGCAAATGAGTAACTGTCCTTAATTAAATTACTGGGGTTTTTTCATGCTGATATTTTCTAAAGTTCTTAGTATTGGCACAACTTTATTTCCTTTGAAGTCAGCGACAGCTTGGCTATCAGGAGCAGATTGAGTCCAGTGATGAGCAAGCATGAAAACCCTAGCCTTTATTGCCTAAAATAATGTATGAAAAAAAGAGAAAAAAGTTCTTAATAACTTCATTTGTAATTAATATTTATTACTCCCATTATTCATTAAAAGTACTCTGCATTTGGCTTAATTAAAGAGAAAATTTACACGGTGTTCACAGATATACAGCATTTTTAACACAGGACTGCTTTGTGGTTTATGAGACATAAATATACATAATACATCGAACGTGTATGATATCAAACATCATGATTCTATGATTTTATGATTCTATGATTTAATGATGTAAAGCATTACATGAGTCTTATGCCAATATCTAGATTGTTATGTGTGTGGGTACAATAGAACATGATTTAAATTGAAACTAGATTAAATTTCAGAAGTTTTTGATTAGCTTATAATTTCTATACAGTGTTCCACTTCTAGTTTGGGAAAAAAAGGCCTGAAGGCTTATAGAGGACTATTTTTATCACAGCATTTGATCAAGCTTGAATTTACTCTAAAATCATTATTGTCACCAGTCTTATAAACTGAAATATCTTGTTTAAATCGAGTATTTTAAAGTTGTGTTTTCAAAAACCTTGCACTGAAGCGGGTTCCACAAACTACATACATATCCATCTTCATGGAAACATTTTCTAAGTATATATTCAAAAACTGTACATCATAAACACAAGGATAATTTTGCAATCAGTAGACTACAAGCTGCTAAAATCAGTCATTTTGAAAGTGTGTATCTAAGTAATTTTCTTATTTGCTTTATAGAGGAACTCTTTGCTTGAGATTGATTCTGACAACATGAAGCCTCTAAACACTCTATAGAATAAGTTAAAAAAAAAAAAATCTCAAAGTGGATAGCCTAACTTTAAATTTTTAAAATTGGGGTTTGGAATTTAATTTTTCAGTTCTTGTGAATCTACACTTTTTAAAGTATATACTTACATTTCTCGTCCGTTTCCTGACATCTTAAATCCTCCAAAAGGACACTGAGCTGACATTGCACTATAACAATTAACCCTGGAAGAACAGGAAAATTATTTTCCTAAATGTGAAACAACTTTTTTTCACTTCTGAAAAATACGTTGTGTTTCTCTCATCTGTAAAATACCTACTGTGATATTTGGAAAATATATCTGAGCACTATGTTAGCAAATGTGTTTAGTTCAAAGTTCGGAGAAACATAGCGTTGCTGGAAACCACATTTATAATCTGAGTTCTAACACTCATCAATAGTCTTCAAGCAGAATGTCAGTTATAGCTTTCTCTGATATTTTATGATAAAATTCCTTCTTAACTAATGCATAAATTCTCAAACCATCTCTTAGACTTTGTCTTTCCAGCTCTCTGGAATTTGCCTTTACATTTTCATACAAATCACAGAAATCTCAGAAACATCCAGACTGGAAAAGACCTACAAGACCAACAACTTTTGACCCTACTCCTACCTTTATCACCCCTAAAACTTATCTCTAAGCACTTGTTCTTGTAAATGACTTTTAAACACATGAAGGGATGGTGACTCAACCACCTCACTGGACCTCACCCATTACAGTGTTTACAACCCTCTCAGAGAAAAAACAATTCCTAATGTTCAGCCTAAGCCTTTGCTTGAGGCAGCTTTAGGCTGTTCCCTCTAGCCCTCTCTTTGTTTACTTGTGAGAACAAGCCAGCACCTACTCTTCTACAATACCCTTCCAGATAGTTGTAGAGAGCAATAAGGTCTCAATCTCCTCTCCTTCAAATTAAAAAACCCTATTTCCCTCAGCCACTCTTTGTAAGGCCTTTCACCAGCCTAGTCGCTCTCCTCTGTACCTGCTACAGCACCTCAACATCTTTCTTGTACTGAGGTGCCCAAAACTGAACACAGTGCTTGAGGTGGGGGGTCTCACTAACACCGAGTACAAGGGGATAATCACTTTCCTGTACCGTTTGCAGCACTATTTCTAATACAAGCCAGGATGCTGTTTGCCTTCTTGGCCACCTGGGCACACTGCTGGCTCATGTTCAGCTTCTTGTTGATTACCACCCCAAGGTCCCTTTCTGCCTGACGTCCTTTCGCCTCCGTAGCATTTCTCCCCGTCTTGAATTTCCTTTGCTTTTTCAATCACATTTGATTAATCTTTCCCATCACAGGTAGATGACCACAGAACTTAATGTCTTTATGTAGTACTGAAAACGATCCCCACAAATGAAGTATGTATTAGGCTATCCCCAGATCCTGAATGGAGAGGAAATTATCACTTTTGATATATTTTCTTTTGTCTCCTTTACTTTTTAAAAAGTCAGTTTTTTCCAGACCGAGTTTACAGGACACTTTTGTGAAGACTTACAAGAAGTATTTATTTAATAACAAAGTAAAGGTGAGAAAGTTGAGAGTAAGAGAAAAACAAGAAGATATCATTAATGTACCACTCTACATGTGACAAGAAAATGAAATACAGAAGTATACATCAAAAGCTGTGTTAATACGTCTTAAAATTGCTGACAGTGGCATCTCCAGTTCTGAAACAAAAATTATAAGCGGTCATTACTTACCACACTGTTCCAGCCTGAAGAGCAGCTGCAAACGTCAATGCTTTATCAATGTCTTTGGTAAAAACTGCTGCTGCTAAGCCATAGTTAGTATTATTTGCCCTCTTGATAACTTCATCTATAGTTTTAAACTTCATGATTTGTTGAACAGGTCCAAATATCTGTTTTAGATACACATAAAAATGTGAAGTGGAATAATATAGCTTATCTAAAATAAAATAAAATACATTTTAAAAAATTCCTCTGTCAGATGGCCTTATTCTTGAATTCAATTAAGAAGTAAATCTCAGAACAGAGATCTAAAAGAACTTTTGTAGCATGAAGCAAATCAACACAGACTACAGTAAAATGATTAATAAATGAATATAAAAGTAATAATATATAAACAGACAAATAAAGAAATTAATAATAAAATCTATTCGGTAAACATGAAAAGGCACTCACCACAAAGGTGAGTGGACTCACGGTGTGCTACATCTCTGTACTTGTTACCAATCAAGTAACAAGTTACTTTATTGCCTCGGTAAGCTACAGATTTATAGTTGAGAAAGACAATCAAATTTTTCTTCTCCCAAGGTCTCCTTTCCCACCACCATTGCTCTGGAATGCCAGCCAACCAGTGCCAAGGCTGTGTAGGATGGGGTGGGGGTACCACTTCTAACTGCTTCTGTTACCTGGGTTTTCTACTTGATTTTCCTGGAAAGGGTTTAGCGCAGGTTTTCTAACTAGAGTTGTAAGGATTGGTTTACACAGTTCAGAAAACCAATTAAACTTTCCCCACTCCTTGAGCTATGAGTCTCAGAACCTGGAGAATTGCCTTGGCTGAATACATTCAAATCGTACACACTTATTGCTTTGGCTTGAATGCATGCATTCAGAATAGTGTGACTGACAGAAGCAGTTCCTGTACTGCTGACCCAAAGGAAAGAAATGAATCTGTGAAAGAAGCTTCTCTTTGCAGCTTCCTATCTGCCTACCATACTGGCAGAAACAGTTCAAATTATTTCTCATACAGGTCTCTCCAGTTTTACAGCTTGCTCCCTTTAACAACAAGCTCAGATGCTCTCATGTTCATTTTAACTCAGCCTATTAACTCTTGTAGAGTGTTCTATATATGTTATACAGACTGACTCAGTGGCGTTACTGGCTATATACAACAGCACCTATACTTGTAATAATTTTAAATGAGGTCTCTACAAAGAAGACATAAAAGAACACTAACTGTGGTACAATTGTAGCGGGTATTAACCAAGATATATGTAAAAAATACAGAGAAGAAGTCATAATACAACTGGTTTTCTCAGTGACATAGCATCTCTTCACTTCTAAGTCTCTCCTATTCTTTGCATTACATATGCCCTGGCACTGTCACCTTAGTTTGGTTCATATAATCTCCTTCGTTTCTGTGTTGACATACCTGCAATATGATTTAGGTTAAATAACCCTGCAGAGGCAAAACTCTGCTTTGCAGTAATTGCCACCAGCTAAAATGTTTGTGGAAACACAATCTATTTTCTGTTATTGCAAATAGCTGCTTGGCATATATTGTTGATGAAATGGGCATCAGAAATGAAGAAAAGCATTTTAAGCAACACTAGGATGGAATGACAGATTTATTGTAACCATTTTTATGCAGCCTCTTGACCTTCTAAGTAATTTTGTGTTGATATGTACACAGACAATCTCCAGTGGAAGTGTAGATTTCCAAGAATTTGTTTACCTCTTCTTTGGCAATGCGCATATCATCTGTAACATTAGAAAAAACTGTGGGCTGGATGAAGTAACCTTTGTCTCCCCATGAACCTCCTCCACATTCCAGTTTCGCTCCTTCTTTCTTCCCACTCTCAATTAGATCCAGGATTTTGTTAAACTGCTCCTTATCAATCTAAGTGAAAGTATATAAAGACAAAAACAGCACACAGTGATAACAATTGTTCTTCTAACTCACTAATCAAAACCCACCAATCTTCCAGCTTTGCTTAATTGCATGTGTTGAAGCGGAACAGCTGCAAATGGAGCTGCAAATATGCAGCAGAACACCCCTGCATACGTTCTTGTCACTGACTTCTCAAAACTGAAGGCTTTTCGCAAATTAATCTGAGATTTTAACATAGGAAAATCAGTTGTAGAGGGACTGATATCCTGTTCTATTTAGTAAAAAAAAAGGAAAGAAAAAGAAATCTATAAAATCGGCGAGTTTTATGGTTAATTAAAAATAAATTGTTTCTTAAAATAAAAATTGCTGAGCCTGAGTCTGCAAAAATAACAGAGGACTTGATTTAGCCAGTATCTATGTCACTAGTTCTGGTAGATTGTCCATGTTATTTTCCAAAACTATAAAAGGAATTTAAAACCAACAATAAAAGATAACTGAAATTCAATGCTGTTTTCAGTTTATTTTGATTTATTTGTGGAATAAAGGCACATTCGTGGTTTGAGAAATATGAATACTATGTAATTTACAGTATGAAGCTAAACTCAGCCACTCAACTTGCCTACCAACAAGTTCAACATATGCAAAGCACATTTTAATTTGGATGTATAGTGTCAGAAAATTGGTGGCCTTTGGCTGGAAAAGAAGTTTATGGTGGCACTCTTTTTGGCTGGAAAAGCCTGTCGCTTTTTTTCATTTATTTTTCATGATTCTTTCCTTCAATTTTTCAGTGTTCAGCCCTTCAAGCACTGGCTTATGAAGATACTGAAATTACTTCTACACAGAATTTGCACAGAATCTTCTGCTCTGTGATCATACTCATCAGACACAGAACAAAAAAACCCATTGCACTTCACTTTCAGGCAACAAGTTTTACCATGCCATAGAACACAGTATATTCAAAAGTCTAGGGGAATCCTGGATGTGTGTTAGACTAAACAGCTATTAATCTAAAGCTGTGATAAAAGCTTGTATTTGTAAGGATATGAATATTTAAGGATATTTATAAGGAGATGGTTTTTTGTTTACTGTACTCCTTCTGTCATTTGGCTTTCAAACAATTACCTTACTGCATGCTGAGGACATAAAATTTCTGCTACTCTGGTGGTCAAGTATCTCTTGCACATAAACATTTTGAAGAGAGGACAAGGTTCGGATGACACAGCTCATGTTGCTCTCAGCCATTCCTTTGTACTATTACCATCATTACTTTTCTTAATAATGTGTATATTAGCATATATATGGTTCTCCAAATTCCAGTAGACTTTGGCTCATTTTTAGTGCCAGCTGTGCAAAGTGTTACATTGAACTTGCTGCCTGAAGCAGGTGCAGCCCCTGTGAACTCGGTGATAAATATGGCTTTCAAGGAAGATCTATGACAGAAGTTGACAATGAATATGCCTGATACAGGTGGTGGTATTTTGTTTCTGGAAAGAGTTAGTCAAAGGACAACAATGACTTTGAAGACAAAGAGATATATTTAACATAATTACCACGAAAGACATGCACCTAAACCGTATGTTTACAACTCTTCATTAAATGGGATCATATTAGTCATAAGAGGAGAAACTTTGCCAACCTGTGATAAAGTTCAGATTTTTGCAAGAGCTTGTTAAAAAGAAAGTCAAGTTGAGATTGGAGGAGAAAAGTATCTTTGTGCTCTTTAAAATGTTATCGGTCATGTTTTTATTCCATATGCCTAACATTTTTGCTGTATCAGTAAATATTTGCTTTCATATCTCATTTAAAGTGCTAGCATGAATTTCAAACTCACTAAGCCATAATAACAAAAGAGTGGATATCCTTCAGCTCTGTATCAGCTGTACACTAGACACCTGCAATATATTTGTCTTAATCTTCCGATTCTCTGGCATTTAAATTTATTCAGCTGCACCTATCAGCTTGTTAGTAAGACATGTTCTAGGACAATAAAATACCTTACTATTTTTAAATTCTCCAAAGTTTGTATGGCTTGGAATGCAGTTTCCCAGTTTACTCGGTAACTTGACTACACAAAATGACTGTGGTAACCAATGCATTCATTCCCAAACGTGAGTTATTGTCTAGCATTTGCTTATTAGAATCATAGAATCATTAGGGATGTCAAAAGATCATCTAGTCCAGTCCTCTTGCCACAGCAGGATCACCTAGACCAAGTCACACAGGAATACATCCAGGCGAGTCTTAAACATCTCCAGTGAAGGAGACGCCACAATTCCCCTGGGCACCTTGTTCCGGCGCTCTGTCACCTTCACTGGGAAGAAGTTCCACTTATATGGAACCTCCTGTGTTACAACTTGCACCCATTGCCCCTCGCCCTATCACTAGATGACATTGAGAAGAGCCTGGCTCCATCCTCCTGACATCCACCCTTCACATATTTATAAACATTAATGAGGTCACCCCTCAGTCTCCTCCAACCTAAAGAGACCCAGCTCCCTCAGCTTCTCCTTATAAGGGATGTGCTCCACTTCCTTAATCATCCTTGTTGCTCTGCACTGGACTCTCTCCAGAAGCTCCACATCCCTCTTGAACTGAGGATCCCAGAACTGGACACAATACTCCAGATGTGGTATCACCAGTGCAGAGTACAGGGAGGGAAGAACCTCTCTCCATCTGCTAACCATTCCCCTTCTGATCCACCCCAGGATGCTGTTGGCCCTCTTTGCCACAAGATCACACTGCTGAGGTGAGGCCGACTATAGTTACCTGGGTCCTACTTCTTACCCTTTTTGAAGATTGGAGTGACATTTGCTATCCTCCAGTCCCTAGGCACCTCTCCTGATTCCCAGGACTTAGAAGAGATGATGGAGAGTGCTTTAGCTATTACCTCCACCATCTCCATTTTTATGTAAGGGTACATCCCATCTGGGTCCATGGATTTGTGTATATTCACTTTGCTCAACTTATCCCTCACCCAATCCTCATCAACCAAGACAAGGTCCTCTCTTGCCTCAACTTCCTCTGGAGCCTCAGCAGTCTGGAGCTTGATATCAAGACAGCCCCAGAAGTACAGACAGAGGAAAAGGACGTATTCAATATCTCTGCTTTCTCTGTATCCTCTGTCTCCAGGACACCCACCTCATTCAGCAGGTGGCCTACATTGCCTCTAGTTTTAGTTTTACTTGCAATGCATTTGAAGAAGCCCTTTTTGTTGTCCTTGACCTCTCTTGCAAGATTTAATTCCAAAGAGGCCCTGGCTTTTCTAGTTGCATCCCTGTATTCTCTCACCAGAGCCTTATAATGACCACAAGTGGCCATCCTCTCCTTCCAAAACCTATAAACTTTCCTCTTCCTCTTCAGTTTGCCCAGCAGCCACCTGTTTAACCACATAGGTGGTCTTGCTCCTGACTACTTTCTTGTAGGAATGCTCTTTTCTTGTGCTTCAAAGAAGTGGTCTTTGAGTGTTAACCAAAAGCTACCCTGAGCCCCTTTACCTGCCAGTAGCCTGTCCCATGGGATTTCCCCCAGCAATTGCTTGAAAAGGCCAAAGATGGCCCTCCTGAAGTCCAGGGTTGGGATTCTGCTAGGTATTCTGTTCCTACCACTCGAGACCCTAAACTTCACCCAAGGCTCCCCTCAACCTTCACTGCTTCAACCAGACCCTCCTTGTTGGTGAGTACAATGTCCAGCAGCGCTCCTCTCCTAGTGGGCTCCTCCACCATTTGCATTAGGAGATTGTCACCAACGGACTGGAGGAACCTCCTGGACTGTGGCTGGCTGGCTGAGTAGGTGTTCCAGCAAATATTAGGATAATTAAAATTCCCCATGAGACTAGGGCCTGTAGCTGTGAGGCTACTGTCAGCTGCCTGTAGAAGACCTCATCAGCGTCCTCATTCTGATCTGGTAGTCTGTAATAGACACCCACAACATGCCACCCATGCCAGCCTGCCCCTTAATCCTCACCCAGAAACTCTCAACTCTCTCTTCATCCGCCCCTGGACAGAACTCAATACATCCCAGTTGCTCTCTCACGTAGTCTGTGGTATATGCTGATATGGGAATAAGACTCTAGATGAATACTAAATTAATGGCACTCTAATCCACTGAATCTACAGCATTTTGTTACCTCTGATTTTTAATGTTGCATTTTTGCATTCATTTAATGAGGAAGTTATTGGCATAATCTTTTAACATAAGCAGGAAGAGTATAAAATAATGCACTTTAATTGTGTAATAGTCTAAAACCGAGAGCAGTTTAATGAAATAGGAACCTTGCGACTGGAGAAAGAACACTAGTGAATTTTAGTTCCACAAGCTATTTACTTACAATGGCACTGTTTGATTACAATGTTAGCAATCGCTAACATGGATGACTGTAGCTGCACTTTTACACCTGCCAGATATATACTTCCATCAATAAGGAACTAGAAGAGGTTGGGAAATGTCACCCTTCGGGCTACAATCGTGTCATAAATGTTTACTCCATTTTCCTTCTCCAAGTCCTTCAGACTAACCACTAGACAACTATATTTCTGAACATACTGCATCTTGAATCCAATGCAATATGTTTAAAAGTAAGTTACACTGTGGTTTAATGTCACAATTATATTTGAAAAAAATAACATTCCTTACCTGAGGGCCTTGTTGAATGCCAGGGAACAGAGGGTTCCCAAGAGTAATCTTCTTTGCTCGCTCAACGCTCCGGCGAACAAACTCATCATAAATAGATTCTTCCACAAAAATCCTAGATGCTGCTATACAGCACTGTCCTTGGTGGTAGAACAGACCAATATGTGCAAACTCCACAGCTGTGTCCACTGCAAAGAAATGCAGAGTTGACCAGTTCATAAGCTTGAGTAAACCAGTCTTGTATAGGTACTGTACAAATATTTGTCACTCAATCTTGTTTTATTTTGAGCTTAGTTTTTTTTTCTGTCTCTTTAATTTACAGGTACTCATCTGCTTACTGATGTCCAAACTTACTCCTACGAGGAGTAGCGTGATACACATAGACAAACACACATTCACCCGTTTCATATGAAATACATAATCAATATTATTTTTTTTCTCATCAGTACCAGTAGTCAGGTAGAAAGTTCATAAAACTGCATAAGACCTATCTATCTGCTTTTGGTTCTTCATTCAGGATCCTTTATTACCTGTTTACAGGTAAACAGATTGTCAGAGGTTCACAGCCATTCGTAAGCCACCAATTTTTGATGAGACTCTACCTTAAAATTGTGTGTTTCTGGTTTTCTGGTTTGCCCAGAAAACATTTGGAAATTATTCTCTCATTGAACAGGTACAAATAATTCACTGACAAAGAAAAGAAAAAGAACATATGACTTGCAAAAGTATTAGGTTTGTATAATAAAAATGTTACTAACAGTCTGCATCCGCAAATACAATGTTAGGACTTTTTCCTCCAAGTTCCAGTGTCACTCTCTTCAGATTGCTCTTCCCTGCTGCTTCTTTAATCAGTTTGCCAACCTAAAAGGTAGGGAGGGGACACCTTCATCTCAAAAAGTTTATTATGACCTCAATAACATTTATCTGAAATCCTCAAAAGTGGAAATCAGTCCACAGTTTTCTATTATCCCAATAATAAGAGCCTGACAGAATCGTGAGGTTTGAAGGGGTCTTTGGAGATTGTGTACTGCAACCTCTCTGCTAAAGGAAGTTCACCTAGAGATGGCTAAACGGGATAGCATCCAAATGGGTTTTGACTATCTCCAGAGGTGGAGACCTCAAAATAGAGGTTTCTCTTTATTTTTGGAAGAAACTTCCTGTGTTGCAATTTGTGCCTCTTGTATCTTGTCCTGTCTCTGGGTACCATTTAGAAAATGTCCCATTCTCTTGACAAACCCCACCGGAGATACTTATAAGCATTGATAAGATGCCTTCTCAGCCTTCTCCTCTCCAGGGTAAACGGTGGAAATTTTAAAAAATTAGAAGAATAAAACTGAAGACTTGGAGTGCATGTGAGTTGCAGTCTATGAATGAGGGGTGTTTTCTAGAAGACTTTCCCCCAGACACACTCATCTTAATGGCCAAAGTTGTCTAGTGCTTTTTCGGATACTAGCACACCACTAGTTTGTATATGTAATGTAACGCAGGCACTGACTTCTGTTCTTCCAGTTACTCCTGCTATGTTGATATTCATGTCTTTTATACATGGGAAAGCTGTTTGATGGACAAAGCGTATGGTAAGAAAAAAAAAAGTACACTGCCTGCATGGCCAACTCTATCTAATTCTTTCTTAGAAGATTAAGAGATGGATGGACACTGATAATCAGAACCCCTTTTTTTCCACTGATGGTAAATTAGAGACTACTTACTCTGAACTGTCCTCGAATAGCTGTGAAGGAAAAACATGCTTATAGCCTTCTAAGATTCGGTCTATAAGTTCTCTTGAGTCACAACCATCAGATAGTTCCTACTTTGTCAGCCTCCCTGCCTTAATTCCTTATTGTTAAGTTACAGTCAGAATAAGAGGTTTGTTACCAAAGTCCTCTGTGAGGAATACATCCTCTTGTCCTCCTGCTTCTGGAGGAACATGAGGCACTGGGAAATATAGTGTCTGTCTATTGAGAACTTCTGTGAGATATTTCTTAGGTATGCAGGTTTCAGGTGGTTGGTTTTTTTTTCCTGTTACTTTAGAGCTAAAGGTTTTGAAGAGTAAACATAGCTCTTGCACCCAGTATGTACTGATCCTTGACATGTGACAATGTTTTTCATCCTTAGAGTGTTACGTCTGAGAAACTAAAGAGATCAGTTGGCAGCTTTTCCACGTAGCATGCATACAGGCAGATAATACAATGTACTGGGTGAAGTATGGAGTTATATAATGCTTACACTGACAAATCTTTGATCTTGTCAGTCAGAGTTCTTCAGAGTCAAGGTTAGGGAAATTTATCAGTGACTTTCCTTCCAGTTATTAAACAGATACATATCCAAATACACTTCTAAGTTCACCCAGATGATCATTTGGTATCATTCAAATACCAAAAAGCCATCACCTCACCTAAGTGTGTTGAAAACCAGGTATGAGATTTCTGAAGCACCTGCCTATCATCATGTTCTTACTGAATTTGAAAAGACCACGATCTGTTTAAACTTTTGCATTTAAATAATAAACTATCTTAATGAAAAAGCAACAGAAAATGTTATTTTAAAGAACAAAATTTAAAATAGCCTCAGTATAATAGAATCTATTGTTTCTCCTGGAATGCCTTTATTTGAAGAGCTTTCCTGTAATATAAACATTCTTTAAATATGTTTAAAGTTAATAATAACCAACAAATCATTAAACAGGCTTTGTTTAACAAACTGGCAGCCAAAAGAAAAAAAAAAGGAGTTAAAATAGTTACACAGAACAAATTAGACATTAAATCATTACTGGGATTCAGAGTGTCACATTTCCTGTTTATGTTTTCTTGCATTCATTTAAGTACCTCTGTAGAGCCTGTGAAGGCTACTTTGTCTACATCCATGTGGTGAGAAATTGCTGCCCCAGCAGTGGGTCCAAAGCCTGGCACAATGTTCACAACTCCAGGTGGAAAACCTGCCTAAATTGGAAGAGAGGAACATATTATTTCTGGGTTTGTTCAGTGTCATTGCCAGGGAATGTTAAATTTTATCCCTTAGTCATTTCTGTACAAGAAACCAATAGCTTAACATCATCTCTGCTTCACTGAAGTTATATGGATCATCCTGTGTATGTGCTGACTTCTGTTCATTATTCCTCATAGTTACTGAAATTTGATTAATCAATTCTGACTTACATGGAAACTATATTAAGAAAAATTAGGAGTCTCCCAGGTGACCTTCTTGTGTCCTTCCAGTACCTGAAGGGGGCCTACGGAAAAGCTGGGGAGGGACTTTTTAGGATATCAGGTAGTGACAGGACTAGGGGGAATGGAGCAAAGCCGGAGCTGGGTAGATTTAGACTGGATGTGAGGAGGAAGTTCTTCACTGTGAGTGGTGGGAGCCTGGAATGTGTTGCCCAGGGAGGTGGTTGAGGCCCTGTCCCTGGAGGTGTTTAAGGCCAGGCTGGATGAGGCTCTGGCCAGCCTGATCTAGGGTGGGGTGTCCCTGCCCATGGCAGGGGGATTGGACTAGATGATCTTTCGAGGCCCCTTCCAATCCCTAATGGTTCTATGATTCTATACTCAATGTTTTCAACTCAACCACCAAATGTGGGTTGAAAATAGAGAGTGGATGATGTGAAAGTTTACATCACAAAAAAGAGAGGTCAGCTACCAAACACAAAAATGTTGGCTACCTGAGGTAGGCAGATTTCCAATGTCTTGCAAGTTTCCATGTAAAGAGGATTTTCCTGTGGGCCAAACCAAACCTGTCCTTTCCCAGCAGCTCTCTATCAGTTATAGGTTACTTTCTTCCAACAGCTCGCCAGGCAAAATCCCACTGATGTGTGAAGTATGACAGGATTTCTTGTGAGCTTATGAAGCAGCTGTGGGATTTCAGTGGCACTTGCAGAGTGAGCATAGAATTAAAAGATCACAAAAGATTCATCTTCTGTGTTATCATTTAAATTAGCCTCCTTTAGGACTTTAGAATTATATGCAGAGGTTCTATTTCCATTTGGTAAATGGTGAACTTCAGATGGTGAGCTATAGATCCCAAATGTCACCTCCTATATTATGAACAATGGAAAATTCAGTCCCTCACAGGTGCTCAGATAACTACTACCAAGTCTTTCTATGCTCTGGAACTGAGGAGACATAAATTTCCTTCAATTTGCTTAGCAACGTACTTCATACTTAATTTTTTTGCAAAGTTAGAAAAATATTTTTTATGGGATTAATTCCCACTGTCCCTCTTTGGGCTTTTAGTTTTCATGTCTGTATTAGAAGCTACTCTCTACATGTTAGCAAAGGAGCCTTGTGACAGCTTTTAAGAGGGATAGTAAAGATTACCAAAAATGACTATACATTTTTTTTATGTGGATCCTTGAGAACCAGAAAGTTAAATTAGATTTTGAGAGCTTCATAACAAGTTTCCCACAGCAGTTTTGATCACCGTCAGGGGCCTAAGCTCCAAATTTATATGCATAATTTGTATATAAATTATATAAATAAATATTCAACTAGATTAGGGTAGACAAACTTTGAAAAACATGATAAAATAAAGTTTGCTTTTTTTAATGTTCCACAGTGTCTACCAGATAATTCACCAAATGCATTTAATCATTACATGCTTAAACTCCTCATCCAGGTGAATACTGGGTAAAAGGAGCATCATCTTGCCTTTCAGTAAAAATGTGCTAATGGTAGACCAGCCATTACCACTCAGTGATAATTGAAGCTTGCATACAAAACCATCCACTGGTCATATTCCCATGTATGAGATCTTCTATCAGGAAATCAAAATTACAAAATAGGTATTTAATTTTACTTGGAGGAGGACTCAGTTGCTTTTTCAGAGAAATATACTTTCTGATACTTTCTGTTAGAATTAATAAAGTATTGCAGTCATACGCTTTAAGCAACATCTCCTCCCCTGTAATATCTGATATTACAACCGTTTGGTTTCTGTGAAATATTAACCCATAATCAGCCAATATGCTTTGCTGAATCATTGTTTTGAAACAGGATAATAAAATATGCCAAGTAATTTCCATTAGCACTCTGCAAGGTTACTGCACTAATGATTATTGACATCTGTGCTAACCCTTAAATGTTAGATTACAATTGTTGATTTTGTTAAGAAGCAAGATAGGTAAATTGTTCAACAGTTCTTTTTCAGTCAGCCAATCTTTGGAGACACTGGAGAAACTACCACACTTGTGATCAAGAGCACAAAGTGCATTGTCCCCGTTTCTGTGTGATGAGAGTTCACAAGTTTGGAAGCAGTCACTAGTTCAATTTTACATCTCCCTGTTAATAATAAACTCATGTGGGTGAAAAGTTTGTTCAAATAAAAAAAAAATGTACCTAGCTGTACAAAAAGGTACTTTTCTGTAATAGCTGTGCTAATAAAGCCATTGCCATGTACTTATAGATAGTCTGTCCTTGACTCTTTGTTTGTGTTTGACTTCCAAGTGTAATTTTCTTTTCTAATACAAATATGTTTGCCAACAAATGGGGTTTACTAAACTGCTATTGTGGGTTTTTTATATATGTGCAGTAAACTGAAAGACATGCATCCTTTTGCCCTGGATTGGCTTTACTGGTTTACAGCAAGGTAAGTTCCACAGTACAAGGCTAGACATGCCACGAGAAGTACTGGCAGAGAACAGCACGGCTTACATTACCTCTGTGGCATTTCAGCTGCAGTATACTTTTACATTTCTGAGAAGGGCGAGAAAAATTCTGTTGTTGATGGCTTACCTCTTTAATTAAGGATCCCATGTAAAGGGCAGTCAGTGGAGTTTGTTCTGCGGGTTTGACAACCACCGTGTTTCCGCAACAAAGGGCAGGGGCAATCTTCCAGATGAACATAACCAACGGGAAGTTCCACTGAAAGACGAGAAGGTGTATCCCATTTCTAGTATATCAACAAAATGCCTTTTCATTTTCTATGACAACATTACAAATTGCCAGCTGGGTGGTTGAACTCTTTGTTGAACTGTTTTCAGAATGAAGATATTTTGAAAAATCAGCCGGCAAGACATGTTGTACAAAGGCTTTAGTATATGCAAGGTTTTAGTATATGCAAGTCTAGGAGTTCCCAGGTTTTAGGGAAAAGCTCAAGAGATTGTAAGTGTACTGCTCTAAGAAATCCTTACAGAAATTTGCTGGATTAATAGGAAAATTGAGAGTTCTGATATCTTAAGTGAGGACATACATCATCACTTCAGTTTTCTAATAGAGACAAGATATAATGTTGCCCTTGCTTCTTCCCTAGATGTTTCACTTGCAGCTCTGTACCGTGGTCCATCCAGATAGACTTCAAAGCAGATTACTCCAGTGGACCCCATATTCAGCAGTACGAAGAACAACTTAAGGGAAAACTGACTTGCTCCTTTGAGAATATTTCTAGTAGGTTTGAAAGCACTGAACCAATGAGTCTCAGCACAAAATCTGTTATGTGCCTTGGCTTTCTGAAAGTGGGGAAAAACGCAGTCAAATCTTACCTATCATGTAAGAAAGGCTTGGAGGAATATAAGTGTAATGTTTTTTTAATCTCTCTCCTACCCTCTTCTCAATCTCACCCCAGCCCAAATATAACAGAAGCACAGAAACCACTAGTAAAAGATGAAAGGTTTTTCTGGATCATTGTCATTAAAGTAGAGCTCTATGATTAGAACAGAAATGGAAATTATAACCTAGCAGTGTTCACATAAGTCTCAAAGTTTTTGGTTTATGTAAAAATCATATAGGTTTGTGGATTGTATAGGTTTGTGGATTTACATTTCAAAGGACAGAAAATTCAGGCATTTTGAGAGTACCTTAAACATTTTATGATGGCAGCCAATGTTTGTACTATTTTCTTACAATTCCAGGATGCAATTTTATTTAGAAGTGGCCACATCTAGTGTTTTTATTTCTTTAACTTCTCTTGAGTATACGTTCTTGAAACTTGTGCCACGCTTGATCTATAAGAAGCTCTAAACCAGCAGAAGCTCTAATCCCAAGCTCTCTTAGAGGCTGGATGCAAATACATTCCACTGATGTTCTCTAAATCAGTGTGGTAGTCTAAAGAGATATCAAATCTGCAAGCTCAACCGAAAGGCATCACGAACATGGGTGGAACCCACACAGCTGAGCAAACCTGATAGACAAGCTGACTGTTTCAGAATCTGATAAGCAGTTGAGTAGCTCGGGTCAAACTGTTCACACCTATAGTGTGCAAAGGGATGGGTAGATTAGAAGTGTCTAGTGTATGTAGTCACACTCAGCCACCCATTGAAGCTCTGTTGATCGCAAAAATAATTTTAAAATTTCAGTTTCTCAATTATATGGATGCTCTGGCTCAGCCAGGTCTTTTGAATCCTCTCTTAAGAGTGTCTTCAAAACTGTGGATTTAGACACTCCAAACAGAAGGTTGGGAAAATAATGCTCAGTATCACTGTGCTTACTGGACACCTTCTTTGTGTTGTTACTTGTACCATCAACACAAAGAATGAGCCTTAGTCATAAGTAATGATGCAGATGTCTGAATGATCTACAGAGCAGAACAGACACTTCAGGTCCCAAAGAGTTTATTGCATTTCAAGCTGTAAATATCACTCTTTTAAACTTGATTATTTCTAATTCTTTCTGTTCCAACAAAACACAATTCTGTCTTTCAAATTAATGCCTTGGCCAGAATTTAGAGTTTTATTTTGCCTCCATTTGCAGAGAGGAAAGACTGGGATGGACTGATACATCAAAAACTCCATGTTGCAGAACGTCATGATTACTCAAGATAGTCTGTGTCTTCTAGGATGTGGAATTGTCTTATTGGTAATGTTTCACAAATGCACTTGCACTTCAATAGCACTGCTATTTGTAACAGAAACATTTGTATTTTACATAAATGGCTTCAACTTACAGGAATAATTTGGCCACACACACCAATAGGCTCATGTCTTGTGAATGTAAAAAAGTTTCCATCTAGAAGAAGAAACAAACTATGCATTCAGATAAAGCATTTGTGCAAAACAGTTAAATCAGAAATAAGATAAAGTTTGGTACCAAAATTAGCTGGATATAATTTTACATATAAATGGTATTTTCAAAATCTTAAGTATGCAAAAACACACCCATAAAGAATATCTGGATTCAATACCTGCTTTCTTCATAGCTGCAAGTTATTTTTCTACCAATCTGATGGACTTTTTGTGGTGATAACTCTGCTTCTCAATATGACATGCACAGCACACCAATGAGCACTCCTCATTTCTTTTTTCGTTTATCACCATTTTTTTTCCCCTGAAAAGTCTCCTTTTAAGAGCTATTAGTAATCCTAGGTACATATCAGACCTTTTAAAGTATGAAATCTTAGCTTAAAAAAAACCTGTTAAAGTTATCCTCGATTAAAATAAATGTGTTCCATTAAGCATCATAGAGAGAGATCTGTGTGATGCAAGAAAGTTGGAAAGACCTTATCACTCCTGTTTTCCTTAATTCTTTCTTTATTACCATTCCTTTCTTTATCCTCCTAAGAGAAGGTTGCTACAAACAATGTTTTCATGTAGCTGCTTAGTGCAATGGAATGAAATTTAAGTAAATATCTGGTTCTCATTCCTGTACCACTGCATAAATCATACATTGCTATGGAAAAGTTAGCTATCAGAGTTCCTTGATGTATGTTAGGCTAAAATCTTTTATTCAGTAAACTGATTATTAGTGGTGTATAGAGCAAGAAATAAAAGTGAATGACTGCACTGAATGTTTAAAACCTTAAACATTCAGTGATGTTTGATGAATCATAAATAACCTATACTAAGAGCTATCTAAATTTGAGATATTTTATGTTGCACAACTTTTAGAAAAAGGCAGGTTTTTCCAGAACACGTTGGCTTCAGTACTGTACTTTTGTTACCTGAAAACTACTCACCCATTGGAATAGTACGCCCATGGATTTTATCAGCCCAGCCTGCACAGTAGCGCAGTGTTTTGATACAGGCACCTAAATCCATTAGATAGGCAGTGGAAAAGAGTTTCCCACCATCAATGGCTTCCATTGTCTGCAGAAAACAGCAACCACAGGGTTAACAGCAAATATTGATAATGGTTCTCATGCTTTTGGTTCTAAAGCTTTTGGTTGTACAAGTCAGAGGTTTTCAGCTTTAGTAAACATATTTAGGTTAATTGCCTTGTAAAGGATACTTAGCATTTGAAGATCCCAATGCACAATTTACAAGTGAGAAATATTTTGTTCACAGTGAGCTACTGTGGTGGTTTTGTCCTGCTAGAGGCCAGGTGTCCACCAAAGCCACTCTGTTGCTCCCTTAGGGGTGAAAATAATATAACGAGTCTACCAGGTAAAGGGAACAACTGTTTAATAAAGCAGAAAAGCAAAACCCACTAGTAGAAGCAAAGTCAAATAATAGCAACTATTCTCTGCGTCCCATGAGCAGATGATGTTTAACCTCTGCTGCAGGAAGCAAGTGGGCCTGGTAAACATAGTGTTTGTTCCCAAAGACAAAACATCATCAATGATTGCCTGCCATCATTTCCTTCTTTCCCGTTGCTTTTAGGGAAAGTACAATATTTAACCATAGCTCCTCCGTGAAGTTTCACTAGCCACATTGCAGACATACTTGGAAGAGGACAGAACAAATGAAGAAGCCAAGAATGCTTGATGCCTTTCAGCAACAAGAAACTGATTAAACGAGACAATGGCTTTTGCCATTACAAGTGGTATATTCAGCACCATGTTTTCTGTGAGGACACGGAGAAAATTCTTCCCTGGCTTCAGTCGTATGGACTCTATAGCTTTGAACATCACAAGACGCTGAAACCTAAGAAGCAAAATTCTTGGTGGTTCTGGAGCTTCAGGAGAGGTATTTAATCGTTATATGAAACTCTGAAATGTAATAATTTTGATCCTGGACAGATGTACAAACAGAGGGATCGGAGTGATGACAAAATACATAGCCATGAAATAAAAAATTCTCACAGATGTGACCTCCACTATCTGCTGAGCCAGGCTTTTGTTTAGTCTTGGTTCAGGCCTTGATTTCAACAAGCCTTGAGCATTTGTTTATGTCTTAAGAATCAACAACTGAAACTGCATTGATTTTAAAGGCTAAAGTTAAAAAGCCTTAAAGATAATCACATACAGAATTACTTAGTGGATGTGGATGGGTGTTAACACACCAGAATGCAAGCCAGTTTAGTAAGGCAAATTTGCAGTATAAAGGAAAAATATGTGCGAAGACATCCTGACTTTCCAATAATTTGGTATATTATGCTTGTTTATTTCTTTCTTTAAAAACCAGGGAACAAGCTTTTTTCCCCCACAGTATTTCTGTTCACGTGTACTTACAGCTAAAATCAGCCGATCTCGTTCAACTAAGTCAGCTAGTTTATTCAAAAGCCTTCCTCGCTCTGAAGCATCCATTGTGCGCCAGGGTGACCCAAGCTCAAATGCTTTTCTTGCTGCTTTAACAGCTATGTCTATATCTGCCTGTGGAGCAAAGAGGACAACATTGTTTTGAAAACTGATTCTGTCATCAGTATGGTTTGTTAAATGTGCAAGGTGTTTCGCAAGACAAATAAGAGATGCCAACTTCAATACAATCAGCATTAATACTGTAATATTATACTCAAGCATTATTTGCTTTGAAACAATTCAGCTGTCATTTCAGCAGTGTGAAGCGGTATGAGAAACGTACATGTTTGAGATGGATACTCAAACTTATAAGATAAAAGCATATTAAGGAATCCTATTTTTAGAATTTAGATTTTAAAACCTTCTGCCTTCCAGTGTCTGTAATTGGGGACATTTCCACCAATTTATATATATGTACTCAACATTATCTTGAAGTACCTGGTGGTGTGACAAAAAAGAGGTTAGAAAAATCTATTCCTTAGAATGTACATGGAATTCTTCTGCGTTTCACTGTTATAGTAAAAGCTGTCCCTGGAAAACAATAACATAAAAAGGAGAGTTTTTTCCCATATTTTGTCAAGGATGAAAGATACATTTCAAGGGAAAAAAATAAAGGAGGAATCTACACAGTGCACGTTTCTCTAAGCAATTTGTATGCATTGTTTGCAGGATTTCTTCCAAATTTTTTTTGTGGTGCCATTTGCTAGAACCTGCTGGGGAAATCACTCTCAAGATTGACCAAGACAGCAAAGCTGAGTAAGTCCCCAGCAAAGTCAATTTTTTTGAATCAGATATTGAATCCTTAACTGATGTTGGTAGTTAGCAATTTTTAAAAGCTGAGGTTCATGGGGATAAGTGACTTGGAAAGCTCTGCACAGGTCTGCTAAGCAGGAGGCTCACAGAACTTTACAAAGTTCTTGCTAGGAGATTTAACAGAACACAAGCAGCCACTCTACAAACAACACAGTTGTTGCTGCAGGGTAATACTCTCCAGTCACCTACCTTTAGATAGCTGAAATCTACCAGATTTAAAAGAATTTTTTTTTACCTTTAGAATCTTTCAGAATGCTGTAGACTACAACTGAGAAAAATTTATTCAGTTAATATTTAATTATTTTATTATTGTCTCTATCACAAATATTGTACAGGTTTGCAGTATGACTTGGGGGATATGCCTTGACCTCTGCCAGAAAAGATCAAGGGGAAACTACACAACATACTTGTGTGAATTATGTAAACTAAAACTGTATACAGTGGCATGTGTTCTTTCTATTCCAAGTACAGAAATAATTAAAACAAACAAACAAAAAAATAAAGCTAATAATGGGCTGTGAATGAAAAATAGCAGGAAAAAATATGTTCTTCAATGGTGTGAAGTTTAATGTGGTTACATAAGTTTGTATACACAGTGAGTATAGAGGCTGATATCTTCTTTCAGAGCTAGTTTAGACTTTTACAGAAGTACATCTACTTCGCATCCCACTGACCATTTGTTGAGCTCCTTTATTATTGCTAGGGGCCTTTAGGATTAGGCAATGTAGCTTGAAAGAGCTGTCAAACTGAAAGGAAAATAGTTCCCACCCACATGTGAGTCTGTGCTTTGTAATCTTTTTCTTTTTTTAAAAATACCGCTACAAGGCAGTGTATAGCCCTTTGTCAATGCTATTGTACCCACAAATTAAATTCCTAAAATCTCTTGGCTCATTATCTAAAGACTGGGCTCTAGAATATTAGATTCACAATGACTGTGATTTACTAGATTTGTACATTTCACTTGGCAATTTAGTTAATAGCAGTTGTCATTACACGTTAATTTGCAAAATTACTGGAGAGAAAGCAAACCTGTGTGTTGAGCAGTATTATCTCTTCATTTAATGGGCTGTTAGACTGCTTGTAAGGAGTGAAAGCTACAAAAATTCGGAATGGTAAGTAAACAGTTGCAGGTTGTGACTCATTTAGCTGGAGAATGGTCAGCTATCAGGATGACCTGATACGCAGTGTAATTTGATTTTTAAACACTGAAGAGAGAAGGTGTCATTTTACATCTAAAGCTTCTATGGTTTTAGTGGGATACAATTTAGAAGTTAACAACATGATAGAAAAATTCTTTGGCTGAAGATAAAAAGATGCTTAAAAAATTTTAGTGTCTGGGCGCTATACACAGGTAACAGAGATTAAGGAAAAGCATGAAAAAATTTTCTTGAAAAGTTTGGCATTTGAAAAACATGTGCTTAGATACATGAAATTATCAAAAGCCGGAGTCATGCAGACTTTCTCAGCCAGCTTTGATAATATAAAGTAAAAACATGTTTTCTCTAGACCTTCTTAATAATGTGTTGTCACTACTACTCATGCATTAGACAGGATGAAACTACACAGGAGAGTAAATAAGATTGTGTAGAATGAAGTGATTTCTATGTATTTCTGAAAAGAACATTTCATTTCAGAGGCAATTCTGAAGGCAATTGTTCTTATTGGCAGTAAGATAACACAGGTAAAAGGCATACAAGTTTTATAGTGGTTCTCGTTGATAACAAGGTGTTTAGCAGTATGGAAATCACTTTCAGCAGAAAAATACAGACTGTAATAAAATACAGATATGCTTGTTTAAGAGATTAGTTATTCATAAAATCTTTTATTATGTGAGCTCTCATTCACTAGACCTGCTGTTGTAGAGAGATGGGGATTAGTCTCTCCTCCCAAGTCCCTAGTGGCAGAACAAGAGAAAACGGCCTCAAGTTGCGCTACAGGAGGTTTATATTGGACATTAGGAAAAATGTCTTTGTGAAGGAGTGGTCAGATACTGGAACAGACTGTCTAGGGAGGTGTTGGAGTCACTCTTCCTGAGGCATGTTCAAAACACATGTAGACATGGCACTTGGAAACACATTTTAATAGTCATGGTGTGGTTGGATTGACAGTTAGACTTGATCTTGGAGGTGTCTTCCAATCTATGATTCTATCTGCGATTTTTCACTGAAAACACCCCTCATAAACACAAAAAATACATGTCATAGGTCATCTTCAACTCAGAGTCTCCTTTATGCTTCAATACATTTTTCTCAAAAAAATAATTGAAGGGAATTGTATTGAGAAGACACAGCTAAATATGCTTATGGTAATTGTCACATCTGAGTGTCAAATTGAGTGTGTTGGAAATTATCATTTTTGTCCACTTCGTGTTATCTATAATGAAAAATCTGGTATGAGTTGGTCATGACCAAAATACTTCACTGCGTAAGGAAGCCCTAGCTAAAAATAACAAAATCTTCCAATTAAATTATTAGATATCACTGATCAAAGATACAAAAAACAAATTAATATCAACAAAAAAAAAGTAAAGAATATTTCCTCAAAATCTTCTTCAAATGAGACAGATCCTAAGCATAGAGAGTTTTTCAGTGCTTGTTTACAAACACTTTTAACAGTGAAAAAGAGAAGAATTATGTTTGCAGAAGAAGGTACACAGGACAAAGTAGGTACATCTCGTGAGTGGTGCTTTACATCAACACGGGTAGATACTTGCCTTCCTGCTTTTAATACACAGAAATGAATTTAAAGCAAAGATTAAGAAAAAGAAAAACACTCTACCTTGTCACCTTCTTCAACCTCACAAATTTTCTCTTCATTTGCTGGGTTGAAGACTGCAAATTTTTTACCACTGACTGAATCATACCACTCGTTGTTTATAAATATCTGCAGAAGAAGAAACAGTGCAAAAATATTAGTAACATATATATATATATATATTTGTGTGTAAGTATATACAGCTATATTTTGTTACTGTTGATACATATGTCTTTCATGGCTGAGTGCTGCCGCTGTGATAATTAAAAATTGATCAACTGCTTCTACATGATTATGAAGACATGAATAACCCAACCAGGAACAGCTTTGTAAAATTAACTTTCTTTGGAGAGGCAAATTCTCTCTCCATCATATATTTACTTTGTGTCATATCATAGAAGAATATTTTTTTCAAAGACCTCCTCAAACTGAACTCTGTGATCTAGTCTGTCATCTATAAGGAAGGCAGAACTCTAAGTGACCTGTCTAAAACTACCTGGTTTACGGATACTAACTCACCAGGTTTGTAAAAATACAAGGTCTTCCTTTCATATCCCCCAATAGAAGTAAACCCAGTCCTTCGGTTTAGTACATATCTTCTATGTACTATCTTCATGTTACAGAAGAAAAATAGCAAGAGATTATGGAGGGGATCATTTAGTTTTCAGCAATATCCTTTGGCTTTGTGAACTAGTGCTGCACTGAATGTGCTCATAATCAAGATTTAAAACCAGAAACATAATGCGCTTAATCTTTTCTTTTTAAAAGCAGAATTTTCTCCATTAAATAAAAATAGGAAAAGCAAATCAAGAAGAAATGACTGATGTATTCACAAGACACTATAAACTATCTCAGAGAAAGCCCAGACTATACTTTCTGTTGGTAGCTTGTGCAGTTCACAGAGACAACACTCGTAAAACCACACTTAGTGTCACATACTGCAAAAAAAGCCCTCTCTCTTATATAATTTGTTGCCTTGAAAAAAGCTTTAATTGCTTTATTGATGAAATCACAAAACCCCTTTTTAAAATTTTTTTTGTGTCTATCCTCCTCTTACAAGGATACGATGACTAGTCTTCCAGACTGAACCAGCATATAACAAAAAGTTGACCATGAGCAGAATTTCAAGGGTACATTAATGGACAGAAGATGACTGTGTTCCACAGATATACACATATTCCTATGCAAATCAATATGTTCTAGATGAAAATACATGGGAAAGAGAGGCACACCTGGTAATTGTTTTCACAGCTAGTTCCTTTGGAAACACTGCAGGATCTCAATCTGAACTTTGTCACACCAAAATGCTGTTACTTTGAAGCTATATGCTATGGGTGTGGATAGGGTTTAGCTGAGGTGGATATGATCCTCCCTATGACATGCCTCATGGCACTGTGTTCTGTGGTGGTAGATAGCACACTAGCGTTTCAGCTACTGATGAGCAATTCTTGCTCACACAGCGTAAGACTGTGGGTTTTTTTTTATTAAGAGCTTTTGCTTTTCTGCTTTATTAAATTGTTGTTTTTGTCTTTACCCACCAGCCTCTTGTTATATTTTTCTCTACCCTATCCGCTCAAGAAGGAGGGAAGTGACAGAATGGCTTTGGTGGACACCTGGCCCCCACCCATGGCCAAATCACCACAGTCCTTTTTGGCCCCAAAACCCAGACACAACAACAGTTCTGTTCTAAACTCACTACAGATAGAGCTTTTTAGTGGTAAGCTCTTGCCTGCTCTATTTGAGAGCATGCTAACACAAATTATAGCTATGCACTCTATCTGGATGCTGTCAACCCTACTGTGCTGTGGGAGTCATCTCACAGGGAATAACGCTGAGGACATACACCCTCCTTTCCTTACCTAGGATTAATGTTGAAGGTTTGTTAAGCAAGCTCCCAAATCTCGCATGCACACTTACATGAGCTCTGTAGTACTATGTGTTAATTAGTGTGCTGTGGGCTTTGTGGAGTCTGGTCCTGTCTGGGTATAAGAAAAGACAACCTCTGGGGTAGCCAGTACTGAAATACACCCTGAGGCAGCGAGTCCCTGGGTGGCAGGGTGTGTGGAAAGATTTTGAGCAGAGTCACTTCCCACAGCCTGGGCCTTTACCCCTGCCTAAACAGACAAGTAGCCCTGCTAAACTGACACATCATCAGACACTAGTCTATCCCAATGAAAACCAGCAGCTTCTAGCACTGTGTTTGTGCCTGGTCTGTACCTACTGAGTCACAGTTCAGTACTCTTGAAGGACTGTGGTTGAGGGAGGAACCTCATCACAGGGTACCAAGGGACATAGATTAACAACTACAGTGGTTGCCCCAGTTGTGAAGAAGGAACAGTGGACAAGAATTGTAATTACTGTGGAGCCTCAGTTAGGCAGTCAGCAACCTCTCAGAAAAACAACATCTGGTACTAGTGAGGGTGCTTCTGTAAAGGTCAGACAGTGAATATTTTCATGAGGATGAGGCATAGAGGTTCATCTCCTTCAGTCAGGAGGAAGAAAGGAATAAACAAGAATTCTGGGCTGTGTAGATATGCTGGCCTGGCACATCGGACTCACAGAAGTACAAGGTGTTTGTTGACTCTTGTGCAGAATGTGTGCTTATACAATCAGAATATAAAGACAAATCTGGATCTCTAGAGTGACAGAAGGTTGCCAAGAATGGTTTGTGATGGTCGCCAATGTAAGCTTAACAGGAACGAATGGGAATAGCACTCCATTTTGACTGGGGTCTTGTATTCTTAGCATAGATCAGCTCAGGAGAAGATACTTCAAGAACCCAAAGGGCTACCAATGAACCTTTGGTGTAGCCACTATAAATATTATGACAACATATACACTACTCTAAAAAGGTAAAAATAATACAGACTTTATGCATTCATTAAAAAAATCATAACATTTCTGAATTTTCTTCTCTGTCATACTAAGGATGATTCAAAATACATTGATTCAGCAATTGCTATTTGACAGATGATAAAAAAAATCTACTAGAAATATGGCCTACTTTTGTCACATTTACTGAGAATTTGTATGGAATTACACAGCTGTGAAAACTTAGAGGACAGAGTGGAAATCAAGAACCTTCAGGAAACAGATATTTTGCATAATATTAAAATTGCTTGCAATGACTAAGTGGTTGCTAATAATTGGTGAGTATTTTGTCAAGAAATAACAAGATAAATAAAAGTATTATCTCTATATAGACATAGTAACTATTTGCTACTAATATATTCCCGTATGTTTGAGTTTGTTTTATGCAGCCATCATACAAAGACTAGCAGTGCTGCCTCTAACCATCTGGATCAAATAACAAACTCCTGATTTTTCTGTCAAGGAAATAAATATGTAAATAAAACTGTCAGAGAAATAAATATATAAGTCTCTGCAACATCCACACAGAATTTTGATGGTTGAGAAAGAGAGAACACAGCAGTTAAATGGTTAATAAGGAAAAACCATTCATAGTAACCAGCTACATTGCCAAGAAGAGACAAGGTAAAAGGTAAATATTAACATAACACTGCTATGATGTTACAGAGTGCCAAATTCATATCTGTCTGTGAAAGGAATAATAGCAAAACATACCATTTTTGGAAGTTTTTATAGTATCTGTATAAATATTACATTTATTGCACCACATAATATCACCCATAATATTAGTTTAGAATATCTTTTTTATTAATGTTTCTAATACCATTTCCATCTAAACCATAACTACATTATATTAAATACACACAAAGCATTGTATCAGAGCTGTATAAATCAAACTGTCCAGATGTCTTCCATAAGCTAGACAGCAGTCTTTCATGTGCAGGTATGAACGATGGGGAAGAGAAGGAAAAAAGTCAAAACTCTTCATGTAAACAGTGTTACACACATTTCAGACAGCTGCACTCATAAATGTGCGTGAAGCCATGTCCACTGAATGCTGTGGAGTATAACCTGCAAGCAAATGGGATGTGGATCTCAAGGTCCAGGCAACACCAAAGTACCAGCCAACAGCAGGTTGGTAATGGGCAATTAATTCCCTTGTCCTGCTGGAAAAAACCCATTTGCGATCAGTAAGTCAACTGTTTAGTCTGTCAGTCAGAACTCTATCGGTATCTTAGATATTTTCCTGCTGATTTGTCAGATGTAAATGCAGAAGACCTACACATATAGAAGACTACAGGATGTAAAAGCACTGTTTGTGATGAGGGTCTATAACTCATGAGGTTTAAGGGCGCACAATCAGTTTGCAAGAGTTTAGAAATGCTGTTGCAAGCTTTTTGTAACTCTTACTTCACTGTGGGTTTTTTAGGAGCTAAGAAGATTTTTATTTCAATAACTCAAAAATTAATGCCTTTCAGACTTCTGTGCACTAGACGTGGAAATGCACACTTCTCGTAAAGGCACACTACTGAAGTATAACATTTAAAATACAGGCCATGTAATAGACTATTGCAATTAAAATAATCTGCTTGGCTTTATTTCCCACTCTAAAAAATGTCTCTGAAATGACTGGTTTCAGTTCAAATAATCTGATACCATTTACAGTTTGGGGTTGAAGTTACCTGTAAGATTACAGCGTTTCTGTCATTGTTTAGACAGTTGATTTCATCACTTAGGGGACCTGAGCAGAGAAGGAGACACAACATACTCTTCACCCTTCTGTTTAATCCCAGTGGGTTTTTTTCCCTTCAGTCCATGAATATTTTGAAAGGATTTTGCATTTAGTTTATAAAGTATCTCCTCGATGGAAAGCACCATACCTGTTTCTGAACAGCCTTGCCTCTGACAGACCACAAAACAGCTTTGCTGAAATACATTGAGACTCATCACCTTGCAGAATCATAGGATTATAGAATCATAGAACAGTTTCGGCTCGAAGAGACCTTCGAGATTGTCAAGCTTTTCTTATCCCTATCATCATCACTACACCATGTCCCCCAGAGCAACCTTCTCTTAAACACTTCCAGGGATGGTGACTCAACTACCTCCCTTGGCAGGCTGTTCCAATGCCTGACAACCCTTTCAGTAAACAAATTCCTCCTAACATCCAACCTGAACCACCTCTGGGCAGCTTAAGGCCATTTCCCTTCTCCTATCACTTGCTGCTAGGGAGAACAGGCCAATCCCTGCCTCTCTACAAACCCCTTTCAAGTAACTGTAGAGAAATAGAAGGTGTCCTCTCAATCTACTCTTCTCCATGCTAAACAGCCCCAGATCCCTCACCTGCTCCTCATATGACACATGTTCCAAATCCTTTACTAGCCTGGTAGCCTGTCTCTGTGCCCTCTCCAGAAGTTCAGTGTCCCTTTTATAGCGAGGGGCCCAAAACTGGACACAGCATTCAAGGTGTGGGCTCACCAAAGCTGAGCAAACTATTATTTATTTATAATGTGCAATTTACTTGCACATTTTTATCCAGGAACCAACATTCAGTCAGTTCAATAGATTGTCTTTAACAGATATTCAGGTATGGAGCCAATGTAGGACCAATTTTTGCTTTAACATCAAGCCAATTTAACTGTTTAAAATGTATTTAATTTAATCATTGAAATTAAAATTCCCTGAATACTGATTAGTTTTATCACAGAAGCATAAAACCATAGATTGTGTTGGCTAGAAGGGATGTCATCTCATACAACGCTCTTGCAGTATGATACATGATATATGTGAGAGTAACCTGTAGATCCATAGACATGAAAGTGTTTAGTGAAATTATTTCTGTAAATGGTCCATAATTTTTTATTTATTTATTTTTTAAGTAAAGAGGAAAGTCCTTGGAACAACTTCTGCATACCTTCAGATCGTTGTGTGATGGCTTTTGATACGACGCCATCACAGGAAAAAAGAAAATTGAGTTCCCAGATCTGAGGGATCTGCTGATGTTGAGGCTGCTTCAAACACAAAGGTTAATACATTGGTAGAAATTACTGTTTTCCTCATCTTAACTCATCCCAGATAACTAAGCAAAAATCCTCATCCTAACTTCATGAAACAGGAGAGACAGAACGGGTAAGAAGACAAGACTGGAAAGTCATTGTGGGAGTACTGACAGGTATAGGATGACATTTCTATTATTCCATCTCCCTGTCCCTCAGTACACAGCTGTGGCTTTCAGATAATCCTGTGTGATATCTGAAGTGAGAGGGAAAGCACTGAAAAAATCAAACCTTAGCAAGAGTGCGTTGGATTTGCTCACTTGTATGAACCCACTCTTGCAAATATGTGCATTGCATTTCTATGCAGTTGCACACGGCGTACTTTTTAAGGAGATGCTAGAAATGGTACCTGTTGTCAAGGCAAAAGAAACACGGGTTTACTATGTGATGCTCTCTGCAGACACTTCAGCCATGTTTTCTGTTTTATAGCTACTTTTTATATAATATCAGACAGATTTTTTGCTAACTCAGCATTTCAGGATAGAAAAGTTTACAGGCAGTTATGTCTTGTCCATCAGATTTCTGAGCTGTGTTTTGTTCATGTTTGATGTTTTTGTTTGGAAAAAGAAAAAAAGCAAATGAGCAGCACGTAGTTTCTACACCACCACTGCGACCTAGGAACCGAAGTATCTTTTCTGAATTAAAATTTTTTGTTTGTTTGTTTAGTGGTTTTTCAGTGTTTTGGTGAGTTTGTTTTTTTTTTTTTCAGACAGGAAGAGAGGTAGAGAGCTGTCATATGGCAGAACCACGTAGCTTTCGTAGCCTGTTAAATATTTACAAAGTAAGATCGTGTGTGATTTATTAAAAAAATACGTGCATCGAAACTTGCTTAGGTGTTTTCCATAAAAAAATAGGATAAAACAGAATCAAAAGGGCTAATCTAGGTAATCTCTGAACACCTTCCTTTTAGAAAAGAACCTGTGGTTCAGAAAATAAGATTTATTTCCAGTGCAGAGGTAATGAGGGAAAGAAAACAACCAGTAACAGAAGAGTCTCCAAAAAGGTCCTTTCTGATCAATTGTTCTACCTGAATGTTTCAGAGGGCAGGGTTCCAGTATTTTCTGCCAACACTTTGTTCAAAGTTCTTGCAGATATTTTGATATAAAACAGGCAAAGTGTCTTTTCAAGTTGGAAACCGAAGTCTGGATTCGGACCTTCTTTATCTTTGTTCATATGGAAAGAATTTCCCATTACAAAAGGTTTATGGTAACATTGAGTAATTAATGACGCTAGATTTTATCTGTTTTATTGAGAGGTACTTGTTTAAGCTGAAAAACAGCTTCTTTATCCCTAAGAAAATTATGACAGGACAAAATTTATTTTAGTTTGGTTTTCACACATTCCTTTCCACATAAGCTCGTTCAGGATAATTATTTAAAATTGCTTGTAGAAGTAACATTTGCCTTTTATTTTCAAGGTTCTAAAAAGTAAAATAAACTCCTGTTTTTCTGCTCCGCTTTGCGAGCAAATTATCACTGCAGAAAGTCTGCTTCAGGAGGAAAAAACATAAATGTCCTAAGTGAAATATAAAATGTTTCTGTCGCACTTGTACACTTCCTGAAATATTTAGGTTAAAAAGATCACTGAACTTTAGTTGCTAGTGTCTTTAGTACTGGAAACAGTTAAGAACAAGCATTTTAAGCAATGATTTGCAGTCACTTCTGTGGTTCATATTAGATTATATTGAAGACATTCTACTGTCTGAGCCAAATGCATAACAAAAATGAAGAATCACAAATGCTACTGACCTTGGTGTACTTAATTTTCAGATCTTTGAGTGGTTCGGGCAGTGCCAGCAGAACAGGATTACTGTCTGAACCTT
Organism: Phoeniculus purpureus; assembly: GCA_028565055.1. Classification (NCBI taxonomy): domain Eukaryota; kingdom Metazoa; phylum Chordata; class Aves; order Bucerotiformes; family Phoeniculidae; genus Phoeniculus; species Phoeniculus purpureus. The sequence goes on from JAOXOE010000874.1 coordinate 22,207,955, forward strand.
GCTTCTTCATATTTTCAGTTGAGGAGTTCCTGAAACACAGGTGAAATGAAGTATGAGGGAAGTGCCGTGATTTTTGTCCTGACTGAGCTCCTGGTTTTATTTGTGCTTTTTTATCTGTGCCAGCTATGGTATATTTGCATACAGGGATGTGATTGGGTGAAACAATTCATTGCGAAGAGAAAACGACACTACTTATTTTTAAGACCAAAAGCAACAGCCTTTTCACAGAGCAGAGACTCTGATGAAGTAAATGCTGCTGGAATAAACCACTTAACCTGACACTACAAATTTCCTACCATGGACCATTGTTCAAGGCTTCCTTGACTTACCTGTAAAATTGATCTTTCTCAGAAGGCAGTTCACCAGATTTTAAGGGAAGTTCTTCAAGTACTTCAAGGCAGCTCTTAAGGTTAAGATGCACTTGTTCGCTCTGGAAACAAGCTAAGCCCTTCCCACTGGAGAGTTAGTAAGAATAATTCCCAGAGCTGGAAAGATTTCACCAAAAAACAAGCCACCTTAGGTTACACACTAATATGTTGAGAGTACATGATAATTCCTGTAATTAATACCTGCGTTGTAGATCGCAGAGGTAAAGGATGACTGGGGTGGCACAAAATCCTCCAGGAGTTTTTAGAAAGTGTGAAGGTACAACAAAATTGATTGATCCAGAAAAAAATACTCTGGGGGGAAGCGAAGCAAAAGCTTCCTGGTTTGTTTTTTTTTCAGATAGTACAAAAATTTTAAGGACAAAATTTTTATTATATTGTCCTTTGGAAAATCCTTGTTTGCACCTTTCAAAATAAACTATTTAATAGACAGGACTTTTCTACCCAAGGGTAGATCCCACCTGTGCATATATGTCCAGTTCTGATTATTTAATAAGAAACACATTTCTGGAACTGCAAAATATTTTAAAAGACAAAAGAGACTCCTTTCTGATGAAATCCTACCCTTTCTAATGAATGATATTACAGCACAAGCTAGGCCTTTATTAGCATTTCTTTTTGCATATTAAACCTCGGATTTATGCCCTACGGTTCTGTGCCACAGAAATAGAAAAAAATTACCTTACCGCTTGCATTGAACCATTGGATATACAATGAGATTAACTTTACAGTGATTAGTTATATGTAACATACTTTCCAAATTAAAGAGAGTGCTATATAATTGTCATTGTCATTGATGGTTTTTGTGTTTGGGCATATGGTTGGAGCAAGAGTTTCTGGCCTTTAGATAAGTCTAAAAAATTTCTGGATGAAAGAGAATTCTATTTGCATTATAGTCTTCATCTCTCCGAGAGACGTAAAATGCTGTGTGGACTTCAACAAGTTTCAGCCATTCACCCTGCGGTGAGAATGGAGTGTGCCCATTCCCATTGTTACAATCCCATGTTATCCAAAGTTATTAACTTAGTTGCTTCCTTTTGGATACATCCTTCAGCATTCCTGCCTCAGCTGGCTGGATCGAGACATCCTAATGTAGAATGGTGTATCTGAAGATTTTGTGAACAGCTCTTTCAGGTTATAACATTTTGGACTACGATATTTTTCTGCCGTGTTGAATATCTGAATCTCATTAAAAAAAGGGCGATGTTCAAACAGTTTCCTCACTTTTATTTGAAATACAGCTTTTCAGTGCTGTATTCACTTAGCAGATTTTTGTAGTATTCTTTTGTTGGTTTTCACTTTCCATGTTTTTTTCTGGTTTAGACACGAAAGACTACACTAACAATCTTCCTTCCACTATTTCTTCATTAATCAACAAATAGCTTGTTGCTGGTTAATTCATATGCTAATTTGATCAGATTTGACTAAGTTAAATAGATTGCAGCTGGAGATGCAGGACAGGTATGAAATTGTCTGGTTTCAAACAAACTAAAAAATTATTCTCCCAAGAAGGAGGATTCTCTATAACACTCGTATTTGGCTACCAGTGTGGGGTTTTTTTTGGTGACTAAGATAAGTTAATTATGACAACATCTTTGGAAAATAAAATGTTTTATCCAGAGATAATACCATGGGTGAAAGCTTTCTATTTTTCTAAACATATGCTAATTTTGCTTTATTTTCCACAACATTCATTTTACACATACTTTACCCTATTTGTCCTGTTCCTTGCATGCTTTCAATCCTGGATTTCGTGAATCACCTTTACCACCACACTTCCTGTAAGTCCTTTCTTCACACCCTAGAGAACCACACGGTATACTGTTTGAGTATGTGACAGTGCTTTTTACACCTTAATGCGTAACACTTCTCCCAGTTTAAAGCTACTGAGTTCCTCTAAACAAGGTCAATATGACAAAGTAAAGCGTAGTGGTTCAGCAGACAAGCAGTAATTAAGCTGTGACATGCCTTGATGCGTGAGCTGGGTGCTGCTTTAACGCAGGAATGAGGGCTGCCTGAACTTTAGATCTGACAAGTCATTCTATGCCAGAAAGTTAAATCTAAATTTTATGCTGGAAAAAGCTGTAAATCATTTCCCTGTGTGCTTCATCACAAAGATTTTACAAAAATTGATAACTAAACAAACTCAGCATTCCAGAGAACATGCAACCTTTCTCCTCAGATGTAATCTTACAGTGGGTGGACAAGTTATTTGGCCTATATCCTTAAGATTCATTGCAGCTTCATATTCACTACATGAGATTTGACTTCATAGCCAGCAGCTCACAAATGAAAGCAGAGGTTTTAGTGAGCTTGCAGTGCAATTAACAACATCAGATGTGTTACCGTAACTAGCCGGAGGCAGCCTGTGACTGGATTCTCTTCTCTAAACAGGAAACTAACATTAATTTTCTGAAACATTTGGCATCTCCTAGCTGCCCTGGGATGTCAGTCCAAAAGAGCGTTGCAGATCCTGTCACCTAGTCAAAGCCGTATCTAACCCTCATGCAGCTCAAATAGGACCACGTCTACAACAGAGGAAATGACTTGACCAGAAGGTGTATGAATCTACTTGGTATTTTTATGTTAGTGTATACTGGGCTAATGAAAGCCACACAGTTGTTACAGAATACTTCCTTCAGCACTTAATAGAGAAATATTTAAGTCATAGAAAAAAATAATTCTGAAAATCCTGAAAATAAAATTGTCTCTTATCCAGAAATGACTTGGTGACTTGGTCTTTTCCAAACGCCAGAAACTGTTGTTTTTTGTTTTTTTTTTTGAATGACTGCCAGACTATCTTCCAAGTTCCCACAGTCAGGGTGTTTCCAGTCTCCAGCAGTACGGGAAGGTGACTTACTCTTCGTATAATGCTGAGATTGTAATCACAGCAGTAAGAAGTTCTGGTCCGTGTATTTTGCCATTCAAAATACAAATATTCGGTCATTAAAGAAACCTGCTATCCTGTCCTGGATTATGTTCAAAGACATGCAGGTCGGATAAGACTGCATGTACTTATCTTAGACCACCTCTAATGTAGGACTGTGCCACATTTTATTGCAGGTAAACAGCAACTTTTTTATTTTTTTAGCATTTGTAGCTATGAGAATGTTCCAAGCTGAATATCTTTAGCACCTACACCTTGAATTCTATAACAATTATGACTCCTAAAAGGTGACACAACAACCACAGTAATCTCTAAGTGTTATGCTTGCTGTAATTCAAAACTCTTAAGGAGAGTAGACTTCTGTGGTTTCTTAGGGCATTGCTGTCAAGGGTTTAGACTAGATCTTAGTAAAAGGTTCTTCAGCACAGGGGTGGAGAGACTTGGAGTAGGTTTTCTTTAGAGGTTCTAGATGCCCCATACCTGAAGGTGTTCAAGGCCAAGTTAGTTGAGTCCTTGGGCAACCAAGTCTAGTTGAGAGGTGACCTGTCCATGGCAGGGAGGTTGGAGTAGATCATCTATAAGGTCCCTTCCAACCTTAGCTATTCTGTGATTCTACGATTTTTCATTGATCTGGATAGGAGGATTGAGTTTGCAGATGACTTCCTGTTAGGAGGGTTTATTGACCTGCTTGAGGGTAGAAAAGTTTTATGTGGGGATTTGGACAGATTGAATTGATGGGCCAAGGCTATTGGTATGAGATTCAGCAAGGTCAAGTGCCAGGTCCTTCACTTAGGTCATGACAACCCCATGCAGTGCTACAGGCTGAGGGAATAGTGGCTGGAAAGTTGTCCAGCATAAAAGGAAGTGAATGTTTTGGCTCACAGACAGCAGAATATGATCCAGCAGTGTGCCCAAATTACCAAAAAGACGAATGTCATGCTGGCCTGCATCAGAAACATTGCAGCCAGGGAGAGGAAGAAGGTGATGCTATCTCTGTACTTGGCATTGGTGAAGCTACTCCTTGAATCCTGTGTTTATATTTGGGCCCTACACTGCAAGGAGGACGTCAAGGCTCTGGAGTGTGTCCAAAGGACAATGGAGCCAGCAAAGAGTAGAGAGCTCAGACCTTATGAGCAAGGTCTGAGGGGACTGTGTTTATTTACCCTGCACAAAAGGAGGCCTGGGGAAGAAGCATTAATGTTCTCTTCGGCTGCCTGAAAGAAGGTTATAGAGAGTTTGATATTGGTCTCTTCTCCCAAGTAACAGGTGAAAAGACAAGAGGAAATGACCTTGAGTTGCATCAGGGTTGGTTTACATCAGATGACAGGAAAAAATTCTTTACTGAAAAGGTTATCAAACACTGGAACAAGCTTCTGGGAGAAGTGATGGGGTCATTATCCCCGCAGGTATATAAAGTATGTCTAGATGTGTTGCAGAGGGACACAATTTAGTGGTGACTTGTCAGTACTGAAATTGATGACCCTGAAGATCTCATCTAACCAAAATTATTTAATGAGTGTATGATTTTATTATTAATGTCAGTAGAACAGAAACAATGGTCACTGTTTGATGTGATGTAGAAAGGCAGACACAGCAGACACTAGTGCAGAATTGGTATGAAATCTGTGTTAGCTGAGACTCCAGTGGTGGGTGGGATGTCAAGATATGATTATTCTGACTGTGAAGCACTGAAGTGAAAAAATGACTATTTGCAAGGCTAGCGATCAAATTCCTTTCACTTTTGCAACACACTGAGTGTTCTTCTTTTATGAAAATCCCAGCATCCCTTTTACATAAATGCAGGTGTCCCTGAGCACAAGCAGCCATTTTTTTGTCACTATGAAACTTCTGTGAAGTACAAACTCATGGACTGATGCTTCTGACAGATACATTAATATTTATTTGAGCATGAAATTGGAACTCAGTTAAACATCTTTCGCTTTTGCCACAAGGACAATAACAGAAATGCCACAGAAGGTATTTCTCCATAACTCCTCCACAAACAAGTCTGAACAAACATCACAATGCTAACGACTGTTTGGCTGATTCATGCAAACACCTTTACTCCAGTAACAGCAACTATAACAAGGACAGAGTCAAAGCAAGAAGTAGAAAGCCTAATGCTACTTATTTGTCATCTTCCAACATATCAAATAACTTATTGAAAGCAATGCCTGGGCTGAAAGTGGGTGCTGCCAGGAGGTCTGTTCTCTGCTGAATCCGTATTAACACTTTTGTCCTCAGTTCAGGGAAGAACAAACAAGTATTTCCTTTGCTCCTGCACAGAAGTCTGTGCAACCACAGCTGAATGTTCTTTTAGTGCATGTAGAGCCTCACCTACCAATGCAGCGAAATAATGTCTTCTGATTTCATTTGCAGATTAGACTCAACCATATGTTGAACACAGATGTTTGCAACATCTATGCTCAGGATAATTTTACCTTTTCAATACAAATCCTTTCACAACAGACAAAAAGGTATGACAACAGAGCAAGAGAAAATAGAGCATCTAGAGAGGAAGTTTGAGGCTCAGAGTGGAAAGTCCACAATTCCTACTCTCTGTTGCATGAGCAACAGTATAATAACCCATAATCTCCAATCACAGAGTTCCAAGGTTAACCTGCGGAAAGCAGGCTCTGCAAAACAAATTTGCTGAAGTACACCGGTCAAACATTACGTATAAAAAACCCAACCATATTGTAACTTCCTGATTTTAATGGAGCGAGAACATAAGATGTATCATGGTTAGCCTGATTGAATGGGGCATTCAAATTTATAACGCATGTGTACGTACGCATGCACAACCACCTATGTCTGAGCTAATTACACAGCAGTTCCTCATAATCAGTGCTGAGAAACTGGATATTTTAGGGCACAAACCCTCTCACCCCAAAGGAGGTATATAAACTTGCTCAGTGTTTTTGCAGACTCAACAGCATCCCATAGGTGAATAACTTTCATTAATGACTATAAAGGAAGTCTGTCCATCTGCCTCTGATGCAAATAACTTACTGGAAATATGTACTGCCAGGTGAGATGACTTTCATGTCATTTTTTTCTCCGCATCACAGGTAGGGGCTTCCTATCTATCATTCATGAACTATAATATTGCTTGTGGAGTATACATAAAGCTTAACAGTATCCTTCTGTGGATGGCAGGCCCTCAGGAGAAGATAAACACATCTTCTCTGCCAGAGAGTATTTGCTCTCTGGAAGATTGATTTGGAGCCCAAGAGTATTTATTTAAAATCTAGCTGGATTTATCTAGAGTAAAATGCTTTATTAAAGCATGTACATGAGTCTAAAGGATTTTTTGAATGCTTGGCTCTCTTTGTGTTATGTGGACATACACTCTACATTTTGGACTACGTATACATATTTGGGACAGATGTTTTGCTTTCATATGTATGGCAATTTGGGTATAAAATAATGACAAAAATGCATAAGAACAACATAGAAGAAAGAGTAAAAGGAAATAGTAAAGAAATAAAGGGACAAATAAATAAAATAACGAAGAAATAAAGGGACAATGAGTGCTTCGGGAATTATTAACACTATTTCTAAAACCAGTTAACTGTAGAAAAAGCAAAGAAAATTTTTTTTTCTGAAAGCAAATTACAAGACTAAGTACTAGCTATTTCAGCATTACATCATTTTCTAAAAGAATATTTGTTAGCAGTAATAAATGTTTTTCTACTTAAATTGAAGTGGCTTGAAATTGTTTTTCTCCCTTGTTGAATTTAGCATTAAAAAAATCACTCAGTCTTAAAAAGGGTGTAAGTTTCTGGGAAGAAGGTAATCGAATGAAAAAAAGCAAAGGGACCCATTGTAGTCCTGGTGGGTCAAAAATGTGTCTATCTTTCTCACAAAAATAGGATAAACTACAGCAAAAAAATGTAACTGACTTGTAAAGGTCTGTGTCTCAATTTGCTCTAAAAGGGAGAACATTACATTTTACTTACACCCACAGAATTTTTTCCACTGTACTATTTCCTCCTTATTATTCAATCGCAACATAAAATATTTTAGTATTAATGTACTAGAAACAGTCTATTCACAAATTGATAACAGACCAAAGTATGCACTTTTCACCCAGGCTAAACAGGTTTTTGTGTCAAGAGGATATTATTTAATTAAAACATTAATAATGGTTAATTGCTTTTTTAGCTTTTTGCTGAAAGTTAATGGACATTTATATCTCTTTTTTCACTACTTCTTTGAGAAAACTGGGAAGAATGTCTGTGATCTAAGGAACAGAACTGATCAAAGAACAACATCACTTCCTGGTTAATAAATGAGTAACATTTTACTGTCTTCTGCAATGGAAGTCACAACAGTATAGGAAGACTTTTATTTTTAACATATCTTTTTTTTTATGTTGGGGTTTTTTGCATATATTCTATGCTTTAAATGCGTGACAGTAAATAAAATGTATTTTGCAAAAATTTGTTCTTGCTTTTCCTGTTAAAAATTAAACTTAGCTTTTAAAAAGTTTATTTTGTCAATACATAAAACAAGTGAGCACTAGTAATAAGTAATGAAGTGGTTTAAAGTTTCCTTGAATAATTGGTTATGAATAAAGGGGTAGATTTTATGCCACAGGTCACAGATAAAAGCTCTTATCAGTGAACAGCATAGATAATTTAATGCAAATCAATAGAGTTCATGCAAGTGCAAAACTAGTCAGGGTTAGATGAAAATCAGACACAACACTAGTTATGAACTTGCATTGTTGGCAACAATTACTGCCAAGTAATTTTCAGCATTTCCTCCACGAACCTTTGTTTCAAAGCCAAGATTTAGACAGCCTCAATGGATTTTACATAATTGCTATGTGTGCTTTATAAGCTTGTGTGTAGTGATTGTGTTCTTCAGTTATGAAAGCCTCACATGTGAAAATAACCCTTTTTCTACTTCTAATGCTTCAAAGAGCATCTAAAGCAGAGTGCAACCAAAAGGAAAAAAAAAAGCAGTTTATATTTACCTTTAAAATATCTATTTAACAAAAATTCTAAATGAGTATTGCTTAATTACTCCAAATAGCTTTTTATTACTTCTAAAGTTAGTCTTTTATAGTAATAATCACCATGTTAATAACTACAGTGTTTTAAAAACATTCATTTTAGTATCTTTTGATACTGTTTGTATTGATCCTTGAGATCTCTTTGCAGTGAAAGTAGGAAAAATTGTACTCGAATCAACTTGCCTTTTCTGTACATTGATTAGGACATGACTAGAAACACGTTATTAGTATAAGAATTCACAAGGATATCTGCTGAAAGTACAATAAAGTTGACGTAAAACTGTTATAAATCAAAAACTGTTAATTTTTGTCATCCTGACCTGCCGCTGCCACAAATTACTTTTACCATGATTATTCTGAGAAAGTACCTACAGTACTGGCTACAAACCACTTGTGGGGATAGTCATGGGCTCAAAATGCATCTTTTTAACCTTTGAATTGAAGTGCTAAGAAAGGACTACATGTGCAGTAGAAATATGAGTAAAGGTAACCTGGCACAGTGATTTATCACGCAACATTTCCAAATTAACTGCAACACTTGCATTACTGTGCCAGTGGAGGATTTTGGTGGATTTCCAGTTCCTTTGTTGCCCAATTGTTTAGTTTAACTTAAACAAACAAACAACTAAGACAAAGCAGGACCTCTATTGGTTTGCAAAGGTCAGGGAGATTTTTCTGGGTACTGTCAGAGGCTGGTGTTTCTGATAAACAGTGGACTTTGCCCAGGCTGAGTTCTGGAGGACCAGGACGCAGAATACAAATCCGAACACAGAATTAAATTTTGCAGCACATTATGAAAAGTCTTTGGTTTTCTTGTTGGTAGATCTACTCTCCTTCTAACTTAATTAGAAAGAGTGACATCCTGTGTCCTGTAGATTGCATCTTAATTTGCAGTTTAAACATAGCGATGAGCACATTAGCCTGTCATTTTAATTCTGATTTTCTCAACTTTGTCATGGTCATAATCCAATTCTTACGTGTTTATTTATAGAAATGTTGTAATAGTGTACATATGCTACTCATTAGTATCATTGATAGGTGAGAATTAATATCTAAAATTCTTTCCTATGATTTTTTAAAAGATTATGCCTTTAGTTTAGGTTCCATGGAATGCTGTCAAAAGATTTCTCGCTGTCTTGTGATGGAGTAGTTTTAAGTCCTGTGTACCATTTAATTCAATAATTGCATTTAAAAAGCAGTATGTGTTGTGACAAATTTGAAGTATATTAGTCATTTCTATAAGACCTCTTGAGCTGAAGATTTGTGAAAAAATAAAAAAAGAAAACAACCCCATATTCTAGTACAAGAAATTAGGTAATGTACGTTCTGGGAAATAATTTCCTGCTCTGTTGCAAAATTATGTTACCTAGCAAATCTACAAATGCACGTCCAGTAACAATATGTCTTGGGAGGAACTAAGCTAGCTGTGAAAAACCACTTCCCTTCGTGCAGCATGTGACAGCATTCACTTCTCATCTAAAATCAGAGGATGTGTTGTGGATGGGCCACCTGTGTATTCATTTGCACATTCTTGCTGACAGTGACAGAATTAGATCCGCTTTTGGGGAATAGTTCAGTCCCCAAAATTTTCACATTCTTTCTAAGAAGAAAACCAGAAAAAAGAAAGAAAAAAACCTATTCTCTAAGGCCAAGAGTTCTCTAAGGCCAAGAGTATTTATCCTGAGAGTGCTTTAGTTCAGTAAAATATTCCAGTACTTAACTAATTTATTGTATTTCTGAAAGAAAAAGAGTGCACTGTATTTTCAGATTGTTACACAATTTCTAAGAAAAGAGGAGCAGCAAAACAGTTTTTCTCTTTAATATTTTATTTCTTTTTTAAGTGTATGGGTTGTATTCTGTTTCTCTTTTCCATTAACATGTTAAACAATGAAAAGTACCTTTCAATCTCACATTGCATTTTATTTGCGTGATTTAATGCAAATTTGGGCTAATGCTTGCTCTGATCTAGACCACTAGCAGCCTATGTAATTAAGAATGTAAATAAACTGCTTTTTTTACATCATTGATGTGTAACATCATCAGGCCACTGCTGTCAAACTGTCCCAAGAATATAAAAAAAAAAATCAGACATTCAAAGCAATTCTCAGAGGGGTTTAATATCTTTTTAAAGCTTTAAAATAAAATGAGGTTTATTTTGATTGGACTGCTCCATTTACTAGATAGAAGAGTAACTAAAAAAATCTTGGTCGTGTCACTGTGTGTAAGGAAGAGCTGAGAATATCCGTGTCTCTTACTCTTAAAGAAAAATCAGTGCATATTTATCCCATTTCAATGCATTTTTCCACTTCTTGATGAAGTTTGCCAGATACACGTACTCTGACATACTTAACTGGGAATCTTAAGGTTTATGCACAATAATTGTGTTTATACTAACCAGTGAAAAATATCACACAAATTATGCATCACTTGAATGATAACACAAAGTAGTGTAGTATTCTTGGGTGGCAATAATGGCAGTAGTTGAAATTTACCTGTGTGATCAACAGATTCTGGAGAAAGCAAAAGCAAAAATTAATCAAAGACAGAAGTCAGCCATTGAAGTCAGAGTTACTATTTACTCCTTTCAATTTTTCCCTGGAAAAGAAATTTTGTGTCACTGTAGTTATAAATTCAGCTTGAAAAAATAAAATGTTACTTTTTCCAGTTTAGTTAACTTGCCAAACTACTGACGTAGCAGTTTAGCAGGACTTGCTTAGAACCACTCCTTTCCTGTCATTTCCAAGAAAAATTTAAATTTCATTTTGAAACTAAGTAAAATTCTGACGCTATATCTAAGTTCTGCCTTGAGTTTTGTATTAATTCAGCACAGGAATACAAGAAAACTATTATCAAACCAGAAGATGAAAGAGGAGATAGATTTATAAGGGAAGAAGAGAAAGGAATGAAAATAAAACAAAGTTAAACTTAACAAGATAAAGCTTGGAAGACTAAGCTTTATCTTACTTTAAGAAGATAAAGCAAGATTTGTTGAGATGACAAGTGGTCTAGCATATCCCACTGCAAGTTGAGGGTGGCCAAACCCTCCTTTCATCACCACAGCAAGAGCATGAGCAGGCAATGTTCTCTTTCAGTTCGTAAGTGTCCATACATTTGTGATGCGTTGCAGAAGAAAAACATTACCATATTCACTATATATTTTTTCAGTTTCTGGGAGTTTGGGCACAAACTGCATGACAAACATTTTTACTCTAATTGATTAATCACTATGGTCTGGGTCATATAGGCTCTCTTCATCTTTTTAACACTGCAACTTCCCATTTTCTCCTTCATGGACCTTTGATAAATCTGATTTTCCCGTTATGTTTGTGTCGTTCCACTCCACTATAATTGTAAATATTGAATCTGGCATCTAGAATACATTGTGCACTAGAATATATTCCATTTTTTTTTTCTCTTACAAGTAACTTTATGCCCAGTGCGACTGCAGTGTAAGGGATAGAGTCTGTGAATCCTTATACTTTGTAGTCTGTTTTTCACATGACTGATTTCCATTTTTCAGCCTTTCATCACACAGCTTTTCCAGCCTTCAGTTTGTTTGGAAAATCCATGTGGCTTATTTCCCATCAGAAATCAAATTAAAATACAATAGTAAAGAAGATACTTGTAAAAATTATTTAATGTCTGTGCAACACGATGCTAACCTCTTCCCAGCGTTGTAATTTCTTAGAAACACAAATCTACCTGTTCTTTCATTTGTAAAGTGTCTGGCACTTTCAAGAACCTTTAGTTAAAGGGAATAGAGTACATTTCTGCAAAAATCAGGGAAATCATGTTTCTACTCAGAGTAATTTTTAAAAAAGATAATAGGATATCTTGAGATTTAAGTGCTGTAATTTGCCATGAAGAGGAAAAGCAATTGTAAGATTAGACCTATCTAGAAAAATCATGCAAGCTCATATTAAGTCAAAGGGGACTATATGAAAGTAAATTTATTGATACGTTTAGTACTCACAGTTCAGTTATGTTCAGTTTTTGGATAACTGCATTTCTAGTTCACCTAATGTAATTAATAAATATTTAATCATAAACAACAGTTTCTGGAAGGAAGGAAGGACTGTAAGAAGCTCTGAAGAACAAATTACATGAGCTGTTTTGACAATATTAATACCATAACTTATTTTCACATTTCTTCTTTTTGTGATATCATATGAAAAAATAATTTTATTAGATGGACTACAGTATGACCTCAGTGTAGCTACAGTTGTACTAATAATGCATTTAAATGCCAATCCATAACACACCTATGTATTTTTGAGTATTTTTTTTAAGGGTAGTGAAATAAGTACCTAGACATTCTGTCTCTGTTGAAATTGCAAGAGTGAACTTTAAGGTAATTACATTTTGATAAGACATTTCAAATCTATTTCCTATTCTATCCCTAACTTTATTTTGATGTGAAGTATAGAGTTAAATAGGACACACTGACGACACATTCTTTAGCCTATGTACTTTTGTACAGTACTTCATTGTTCAGTTCATACAAAGACCACAAAGAATATTTCTTAAAATAAGTCATGGCAACCTCTTCTGGAAAAATTTTTAAAATTCCAAACACAGGAAAATGTCATAAATTCACAAATATATCTAAATAAAAGTTTTGTGAATTCTATTTATCTGAGACTGACTACCAAACAAGAAAAACTGTTTGCTTTGATCTGAAAGGATAGTATTTCTTATGTTTCTAAGCTCTCTTTAGTAATTTTTGAAATAGTTATTAGTGTTAATAAAAGTTAGAAAACAAGATAAATGAAATCAGTTTGTTCAAATTCAGGATAAACAAAATGCTAAAAAAATAAAGATACTAACCTGGGTGTTATATAAAGACCTATTTTTGTCAAATAGGTTTGAGCCTGTAGCTGGGCAGACCACACAGAAAATTAATATACAGCAAGCTGTCTTACCAAAATCATTGTCCAAACACCTACTAATAGATTAAAGCTTATTAAACACGATTTACTACTCAAAATTTTATGTCTGAGAAAATCTGATTAATATTCACATGTTCCCAGAATAGCATATAAGTTGACATGAGATCATGAGCATTTTTAGGGACTTGCACACCAGTTTTACCTAAGGAATGCCATAGAAATGACAGAAACTAAGATTCTAAACTGCTGCACGTCAGGATAGATACGTTTACTATTATAAAATCACTATTATGCTTACTAGCTGTGTCGTACATTATTATTATCTGCCTTTCTAACAGTAGGCACTTTCTACATATCTCTTGGGTAGATGCTAGGTTAATACAGTTTTACTGTTGTTTCCTTCTCTTTTACTTTCTGACACTATGGTTTTATGTATTAGTTCATATGTGTTTTATGGCTTCCTGAAGATTCCTCAACATTCATGTACAAGTGGCATTGACGTAATATCAGATGTCAAAACTACATGGCATTATTAATGTTACCTGGTGTATGGATTTATAATGCCCTGCTTTTTGTTAAATCACACATTCATCCTTTTTTTTTTTTTTTATGCAGCTCTCACATTTTGACCTATAACAATTCTAGAAAGAAAAGGTTTCTGGAAATTAAACAGTCTTAATTATCAGTATGACAGAGGTGTTACAGTAAGTTCTTTTAATTCTGTCGAGAAAAAAAAGCGTTTTTAGTTTGTGGTGTGAAAACACATCAACATCCATGAATGCATTTTTTGCATTACTACACAAAGCAAGGATCAGAGGTTCATGATAATGCTACGATTCTATTCCATGATTCTGTGATAATGGTCACACCTCACTGGACATGATCAGGTTTGTATGTAACTATATCAATATTTGGGGAAATAAGTAGCCAATACATTAACCATAAACTTTAAAAAAAATCAACAATTTTTTTAAAATTATTGCAGCCTTATGAGACTTTATTTGGCATCATGTTGATTCTGTCCTGTTAGAAATACCCAAAAGAAACTGCTAATGGTGTCTTTTTGAGGGAATATTATGTTCTTCAAAGGTTCAGTGTTCTTGTAGGTTCAGATAATCAAGTTTATACTTTGTCTTTCATTTCACATTCTCTGTCATAAAGAGAAGTTTTTGGCAGAAAGAAAATAATTTTTGTAAGGCACACAGTGACATTTTGATGGCAGAACTTTCTATGTCTTTCTTTCTTTCCTGTTTTTTGAATAGATCTTTCATTCTTTTTCCTGGATATCATGTTTCAAAAGGACCACTGGAATCCTTTTCATTTCAAAGCACATTTGCATTAGCATTGCTAATTAATGTATAAATTATTAACAGTAATTAGTGCTGCGCATATTTTCAGGTGCATGTAGGCACATACATATCAAATTAACTATTTAATGGAATCATCGCAGTAAATTTTGTTGCTGCTAATCCGTGAATCGTGAATACCTCTCTTTGAATATTTAAACTTTATCTATTTATATATTCACACATATAAATGCACAATAACTCATAGACATGCATATGTTTTATACAGTCATACATTTCTGTATTAGTTGCACAGTTATACATGTCTTTCCTGAACATGTAGTTCATCCAAACAGTACTATATGTAGTCAATCAAAAATGAAGGCCTTACCTTTATAATCAGTGCTTGACTTCTTAGATCTGTTATATTTCACTTCCACAGCACACTCTGCCCTAAGGTCTGTGATCAGCACTACAGTCAGAGTATCAGGCATGACCTCTATATATAGACAATTCAGTAATAGCAGCAAGTGAATACTTAGATACTTACTTCAGTTCCACATTTATCAAGTGCTATTATAAAAAGAAATCCTTCAAGCAAACACTTAATCTGCATTGAATTGCTATAGATCTTGATGATACACTTGGAAAAAATAAAGAGTTTATTGTACAACGCAGCAGATGAAAATACCCGCAGCCATTGCACGTACCACTCATTCTTTTAACCATGTAATACACATTGTCATTTTGACATGCAGACTATTTCTCTTTCTCTATCACCTCCATGTCAATCCAATTCACTCAATTCTTGCCTATGATGAAATGGAAAAAAAAAAAGAAAAAGAAAAGGAAACATGGAAAGATTGTTATCCTAGATCTGCATTTGTGGAACATTTTAAAGCCAGTTAGATTAACCATTGGGAAGATGTTAGTCTAGATAAGAGAATCCCCACTGGTTTTCTGTCTCCCTTAGACAATGAAATCACATAGTTGTGTCTGTGCCTCTGTTTTGGATTGTTCTATTTTAACACATAACAAATTGAGGGCTGCCTACTATTCCTAATTAACTCAAGTTAAACTAATGAGAGAGAGAGAGAGTGGAGGGAGTGCCAAAAAGAGAAAAGACATGTGAGTTTGAAGAGGCTGAATTACAACTTGAAGGGGACAGAGAAAGGAACAGGAGGAAGGGGGAGGAGGTGCAGATACAGTTAGGCTGAAACTCAGGGGAAAAGAGGGGCCTCAGAATAGATATGACCCTCATTTTCAAGGAAAGACAGAGATGTTTTGTGCAAACACCAAAGAAGTATAAATAATCCCACACTGTACTGAATTAACGTTCTTTCATCTTGTTAGCAAATACTTCAGCACTCACTGGAGAACAGCTCAGACTCCAAAATCAGGTCCTTTCTCTGTTGTCAACAACTTTCTCAGGCATGTACCCAAAATTTATTGATGTAGCTATTTCTGCCAAGAAAGGACCATATAAACTGCTCATGGAATAAGAAGTTCTGTTCTAAGACTCACTGCAAAAGCCAAGCAAACATCAGGTTTTTATCGTTCTGTACCAAACAAGTATAAATGCATTTCTTCTTGTCCTAGGATTTAGGAATAGGCACATATGTAGAAAGAGGAAGGTAGAATGGAAAAATCCCAGTGCAAAACCAGCAGATATGCTACTGTAATTTCTAGATTTTATGTTTGTGCCCAAGAGTTTCTCTGTTGTCACTTTTACTGTTTAACATTTTTCATGTGTAGATATCTTTGTACAAAATACATAGAGCACGTATTTTTTATAGATCTTCTTTGGAAGATATTCTATGTAAAACCACAAAATCAGTACATCTAATGATCTCACATACATTCAGTGCTTCTCCGATTCTTCTCCTCATGTTGCAGTAATGAAATGGCAGTGACCAATTTTAGTGTAGAATGAGTATGAAATAAGAACCAAGTTTCAGGTGTGTACATAGTGTGCATAGTGCCATGTTTAGAAGGCATCTTTTTACCACAGCCCCAGGAGAAGACTTTGGCCAACAATGCCACATTTCCATACCTGGGGTCTTCTCTTTCTGTATGCAGAGATAGAGATGGGAGCCTGCTGGAAATAGAGGGGATAGTGGGAGTGTGTTTGCTGTGGCTGCAATTGAAGCTGTGGGCTTCCCCAGAAGTGAGACCTCATTTCTCCAACACATGTCCCTACTCCAGATTCAGCCTGTGCAGGAGGAAAGAAAGGTAGTAAAAGATGGGGAAGCAATAGGAGAAGCGGAGATTGAGAGATAGAGCTAATAATGACAGGTAGGAGAGAAGGCTGAGGGTATTGACTGTGAATCAGTTGAAGTAAATAATGTGGTGAAGAAAATACAGTGTCAGACCAAGAGAGGCGAAGGGGGGAGTAATCAGACCTTCACACTGGGAAGATAGAGGAAATACAGAGCAATAGGGAAAACTAAAAACAGAGTAGGGTTGAGTGTAGAAGAGTTTCTGTGGGCTGCATGCAGTGGAGAAAGGAAGAAAGGAAAGTGGCAGGAGCAGAAAGAGCTGGGAGGTGCAGCACACAAGAGTGCATGTGCACACTTTCCTCTCTACTGTGGGTAAGTAAAAGCTCTAGCTGGTTTAACAAAGGCCAAGGGGATGTGACAGGTAAGCAGGAAGGAAAGAGCTGACTCATTTTGGCCCGCTACGGTTATTCGCATCTAACGAGGTTGGTTCGTCACCAGGCTCTGTACAGATGAAATGAAGCGATGGGCTGAAGCAGGGCAAAGGAGGCGCCACGTCCTGACAGGCTGAGGTGTGACTTGATGAATCCTAACCACCCCAGACGTCTTTCAAGAGTGAGGGGAGGGATGATGGAAAGACAGAGTACAGAACACGCGGATGTTGGGCTCAGAAAAGAGAAGAAGCTGGGGAGAGAGGATGGGAAGAAGGGGACCCTACAACACCTTATTTCAGGTAGAAATAAGTTGAGTTACAAACTTGGTCAACGTAACAGAGAACTTGCAACAGGACTGTCTCTGACTTTTTCCTCTTTTTCATCCACTTTATATAAGGAAAAAATAAAAATCCTCCACCTTCATCTCATAAAAAACAGAGGGGAAGTTTCTTCAGGGAGTGAGGTGTATGCCATGTGAAAGTGACACGAAAGTTTACGTTTAAAATGCACTCAGCCACACAGCCAAAAGGCAAACAGCCTGATTTCTGGTCCACTGTATCTTCACAATCACTAAGTGACATTTGGAGCCCAAAGTCACTAACATCCAGCACTGGCAAACAGGTAATTCTGCAAATGAACTTCTTGTGTCCAGAATTACAGGAGTATTCCTTCTGTGGACATGTGCATACCTGAGTCCAAAAGGGGCAGAGAACTTTGTTGCATACAAATGTGCCTTGCTTGTAGGAGAAGCTCTTTAAGGACATTTATAGAATAGAATCATAGAATGCATTGGGTTGGAAGGGACTTTTAAAAATTGTCTAGTCCAATGTCTTGGAGTCAGTAGAAACATCTGCAACTAGAACAAGTTGACCAGAGCCTCTTCAAGCGTGACCTCGAATGTTTCAACAGATATGGAGAGTTTCACCACCCTTATTGTAAAAAATTTCTTTCTAATATACAATCTAAATCTACCTTGTTGCAGTCTAAAATCATTATGCCTGACTTGTCACAATAGGCTTTGTTAAAAAGTTTGTGTTCTTGTAGGGTTCTTGTAAGGTTCCTCGAGGTGCTGAAAAGCTGCAGTAAGGACTCCCTGGAGCCTTTTTTCCTCCAGGCTGAACAAGCCCAATTCTTGCCTATACTCATAGGAAAGGTGTTCCAGCTGTCTGATAATTTTTGTAGCCCTCCTCTGGACCTGCTCCAAAAGGTCAATGTCCTTCTTGTGTGAGGAAACCAGAGCTGTACTCCAGGAGGGCTCTCACCAGAGCAGGTGAGAATAAGGATTGAAGTTTAAAAATCAAAAGTAATGGAAGGAACAGTGTGGTTACTAGTGAACAGCTCTTTGCACATGAGCTACAAACTGTGCTAGGTGTCAGAAGGAAGAAAAGACAGAAGTAAGAAAAAATATATACATATATCTATAGGGCAGTTGTGTTTTGCATTCCCAGCTACGGTAATTTCCTAAAAAATAAAATAATAAGGGAAAATTATTACTGAACAGCAAAAAATTGTATAAACTACTTTTTATTTATTGCCCATAGTAATGCAAATCCAGTAGAACCTGCTTATGAGCTGAGTGGGACGGATACGACTTTCCTCTTACCCTGACATTTCAAAAATACAAAAGTAAGCTGCAGCAGTGAGTAGGTTTAGGGTGCTGCATCCCACTGTTCCAGTCCCACACTCGGGGCTAGCATTTTACAGAAAAGTGTGTGATTACCTTACAGTGCTGCTCAGAATCAAAGGCAGTAAACTAGGTGAAATAAGGCAAAGGTTTTACCATTTTTCTGAAGATTATCTACAATATGACACATTTATGATCATGTCAACATTCTTCTCTTCACATAGGAAAACACACAAGTTAGAAATGCACGGTTTCCAATAATTATTAAGAATGCACAGAGATTTTTAAAGAACTCAGCAGTTGGTCTCTGGTTTTGCTAGTTTTAGCTGGCAGACCCTCCTGTATTGCACCTGTGTGCTCACATAGACTAATGAGAAAGATCAAATTCACAATGTTGCAAATTAACTTAACTTTCTAAAATGGCTTTTGTACAATATAAAACCAGTTTTTTCCCCTCATCAAAGAGATTTTTAAAGACAGTCATGTATCCAGATGAATATTGCATGTCACCTGAAAAATTGTGTTCTTGAGAAAACAGAAGAAAAAATGAAATTGTGATGACAATTTGACTGAAGTCCCAGCAAAAATAGGCAAATCTGAACTGACATTAAACCTATGACATACACACATTATGACATATATTTACATGAAAACAATACAGACAGTCCTGTCTCACTAGACTACACCAGTGTATCACTCTTTACTACGTGAATCTGTAACAGACTGCTTCAACCATGGGTATCCTGGCACAAAAGGCTGCCAGAAATGTACATTTACAACTGCTGTGAAAACCAGGGGGATAGATCATCAAGCGTTTGATATTCTGGGTCAAGGCAGACATAGAGGTAGCATAGGATATAAGGAAGAGATGCAGCTTATTGGAACAGTGTGCTAACAAACACAGTAATCTGAATGACTGTAGAAAAAATAAAAATAAACTTTTTGTGTAATCCTGATGTAGGAAAAAAGGGAAGTAACAACACTGCAAACAGTGATAAACTAAACACATTCAGATTAGTGATACATGTCAAAGTTAATGAAGCTACATCAACTACCACACTTACCTCTAGCAGTCCTCCATTACAGTTTGAATTTCTCTGTACTCATTCTTCCCCTTTATAACGAAGTATTTCTATACTTTTGTAATTTGTGCAATTGTCTTCAAGTGATTCAAAGTGATTTGGTTTTTGAGAAGAGGAGTACAAACTCAAGCCATTAATAACATTTTCTGCATAATACTTTTCATAGTCTTCTTGAGCAAATCACTGCAGAATTAGATTTTGGTTTCAAAAGGCAATGGATATACTAACTATACTAAAAATGTCTCTGCAAATCTATCATATAAAAACCAGCCTTCATAATAAACCCCCACGTTTAGCATATACCCTACTGTGTGGAAAGAAAAGTCCTACAGATGCTGTGATTATTCAGCAACAACATTTAAGTTAGATTATAGATTTTGCTAAAGAAAGCACTGTTCTGAAAACTGCATGTGGGAACTCGGTGAGTTGTTATGAGTAGACATCTGCCTGAGACTTCAGAAAGCATAAGAGAAATTTCTAAGATGTCTTCACTGACTAATTCATTTTTTTATAATGCTTGAGGCCATGCAGATAGCAAATCTAAAATGTCTTTTTTAGAAAACTTTGCCATGTCCTTTGAATGCATTAAGGGGTGGAAATTAGTCTGGGGCAAAAGTCCTGCTGGAGAGCTCTCCTCGCAATACTGTGCTGGTCTAATAAGGACTTTTTTTGGCAAAATAAAAAGTGTCAATCAAAACGTTATTTTGTCCAGTAAAAGAAAGAAGAAAATCTTACCTGGAGCCCTGACTGCTTGCTTGTTGCAATGCTCAGATTTCCATGGCCTGCATCCCCAAAGCTCCTGTAAAAGCTGTTTAAAACTAAGAAAAACCTCATCCTTGGGACAACATCCAAGACTTCAGTCAAGAAGCTTAGTATTTCTATGCAACTAACATGATGTGGACAGAATAGTGATACCCACTCCTTCCTTTACTTTTCCCACCATCTACAGATTGTATTGCACAGTTTGCTCTGATTGACTCACTGCAATAATTGCTAGTGTTTTTCACTGTTAGGGAGTAGTTAGTCTTTTAAGACAGATCAATCAGTTCAACTTGAGTTACAACCAGTAGAGGTAGCAAGGATGGATCCAGCATTACTACCTAGATAATGAATAAATAAATGCTGTGCATAACAGGCATCCTCTGATCGCAGTTTGTCACAGAGGGACAGGTAGTAAAGTGTTGCATCAACAAGGGATTAAGAGTTTAGCTAGTCCTAACTTCACCATACAAATGGTGACTTTTTTGTTATACCAGGATCATCAGATGCTCCTTACAAATAGAAATAAAAATTCACATATTTTCCAAATAGATATTTGACTTTTGAGGATATTTGCTAAATGTAACCAGCTTTATTTTTTTAAAATAAACAAGATAAAACTGAATGCTGCTATACATTTATTCTTAGAATGGAAGGATGAGTTAATGAAGCCTGTTAACCTCAAGAAGGTTACTAATAAGCAAACTATGACAGATGAAACAAACAAAATAGAATATATATAGCTTTATTGTATAGGAAGGCTGAGTGAAAAGGCACAGACCAATGTAATTACACCTTGTCACACAGAGCAAATAGAAAAAACAATAAATATCAGTTGTGAGGACAGATTACAGAATCAATATGTTTCAGACATTGAGACGTATGAGCAGAAACTGAGTGATGTGACCTAAACACTGATATAATAATGTGATATCTAAGGCAATCTTAACACAGCTTTGGAGCAAAGGTTATCACCTTGGACAGATTAATCTTGTTGGTTTATCTTTCAGATGAAGACCTGAAAAAGACTCACAGTAAAGTGGTGATCTAAAGACTCGAGGGCTTGTGAGCAGAAGGATGATTTTCTATGACTCTTAAGCAAGTTCTTTTCACCTACTGAAAAACATGAGTGAAATAATAAAATAAACATTCAATCACAAGGCTCAGTTAACTGTTGAGATCAAAAGGAGGCTTCTCCAGAGAACAGAAACAGGAAGTGAGTTTAGCAATCGAGATTCTCATCAGCCACGACAATGAAGCTATACGAAATAGCCAGTATGCATCAATATGAAAAGCTGTCCATCAGTCACAGCACAGAGTACCCTACATGATCTCAGAGCCAGTGAAAGTGTTTTGTGTACTTGTCTTCAACAGCACCGAATACTTTGGGACATAAATGATTTGGCTTTATGTTTCCCATATCCATAAAATCGTGAAAGTTAGACAAAAGACAGAAAAGAAAATTAGATAATTTTATTCCTTCCACACAAGATTTATTATAGAAATGCAGTGACATGCAAACACAGTATTTTTACATATACAGGCTTTTCAAAAACTTGCTAAATCAGACTAGATGTTGGTGCAGGTGACAAACACTGACAAGGTTGAATGGAAAGTACTTTTACCTACCTTATTACAAAGCAAGAAGAATGACGGTGAATCCAAAGTAAATAACACAGATTGTATCAACTTCAACAGAACCAACAGCCAGAACTAGTACTCTGTCCTTATAGCACAGAACAATCTCGTGATCTTAATCCCTCATTATTACTAATTCAGTACGACAGGACTTCCACACTTTCTACAGAAAAAAAAAAAAAGAATCTCAGTTTTTGCCAAAAGGTTGGGGATTTTCTCAAATTCTTCTTCCTGCATCAGCACAAGCAGCACATGGTGTGTGTGGTTAGCAAGGAAACTGATACACTGTTGGGAAAGAATAAAAGGAAAGGAATATTGACTACCTACTCTTTTCATCCAAGGCTCAAAAAGAAACATCTCTTAAATCCATCAAATTTCCTGGGACAGTACTTGGCATTATAGTTGTGATAATGAGAAGAAATTTAGAAAAGAAAAAAAAAAAACCCCAAAAAACCCAACCTTCCCCAAGCCCCAACAAGCAAAGATCAATTGCACCTCCTTGTGGCACATAAGAGAGCAATCACTCTGACATCCCTTTTTTTTTTTTGTGTTTTTTTTTAAATTGAGACAATGAAGCTAATTCTGTCTGAATATAATCCAGAAATTACACAACGAAATAAGTCCCAAGCGCATCTATTAAGAAATGTAGTTCTTTTCCCATATTTGTGTACGGGAAACTGATAAAGATTATTATAAAAATCGGGTGAGATAGGAATCTGGTTTTTTGTCTATTTGCATAATGGGTCTTCAAGAGCTGTGTTTTTGAGAAGTATAAATGTATTAAAATCAACTGTTAAATACTGCCACTCTTACATAAGATTATGGCCAAAAGCCAGCCACATTTCTGTGTTATCCTCCACTCTGTTCCTTCTCACTCTGATCTTTTCAGACCTCATCTGGAGTAGTGCATCCAGTTCAGTTCAGGTTATCTTATCTCCAGTACAAGATAAGCATAAAACTATCAGAGCAAGTCCAGAGGAAGACCACAAGGATGAACAGAGTGCTGGAGCACCTTTCCTATGAAGAGGAGATGGTAGAGTTGGTGCTGTTCAGCCTAGAGAAGTTCCAGTGGTACTGTATAGCAGTATATCTGAAGGGGATCTACAGATCTTACAATTCCTTAGTAAGGAATTCCTCACTATGAGGGTGTTGAGTCTCTGAAATAAGTTGTCCAGAAGAGTTGTGGTTGTCACCTGCCTGGAAGTGTTCAAGGACAGGTAGGATGAGGCTCTGAGCAACCTAGTGTAGTGCGAGATGTCCCTGCAGGGATTTGTCACTTAATGATCTCTAAGGTTCCTTAATATGACACATTTCAAGGGCACTAAGTCAGATTCCTGTTTTATTTGCCTTATTTCTTCCTGCTTTCACATAGCGTCTAGTAGCAGACCTTCTGTTAGTGAGTGTTTCCACTATGCTGACAGCCACCATGGGCAATTAAAGTTATATTTGGTCTGCATATGCAACCACAGTATCTTCAGGCATTGATTACTACTTATATTTTGCTCTCCTTTAGAGATTATATTCCTTACAGTCATGTTTTTGCTACTGTTCTAACTTGGATTTGGATTTGAACAAAATAAAGATGTGAAAGGACAATGCCAGTGTTTCATTCCAGTGGAGCATTAAACATGAGCAATACTCAGGAAACCACTTTTTTTAACATGGAAAAGGTTTTGATGTAAGAATCTTTGAGTTGGAAGTATATTCTTGAATCTGAGTATGAAATACCTGTAAATTTATCAGAAAAAAATCCAAACCCCAATGAACTAGTACTCCAAAGCTCCCTGGAAATTGTTAAAAAAAAAAAAAAAATCTATAAAAGAACTCCAGCTGCTCTAAAGAGATATTTGAAACTATGAGTTTTTAGGAGCTTTGAAGTTCAAAATCTATGTATCCTAGGATTGTGTGCAGCAGGAAGACTAGATCAATTTTTTCTGCTTTTTTCTATTCACATTTTGTTTCTTACACTCAGAACTGTAGTAATTATGTTGGTCTCAGCATCTTTTTTAAGGATATAATCTCCATATGAGATAATGTATGTGTACGATTAAAGACACATTTTAATACCTGTAACATATTCTTGGTTACTGCAATCTCCTTGTTGTATGGGTCTATTTCAGCAGTACAGGTATAAGCCACATGAAATATAATACCTCAAGCATAATTCATTAAGATTTTCTGTAATGAGTTTCCATATTTGCCTTTAAAGTTCACATTTATTTTTCTGCATTTATTCTTGTGGAAGCGAGTTCCAGGGGCTGAGAATTAAGGAAGGAATTGGTCCAGGCAGATCATTATTCTTTCACTATTGTTAAATATTGTTACTTGAAAAGGTAACTAAAAAGTGCTGAAATACATCCTGTATTTTGAAATAGATTTCTGATTTTCTGAGCCATGATGTTGTTTATAAAATACTGTAAAATATATTCAGAAGGATTTTACAATAGAAGTGAATAATACAGCTCAGTTTTCAGAAAGTGCTTGCATGAGTCCTGTATTCTCTACAGTCTGAAACACTTGCATTGAAAGTCATTGTTCAAGTTTTTATTTCCCAGGCACTTAAAAACGTGACAAAACCAATGAAACTATTACAGTAAATAAACATTTTAACAAGCTTTATTAGCAGGGACAAAGAAACTGTTAGAAAAGTGGAAGAAAACAAAACTGTAAACCAGCCTTGTGATCAGTCACAAAGTACTAGCAACCACTTAACAAAAGAAAACTAACAAAGGGTTCTACCCACCTTCTGCCTCTGCTGGATGCTAAAACTACCCGCGTGAAAGAAAAAAATGTACAGGATAAAGGCTTTCCCTGTCCCACCTCTTACATCTACCTGAGTGGGAACAAAGAAGTAAAAAAAAAAGGAAAAAAAAAGATGAGGGGATAAAAGGATACTAAGATTAGTAATGAGGGAAAGATGAACAAAAGTGCGGGGAAGAGAAGTTTGAAGTTATCAGGGAGAAGGGTGGAGGGGGATTACCTATTCTTCAAGTCCACATGGTGAGATGGAAGCATCAGATCACAGCATCTTTTCTGCACGCTGACTCCTGACTCAGGCAGCAGAGAAAGATAAAATTGATCCACTGCATGAGCCATTTGTAGTGCCATTGAGAAGGGATAACCATTGGTCCTCACATTGGTCAGGTGATGGGATTGGTCATGTGGTTGGTTTCTTAAGCTGTCATGCCTTGTCAAGGGGTTTGAAATTAACCAGCAACCATCATCTTTTCTGTCCTTTCTTGTTCCCTGACCAGGTAATGGAAGTTTAATTGCTGCAAACACTGTCAATTGAGAACATGGCAAAGTATGGCTTGCTTAAAAGAGCAATTGAGCTTCCCTAAGTTATAAAAGTCCAAAGTAGGAATGAAATTGTCTAGTATCCAGAAATTTTCAAATACCGATAGATTATGGTAGCCACATCTTCACTGTCAAATCACAGCCAGAGGACGGCAGATTTTGGACATGCGGATTAAGGACAATGAGATACGTTGAAGTGCTCTGTGGAAAAGAAAAACGGTAAGTCCTTGCAGGCTAAGATGTTCATATGCCTTTGTGCCCCCTGGCTATTATCCCAAAAGCTTGTCCTAGCACTGGTCAAAACTGTAACAGCTATTGTTTACGTACTCCAAAGCAACTTTGTTCATTCCTCCTGCAGCTGAGCACAACTTCCACGTAACTGTCATCAAGCTTATCAGAAGCTGTTATTCTGCCTAAGCATGGGATTCAACTTGTGATCACTTGATACTATCCTCAGAAGGGTCACAGTAGGGTTTTACAGAACCACAGAATCATTTTGGTTCAAAGACAACTTTGATATCATCAAGTCCAATCACTGATCCAGCACTGCCATGTCACCACTAAATCATGCCACTCAGCACGACATCTATACATCTTTTATAGATCCAGGGATGGTGACTTCCAGGGATCATGACCACACCATTTCCCCTGGCAGCCTGTTCCTATGTTTGAAGAATTTATTCCTGATATCCAGACTGAACCTCCCTATGCATAACTGGATACTCAATGAGCCTGGACATTTAACATTCTCTCTAACAATCAAAAGGGTAGCTTTCAGCAGAAACAGAGATGTTTAGGAATGCTCAATTGAGAGTTGTCTCTTTGTCAAATTACTGACTTGCTTCGTAGTGACAAAGGCAACAATGCACTCTCTGTATCATTTATTTTCATCTTTATGCATGCACAGCCGCTTGTATAATGTGGGTTGCATGAGGAATATCTGGGTTTGTTAGGTCCTCTTTTTACACTAGGGAAATATTCACATACTAAAGAATCAAATGCATATGTGTATGAAAAACTGTATTCAGAGTCCAACACAATTTTTGGAAGTGGGTGTCAGTTCACATTTTAAATATATAATCTTAAATCTACTGGTTACAAGCCAGTAAGATTAAAAAAACCCCAGGAGGAGGGAAAAGGGTAGAAAAAGGCCAATTCTGGTGCAGGCAAAACTTAAAGCTTCTCAGAAAAGCATAGAGAAGAACTGCAGCAAGTAGGACAGATAATAAGCGTGTAGTCAATGTGATTCCTCTGAAAAGAACCTTTTATTGATTTTATTGTAGTTTAAACCATTCTTTGGTTGCAAAATTACGGGTATTTTGCAAAGAGCTATCTGAATTAAGTTTTGCATGCTCTGGAATTTACTGCTTTCTTCTACGGTTCATCTAGCACCACCAGCTCCTCCCTTTTTCTCCTTCCCTAAAACTTAGGAATGAAAGAGTGTTTGAATATTTTTCAGTCTAGCTTCAAACAGCTGTAGAAGAACTAAAGGAAGAGCATGCAAATATAAAGGACAAGCCATTTTCATCAATGCACTAAATCAATATGCCTTCTCACTCAAATGCACCTGGATGCAATCCCATGCGATGTGCTTCAGGCAGTCCTGCTTCGGCAGGGGTATTGGATCTGATTATCTCTTGAGATCCCTTCCAACTCTGATGATCCTGTTGTTTTGTTATTCTACGATTGTGTGACTACAGTCACAGACAGATTTCTAGCGTGTATTTGAGAGTTGTAGAGTGGAAAAACATTCAAGAACTTTTCTCATTATTTAATTAATACTGTATCTCCTCTGCAACATCTTTAGATGTGAGGGCAGCTGAATATTTTTACAAATGTGTCACCAAATGAAAATCTGTTTTTCTCTTTAGGATGCTTATATAATCCTAGTTTTTCACCCAATATAAATGAAAGAAGCAGATAACATCTACAAATCCAGCTATATAAAGAAGTTTACAAAACACTTGCAGTTAATGGTGCATTTCCTCTTCAAAATCTTAAAGTTTATATTCACATGCATGGTTTAAAAAAATCAGATGACAAAATTATATGAATTGCAGGAAAAAAGAAAACTAGTTCAATATGGGGAAAAAAGCAAAAAACGTTTAATTTTCCCCCACTCATAAACCCCACAAAATCCCACCGCATAAAAAGATACACACACAAAGACATAAGGAGATTAATCACTATGTTCTTACACAACTGAGACAAAACGTCCAAACCCCAAAAGGGAAATACCGCTTTCAACTGTTTCTGCTTCTATGGAGTGTGGTGCTCACGAAGCTTATACTCACACCCCTCAGCGTCAGTGGGCAATTTAAAGAAATTTTCTGTTCCAAGTGTTTCCACGTCAGTTGTCTATTTCCAAAATTCCAATTTCTGTGGCCCCAAGCAAGGGGAGAATCTCTCCATTTCAGCAAATTCAGATTACAACCTTGCCGTTGATCCAAAGGAACAACATTCTCTTGAGTCACCATGCTTCCAGAACAAAATTATTGCTGCATTCTAGCTCAATGCCATTTGTGTCTTCTCCACAACACAGATAAGGAGAAGAAAATGAAGTTGAAAGAGAAGAAAAGGGTTGAGAGGAGAAACCCGAAACTGTAACTCCAAACCCCTTCTGCCAGCCCAGACTCCTTCTGTTCTCAGAAAATACATTAATTAAGACTGCAGTTTTGGCTTGCAGTTTTCAGGACAAAGCAGCAAGAGTTCAGACTATAACAACATGCAAAGCTCTACTTCCTTTTTAAAACTTTATTTTCTTATCTAAAATAGCAACAAAAATGTCATAAAGAGTGCTTAATTTTTATTTAATGCTTAAAGAATGAGTTAAATGTCTGTTTCAGCTTCATAGCAGTATAGAAAATAGACTTCAAGTAGTATATTATACCCTCTTGCAGTAGGATGAGTTTTTCAAGTACAGGAAGGATTGTAATCAATACTGGGGATAATTAGTTTTTTTCTTTTACTTGTCACAGAAGGAACTTTGTTTCTTATCTGGCCTGTGTGTGCCATGACACTATGCTGCACATGGCTTTTATTTAAAATTCTGTCATACATACGAATATTCACAGCAGTGCAGCACAATTATGAGATACCAGGGCTGCCCGTGTTTACAAAGTCCTTAATGCTACAAAGTGGAAGAATAGAGAATAGACCTGGGCAGGCTGGAGAAGTGGGCACAAGACAACCTCATGGAGTTCAACAAGACCAAGTGTAAGGTCCTGCATCTGGGTCGAGACAATCCTAAGCACAAC
The DNA here is from genome assembly GCA_028565055.1 of Phoeniculus purpureus. NCBI lineage: Eukaryota > Metazoa > Chordata > Aves > Bucerotiformes > Phoeniculidae > Phoeniculus > Phoeniculus purpureus. The sequence continues at coordinate 22,236,733 of JAOXOE010000874.1, forward strand.
TACAGGCTGGTCAGTGACTGGCTGGAGAGTAGCCCTGAGGAGAGGGACTTGAGAGTGCTTAAGGACAAGAAGTTCAACATGAGTCAGCAGTGTGCACTTGCAGCTCAGAGGGCAAACTAGATCCTGGGCTGCATCAGGAGAAGTGTGGCCAGCAGGTTGAGGGAGGTGATTCTCCCCCTCTACTCAGCTCTGGTGA
>JAOXOE010000874.1:22237028-22255855 GCA_028565055.1 Phoeniculus purpureus
ATGTCTATAAATATGTGAAGGGTGGGTGTCAGGAGGATGGAGCCAGGCTCTGCTCAATGTCTTCTAGTGATAGGACAAGGGGCCATGGGTGTAAGCTGGAGCATAGGAGGTTCCATATAAATATGAGGACCTTCTTCCCAGTGAGGGTGACAGAGCACTAGAACAGGCTGCCCAGGGGGGTTATGGAGTCTCCTTCTCTGGAGACATTTAAAACTCACCTGGACATGTTCCTGTGTGACTTGATCTAGGTGATCCTGCTGTGGCAGCAGGATTGGACTAGATCATCTTTCGAGGTTCCTTCCAGTCCCTAATGTTCTGTAATTCTTTCCTTATGTAGAGGAGACTCAGTTTGTGTTAACAAAGCTCTGAACTTATAGTCTTTCCAAAGATGGAAAACTCTAATGTCCATAGTGATTGACTTGGAATAATAGGTGAATGTATACATAGGTGTATCCATTCCTGACAGAGACACATATCTTGGATGAAGACTTCTACTATTACAGTCTTTCATTGTATTTTCTCATTTGCTTTTCTCACATATTATTTTGATTTTGGCCACTGTATGAATTTTCTTGACTTAAACCTAAACACCTCCATCAGGAACCTCTTACCCCGTGTCAGAAAATGGAAGTTAAAGGAAAGTGGATTTTGCAGTTCAGTGTCAGATAATGATTTTTCTTGTCAATATAGTATTTTCTTGATATGTGGAAGGGATATTATTGAAGCTTTAGCAGAGAGGGCCAAAGGGAGAATTGTGTCAGTGTCCCTTTAAACGTCTCACACAGGTTGCATGAAAGCAGGATTATCTCAGTCTCAGGATGCCAAGGTTTTATTTATAAAAATAAATCCTTCCAGAAAATGTCCCAAACTGATGTCATGTTGTTGAGTGCTAATGGCTGCATTAGCAGCTAGCTGCACTTGGGCATATGTCCGTCCATCTGCTTTATGACTTTGTATCCGAGGAAGGTGCTGTGCGTTAGTTACTCTATATGAAAGTCTGCTTTTAATGCATGTAAAGAAAAGAATTGCAGGTGGTGATGATACGCTGGGCTAAAAGCACTCATTGGTAGCCAAATTAAGCCCCTTGCTGTAGACACACTTGTCCCTGGGTAGAAGGAATCAGAATTAAGGCTGTAAAATGGATTTAATGGAATTATGCATATACAATTTCTTAATTTCTTTCTCAGCCAGTCCTAAAATTTTAGTTTATGGTGAGATCACCTTTTAAACTGGAACTCTTCTTCAGCAGGTTTGTCTGTTTAGCAAACACACTCCAGAGTCTTGTGTAAGACAAAGAGAGTTAATGCTGCAAAATAGCATCTTGCACATTGTTATTGTAGCTCAATCAGAGCTCCTTTTGCCTACACCTGGGGCTAATTTTTAATTGCCACAGGTAAAAGATTCCCTTTGGCAGGCAGCCAGCATGAGACGCACATTTGAATCTTAGTGGGACCTTGCTCAGAGTCTTCCCATGGGGCTAGAATTTATAATGTGAGATATTCTGTTGTGATGGGAAGAATACAGGTATCTTCCTTGATAAGGAGGCCTGGCTGTCATGGGAACATGTTGGTTTACTCATCTCTTCCTATTTGTCTATTTAAGAAGTTTCAGAGAGAAAAGACACAGCCATATAGGACAGATGCGACTTCAGTGTAACACACTGTGAGTCACAAATTGCTGCTTTGGGCGTCTCAAATTCTACACTATGTGACAATTTTCCCTATAGCCATCTGACCACTGACGTATGGTGTTGGGCTTACAAACATCATTTTGTTTTGAATGGTCAATGAGAGAAATGAGATAAATTTATAGCTAATATTATTCTCCATTGCTAATGTTATTTTCCATTAATAGTTCAAGCCTGTGTATAGAAACCAGCATTTGTTCCAGCAGCCTGACAAGCCACAACCATGAGCCAGTTTGCTGTATGCAGTAGTTTACGTCCACAAAGGTCTTTGTAAATACATCTCTAATTGAGCTTCAGTTCTGCAGCGCTCTTCAGGAGAATATCTGGGCTGGATCACGTATTTTAGCTACTGAGCCATCATTATTATACAAAGAAAACCATTCTTTCTTCCAAACATTTCTCTCATGCCTCATACTCCCTGGAAATAAGTTTCTGAGTTCTTACACTCACTCCTTCAGCGATTCCTGATTGTTGTTATAAACTGATTTTGCAGTGGTACAGAAAAGAAATAAGCGTGGAAATTTTTGTTACCAGTAGTTTTCTTGCCGGCATCCTTCACAGTATGGCACAGGTCATCATGTTAATTTTCATTCATGTCATGGAGTTCAACCTCATCCTGGCATTGACAGGTGCAAAGCTTCTTTAGTTATAAAATCTGCTTGTAGTCTGGTGCTAACTGGCTGGCCGGCCAGGCAGCTTTGCCTGTAAGTGGAGTTTATCTTGCTTCAGGAAATAAAATGGGTAACACTTCGTCACTAACCCGTCTTCAAGTCAACCTCATGCAACACCAGGAACATGTTTTCCTCTTGTTAATCATCTCTTTTTGTGGTGTATGGTTTTCCCACAGAAAAAACCATAACGTGAATAGCTAAACCAATGTGGTCTTTCCCCCTGCCTCTTAATCTCCCAATCTGTTGTGTATCTCTTGCATAACAAGGAAGGAAATTTCCTGTGATGGCATGGACTTCACTAAATACAGTGTAGAATTTTAGTGTAGGTGATAAATCAGATCATGTCTTCCAGTGAAAGCCTGTGGGTCTCTTGATAAGAACAGACACTTCCTGACATATAAGGAAGCCATGCAAAACCTGGAGGGAGTCCAGCATAGAGCAACAAGGATGATGAAGGAAGTGGAGCACCTCCCTTATGAGGAGAGGCTGTGAGAGCTGGGTCTCTTCAGCTTGGAGGAGACTGAGGGTTGACTCATTAATGTCTATAAATATGTGAACAGTGGGTGTCATGAGGATGGAGCCAGGCTCTGCTCAGTGGCATCTAGTGATAGGACAAGGAGCAATGGGTGTCAGCTGGAACATAGGAGGTTCCATACAAATATCAGAAGGAACTTCTTCATAGTGCGGGTGACAGAGCATTGGAACAGGCTGCCCAGGGATGTTGTGGAGTCTCCTTCTCTGGAGATGTTTAAAACCTACCTGCATGTGTTCCTGTGTAACTTGATCTAAGTGATCCTGCTGTGGTGGGGGGATTGGATTAGATGATCTTTCGAGGTCCCTTCCAATCCCTAATGATTCTATGACTCTGGCCACAATAAGATGTCTGCTGCTTGTAACACTGCAGTCCTTTCCTCCGTCAGATCAATCCAAAATCAATTACATGGATCTAAGATAAATCAGAAGTAAGAAACAAGCTGCAGCTAAAATGTGAAATGAGCATGCAGGGTTACCAGATGTGGCACTTAAATATCGTAGGTATCTCTACCTTTCATGCAGCATGGAATGCTGTAAGAATAGATACCCTCCTCCCAACCCTACATGTACTATTTTTTTCCTTCTCATTTACCATCAGTTTGAACTACTTAAACTCTTCTAATTGCAGCTGTGTGATATGTCATGCTGTCACAGAATGCATTAGGTTGGAGGGGATGTTATATAGTCCACCCCCTCCTGCAATGAGAAGGGACATCTTCAACAAGAGCAGGTTGACCGGAGTCACATCCAACCAGATCTTGAAGGTTTCCTGGAATGGGGTATCTACCATCTCTATGGGCAAGCTGTTCACAGTTCACCACACTCATCACAAAAAAATTCCTCCTTATATCAAGTCTAAATCTACACTCTGCTTTTTTTAAAGCCATCACTCCTACTCTTGTTGCAACAGACCTTGCTAAAAAGATTGTGCCCACCTTCCTTACAGGTGCCTTTTAAGTACTGATAGTCTGCAATAAGGTCTATGCAGATCTCTTCTCATCTATAGGTTGGACAGCCTCAGGTCTTCCAGCTTGTTCTTGTAGCAGAGGTGCTGCATCTTTTGGATGATTTTTGTGGTCTTCTCTAGACCCACTCCAACAGTTTCACATCATTCTTTTGTTGATGACTCCAAAACTGGACACAATACTTCTTGCAGGGTCTTACCAGAAAAAAAAAGAAGGAAAATCGCCTCTCTCAGCCTGCTGGCCACAATTCTTTTGATGCATCCAGAATACTGTTGGTCTTCTGTCCTTCTAGGTTGAAAGTACGGGTACCTGGGCCATGTCCAGCTTTTCATCCACCAGAACCACCCCGGTCCTTCTTCACACGGCTGTTCTCAATTTCATGATCCCCCAGCCTGTACTGATACAGGTGTAGGACCTTGCACTTGGCCTTGCTGAACGTCAACATATTTGGGTTCAACATGTCTCAGTGGGTAGCAGAGAGAGCCATCTTGGGCCACAACTTTGTTAACTGGCAAAGTAAAGTAGATATGTTGCTCCAATGGAAGACCAAAACAGTGCAATCTGAGCAGATGGTTTTGCATTTGGTTCAGAGAAATTTGAACTAAGTTGGAACATTAACACCTTCAGTAGCTGAATCTGACAGGGTGAAAACATGTGTGGTAAAGCTTGGGACATGTAAGCCTTGACCAGGTAGCTGTGAGCCTGAAGTCCTAAAGCATGTCACCAGGAGAGCACAGACATCAGTGATTTGTGCCCAGTGCAGCAGCGTCATTTTGACAAACTGTGAGCAAGGGCTAAACTTGTAGCCTCTCCTTCCCAACAAAGACCTTCTCATTTTCCAATACAGTAGCCATTTAGGGTTGACTTTCTGCTCTTCTTGTTTTTCAAGCAGCACCTTTTAAAGTTTTGTCTCTTGCTTTTCAGAGGATTTTTTTAAACAATGATGAGCTTCACACAACACAGATTAGGAAGGAAAACCCACAAAACCCTGAAAACCCACCCCAAAACCAAGACAATTGTGTCCTCCTCAGAACTAATTAGGTTAAAGGATAGTAATAACCATCATTAGGGATTGGAAGGGACCTTGAAAGATCATCTAGTCCAATCCCCCTTGCCACAGCAGGATCACCTAGACCAAGTCGCACACGAACATATCTGTGTACTCAGGCAGGTGAGTTGGAATTTGTTTCCTGCCAACACTTCTGGTAAGATTTCAGAACTTGGAATCCTAACGGGTACAAACATCTCTGAAATTAATTGATTTAAACATTCAGACGTACAATCGTAGCAGTCTTTCTGTGTTATTTGCCCTTAATTAGAACAAACCGTTACTGGCACGGTTCCCAGGCAACTAACAAGGAATGTTTAACCTTACATGAGGGTCTTGTAAACCATGTGTTATACCAGCTAAAGGATGCCTTTGCAATAAAGCCGACTCGAGAGATCACACAGAAACTATTTAATATGATTTTTTATTTGCATTTTGCCTGATTTTTCTGAGCAGTTATTTTTCTCTCAAACATTTGCTTTCCTAGTAAAATTAAGAAAAACATTACAACTACAAGGTGAAAAATTTATTTATTAATAATAAATATTAGTATTTATTAATCCAAGAAGTGCTCTAAGCTACGGTGGTTACTGCGGGTTCATTTGGAAAGACTTTGACAGTTTGAGAGTGTTCCCTTGTAATGAAAATGGGAAGGGCCAGTAAGTAAAGTATGATGGGCAATTTTAGAGGCTTCCACAGAGACTGCAGCCTCATTATGCATAATGCATAGTGCACATACCCATCTCTCTTAACAGACTAAAGCCTGAATCGATAAGAGATTGACAGAGAAATGAGGGTACAAGTAATGAGCAACGCACTTGCGACAGGCTACTCTCCTTCCAAGTCCCAAACAGCATCTCATGGACTGAGGGAGTCTTCAAAAATGAATCCAGTCTGGCAGTGACTTAAATTACTTTTCACTTATTTAATAAAAAAACATGTCTGTGGTATTGAAAGTAACTGTGCTTCACGTTTGGCAGCATCTTAAATCAACTTTTGTGGTTATATTAGAATCTGATCATCAACATGTTTCCTATCCACACTTCTAAATACTGTTTGTTGACTAAATTGACAAATAACTTGAACCTTTATTTGGCAATCCACTAAAGTTCACATTTTTTCATTACAGCAGTGTTCGCTTTGAAGGCTCTTATTACTTGGTGTAAAGAGCTGATAGAGCAACAAAATTGCTTGCAGTCAACAAACCCTGCCTGCTTTTGAAAGCTGTTCTCTAGGGATGGCTCATACAACTCTGCCCAGGGTGCTTTAGGACTCAATGAAAACCCACTGGGCAGTCAGGGGAGAGGTGTGCACGCTGGATTATACCAGTGTCAATGTCAAGTGTCACTTCATTGGGCCAAGAAGATGCCCTTGCTCTCAGTGAGTACTTGGTTTGAAAGCAGAACACAGTAATGCAGGAGCTTGGTGGAGCATGACGGTGATATCCTTTCTTATGCCAGTGGATCCCACAGTTAAAACATCAGTGAAATACCTTCCATTCTTCATAATCAAAGACAGCTTGAATATGCCCCTGAATTTTCATGATGGTGGGAACGTGGATAGCTTTGTTATGGCTGATGGAGATCATTTTGCTCCCAAAACCTTGGCTGAGGTCATTGTACCTACTGACATGTAATCACTGCTTGGTTTGTTGTCTCTTTCATTGTCTTAAGGAGTAGATCGGAGGCCAACAGGCTAACTGTTGAGAAATCAAACATCCCAATGTGGAAATCACCAACAGTACCAGCAAAAGCTCCAGTGTGTGTCCTTATCCAGTTTCCTCAGCTGACAAAGGATGTGGAGAAGTCCCTCCAACCCAACATATTCTACGATTCTGTGGTAAGATACTCTTGTTGAGAGTTGTAGTTAACTTATTGTGCTGGTTTTCTTCATAGTAGCTACGAGATGATGTTTTGGATTTGTGCTGAAAAATGTTGAAATGTTATTAAGGGATGTTTTCATTAGGGCTAAGCAGTCCTTACACAAAGTCTTTTCTACTTCTCAAGCCATCCTGCCGGTGAGTGTGCTGAGGATGCACAAGATGTTGGAAGGTGACACTGGTGGGACAGATGACACCAACTGCTGAAAGGGATGTTCCAAACAATATGTGGTCCTGCATTAAAAGCTGGGAAGAACAAAAGGAACAGGTAATTTCAGACCTCAGTTTTTTGTCTTAACCCAGTGACCATTACATAGAGATTGGGTTGTCCTGGAGATGGCTGAACACCTGCCCACCCATGACCAGTAGTGAATGAATTCCATGGTTCGCTTTCCTTGCATGCGTGACTTTCACTTTACCTATTAAACTGTCTTTATCTCAACCCACAAGTTTTCTTTCTTTTCCTCTTCCGATTCTCTCCCCAACCCCACCAGGGTGGAGTGAACAAGTAGTGGTCTGCTTAGGTGCCAGCTGGGGCTAAACCAGGACAGGTGTCCCAATGGACATGTTTTTCTAGTAAGTGAAGACTTTCTGAAGGCAAAAAGACGTCCAAAAACCTCAAGTCAGAGCAGCCCTAGTCTCTTGATTTCTGCAGAGGTTGGCTTTGCTGTCTTATCCATGCCAGTAGACAGGCGTGATGTCTTCTTTTCTTCTAGCAAATTCTCATAAGGCCTGCACAGTGTAGCCTAAAGTGAGAAAGTGATTTGTCATTTTTTTGACGATAACTCATATAGACTCCAAAACAAATGTACTTCTGAGCAGTGATTCCATGAACAATAAAGCAAACACTCTCAACTACCTACCAGCCCATCCATCTTTTTAAATCATGTCAACAGGTTTCAAATTGTTCACCAAGTTTTATTGTTTCATAGAGAATGAAATAATTTGTGGTGAAATACAGGGAGCCGTTGAACTTTGCAATTATTTATTACTTGATCTTTATTTCTTGCACATTGCCACTTTATCATTTACCTGTCATTTGTTTTGGGTTCTGTATTTTATTCTCTCTCCATAGCTACCTAGATTGCACAGGTAAATTTGTAAGTTGAATTGCTTAGCCTTTCTGCTTGGAATAGCACCCACCTTCCGTCTCTAAAATTTGCAAGAGTGCTGCGTGTGCAATTTCATTGTAGGCTACGTGTGAATTCTTCCTTCTATCAAGAAAAACACATTTATCACAGAATCATTAGGGGTTGGAAGGGACCCCGAAAGATCATCTAGTCCAATCTCTCTGCCAGAGCAGGATCACCTAGACCAAGTGACACGGGAACATAGGATCACCTAGACCAAGTCGCACAGGAACATGTCCAGGTGAGTTTTAAACATTTATGCAGCCTTACAGTGAAGCTTGCTGGCTGGCAAGGAGATGTGTTAGGCTTTTGTCTGAATTGGGAGGCTGATGAGCTGGAAGTGGGAAGGTGCAGAAAACAGTTGGGTACAAAGCAGTCAACATGGCAGTAAGGCAGGCTTTGCACTATAAGCAATAGCGTGTGGCTGAAGAACTGCTCAGATATGGGTCAGTTCTGTGACATGGGGGAGAGACATGACTGCATCTAAGCTAAGTCTACTCTTATTTCTCCCAAGTTGTTGTAAATGAGTGCTCTAATTAGAACCAAGGGAATTTATAGGCAGGTATGAAAATGTGGTTACTATGGTTACCAGGTGTTCCAGCTCAATTGGGAAATGTTGTTAATATAATGACAGCCCAAGGGTAAACGCATGAGGTAGATGATGAACAAGCCCTTCTGATCCAGGAAAAAATTTTCTTCACACTTTTTTTGGTGGCTTATTTGACAAACTAACATCCACCTCTGCAATTCCTTTTCTGTCCTTCCCTTTCTTTGAATGTACTGGTGAACACACTGGTTTTGGTCAGACTGTAAGGAGCTCTGGGGAGAAGTATAAAAATGAAGTAGCATTCAGAGCAAGGATAAATATCTATGTACCTGCCTTTCACTCCTTTCCACTCCTCTGTATGCAGGTTAGACAGTGTGCAAAGCTAGAACTTCTCTTATGTTTGCATTTTTACTTTCCTGACCCTAATTTCAACAGTGATGCCCATCTCAGCCTGTGGACAGGGAAAAATGATCATATGTAGGAACCCCATGTGCTCCCGCCTCACATCCCTTGGCTGAAGCAGGGGAAATCTCTATGCCTTGCTGCTTCAGTCCGGTTGCTAATATTAGTGACAGTCGTGTAAGGACTCAAAGAGAAAAGTGGCATTTCAAGGGGTTCAAGCCCCACAGATGTGGTTGGAGTGTCCTCTTGTTTGCTGCTGCCTACACGAGGAATCTACACTTGTTACAGGGAAAGGAAGAATTGTGAAGTCAGATTAGTTCCTGCTGCAATTTTTCTGAAGTCAACAAGGTGACACTGCTGATGACTTTGACATAGATTTTTTTCAATCCTAAGTAATTATCTGGCCTTCTAGAAAAAAAACAGAGGAAAAGATGAAAAATCACAACAGCTGCTGTTAAGGGAGCTGATCGCCACCACCTTAAACAGTGCTGACTGTGAGCTGTTTCCTGGTTTTGGAGGAACCATGCAAAGGGAGAAGGAGTTGTTCACAAGGGTAGGGAGTGATAGGATGAGGCGTCATGGTTTTATGCTAGAAAGAGGTAGATAAAGGTTGGACATTAGGAAGTTCTTTAATCTGAGGGTGGTGGATCACTGGAACAGACTGCCTAGAGAGATGGTAGAGGACCCGGCATTCCTGGAGACATTCAAGGCCAGGCTTCCTGGGGCTCTGAGCAATCTGTTCTAGTTAGACATACCCCTGCTTGTTTTAGAGGGCTTGGACTAGATGACCTCTAGAGATCCCTTCCAACCCAATACTTTCTATGATTCTATATACTGCTCAACTATAAACTGCAATTATACGTGGCAGCACGTTGCTTCCTGCTACTTGTTGATGGAGACTGTAAAATTGTTGCTCTAGACTTCCTTGTGTGAGTGCAGGTTGGACTCTGGTTGTGTATAGAAAAGCAGAGACACAGCTGCAGCAATGAGGTCAGTGTTAGCACTGTCACTGGCCAAGCAATCTCCAGCTCCTCTCTAGGGATCAGTTCAGGCTGATGAACACTAAAATCCTTGAGCTTTCTAAGAGCAGGAAGCATTGTCTATCCAGTTTAGCCTCAGATACATCGCTGAGGTGCTTTTGAGCCTGAGACAGAAGCTCCACAGCAGTTTGTTTTCCCTAAGATCTACAGCCTGGCATCTCTCCCTCTCCCTTGGCAGAAAAATGTGAAAAATTTGAATACAATTGCTTCAGCTGGGATCTTAGAATCAGACATTGTTGTCTTGATGAACTTGGCCATCCTGAACGGCTTAAAGTACTTTGGATGATGGCTTTGCTTCATTAGCATGAAGGTGACATATTGGCTCTGTTACAAGCTTTTCTGCAGATGTGCTGAGCTTTCACCATTAGCATTGCTTTATAAAATGAAGATGTGTGCACGTGAAAAGGCATCTGATTAGTTTGATTTCTGAAAATACTTTCCCTTCTAACCAGAGCTGTTCAGAGTGCTGTGCCAGTGCCAAATGTAGTTGAGTCAGGTTCTCAGTGGAAGTAGCCAGCCAGAAACTGCAGATGCACCCATGTCTGTGCTTAAATTTCAGCTTTGCTGTAGGCTACAGGCATTGCTGTGGCTGCACAGGGCTGATGGTTTAGCCTGCTCTCCTACTCTCCTATCCAGAGCAGGATAGTGAGCTCATTCTCTCTGAAGATGGGCTTTCATTCAACATCCTGGGCTGAGTGGCAACCCCATGGTCTGCTACAGTCCAGCTGCTGTTCCTTGTAAGCTGCTGTTTGCAGTGGGGCATGAGTTGCCCATCGCAGCTTGTCTTTCCACCAGTGTGCCTGCAGCAGCTTGTTCAAATAAAACAGAAATAAAAAATAACTAGGAAAAAAGACTTAAGTAGTACTAGGAAAGGAAGGAAGAAGTAGAGAGGTAACATACGCACTAGTGATCAGGGTAAGCTTGTATGACTCTTGTGATATAAGAGATAATAATGAGACTCAAAATCTTCCAGGATGCCTGTTGTACTGTTGCTTAAACCATTATTCTGAAATAATGCAGCACATTCGCGTCTCTTTGATTTTAGAAGTTGAGTAAACCTTCAGTGCCCTGAGAGTTTGGGTTTGTCACCATGGCATTGCTGGGCTGGGCAGTCATAGCCTGGACAGGGCAGTAACAGGGACTGTGGTGGGTTCAAGACCACAATTAAAGATAAGGGGAAAGAAAACAAAGCGGTCAGGTCTCGATGAGACCTCGGATAAATGTGCTAGACAATGGATAGCTTAGGGAAACTGAAAAAGGGTTTATTAACTCTATAACTGTGTACAGAAAAGAAGAAAAGGTTAAGCAAGTTAGTGTGCACACACACTAGAAACTGTGTCCCAAGTGCCAAAACATATTTCTAAGAAAAATACAACAGGAGGTCACAGTCGTATTGGTCCTTGGGTCTTTTTTCACATCAGAGGTCTGCAGGAAAAGAGCGTGTCAGTCATGTAGAGACGAGTACCACCACCCTCTCTATTATTCATGCATCACCCCGTCTGTGGTACAGCAGCACCCAGGCTGTTTGCAGACTGGTGAATTCTTCAGTTCTTCAGCGTAGCTTCTCCAGCTCAACGCTCTCAGGATGGCCTTATTCCTCAGCACCTGAACTGCATCCCTCTGTGCAGGAGACATGCTTTCAAAGAAAGAACCCAGACTGTCTTTCATGCCCAAGGTTTTAAGGAGTCTCAAGTCCTTCTGCTTTCTTCAGCTAAGCCTGAGGGAATTCACTTTAATACTTGAGCATCCCCACATTTCCTCAGTGTCAGAAATGACAAACAGTCTCTCTTCCTCCTGATCAGGGCTCTCTAGAATGGCGGCGAGCGGCCGCATGGCCCTGCCCATGTGCGGGACCTAAGATGGAAACCGACTACATGTCCGCGTCAGCAGGGGACTCCCCAAACACTCTGCACATGGCCGACAGGATTCCATGGCCCTCTCCTCTCTCTCCCTCTTTCTCACCTCCGGGGGAAAAAGAAGAGTCCCCTCAGCTTACCGTGATCTTCTGAACGGGGTGGGAAGGAGGTGGTAGATGTGCACTAAAGTCTTGCTTCTCTGATCCACATGGCGTTGACACTGCCGCACTGGGATTGCTGCTGCCATGCTGGGGTTGCCCCTGCAGCGCCGGGGTCGGTGCCAGGCCAGGCCAGGCCAGAGCAAGCCCATCTTTCCCTCCCTTCCACCACACTGGAGGGGGCTGGGGGAGGATCAGAGCCCAGATGCTCCATGCCAGGGTAGACAGACCCAGTCAAAAAAGGCAGGGCTCTGGGGAACCAACCCTTTTATCTTCTCACCTAGCAACACCCCTTAGCGGCAGGTCTTGCAATAGTGTCACCTCCCCCTGGGACAGGGGGGAGGTCACTGGAATGGGGGGGGATCCTCTCTTAAAGCAACAAAACTTTTTCTTCATGAAAGCACAAATCTGTACATCTGAAAATTCTGGTAATTCTGAAACTGCAACACCTGGCTGGCTCGGTTGGTAGAACACAGGACTCTAAATCCCAGGGTTGTAGGCTTGAGCCCCATGTAGGACAGCATATCTTGAGACAGCCTGGGTACACCAGGTGCTGTAGGCCTACCGTGCTCCAGCAGGGGGTTAGATTATCTTTTGAGGTCCCTTCCAACCTGTAACATTCATTCTCCTCGTTCATTCTCAACACAAAAAGCCCTTTAGCACTGGATTGTATAAAACCCATACAAATACTTCTGGAGGATCCCAGTAACTACAGACCAGTCAGCGTCACCTCCATCCCAGTGAAGGTGATTGAACAATTTATCCTTGAGGCTGTCTCTAGGCACAGCAAGGACAAGACTGTCATTAGGGACAGTCAGCATGGCTTCACCAAAGGGAAGTCATGCATGACCAATCTGATAGCCTTTGATGAGGGCATAACCAGGTGCCCTCATACGATAGATGATGGCAAAGCAGTGGATGTGGTCTACCTTGACTTCAGGACAGCAGTTGACAGGGTCTTCCAAAGCATCCTCGCAGCCAAACTGAGGCAGCGTGGTCCAGATGATCGGGTAGTGAGGTGGATCATAAACTGGTTGCAGGATAGAAGCCAGAGAGTGATCAACAGGGCAAAGTCTAGTTGGAGGCCTGTATCTAGTGGAGTCCCCCAGGGGTCAGTACTGGGACCGGTCCTATTCAATATATTCATTGATGACTTTTATTAGGGATTAGAGAGCACTGTCAGCAAGTTTGCTGTTAACACAAAGCTGGGAGGAGTGGCCGACACGCCAGCAGGCTGTGCTGCCATTCAGCAAGACCTGGACAGGCTGGAGAGCTGGTCAGAAGAAAGTTAATGAAATATAACAAGGGCAAGTGTAGAGCCTTGCATCTGGGCAAGAACAACCCCAGGCACCAGTATAGGCTGGGGACTGACCTGTTGGAGAGTAGTATAGGAGAAAGGGAGCTGGGGGTTCTGATGGACAGCAGGATGACCATGAGCCAGCAATGTGCTCTTGTGGCCAAGAGGCCCAACAGCATCCTGGAGGTTAGTAGATCAAGAGAGGTTCTTCTCCCCCTCTACTCTGCCCTGGTGAGACCACATCTGGAGTATTATGTCCAGTTCTGGGCCCCTCAGTTCAAGAAGGACATGGAGCTGCTGGAGACAGTCCAGCGCAGAGCAATGAGGATGACGAAGGAAGAGAAGCACCGCCCTTATAAGGAGAACTTGAGGGAGCTGGGTTTCTTTAGGTTGGAGAAGAGGAGGCTGAGGGGTGACCTCATTAATGTTTATAAATATGTGAAGTGTGGGTGTCAGGAGGATGGAGCCAGGCTCTTCTCAATGTCGTCTAGTGATAGGATGAGGGGCAATGAGTGTAAGCTGAAACATAGGAGGTTCCTTATGAATGTGAGGAGGAACTGCTTCACAGTGAGGGTGATGTAGCACTGGAATGAGCTGCCCAGGGGGTTTGTGGAATCTCCTTCACGGAAGACGTTTAAAAGCTGCCTGGATGTGTTCCTGTGTGACTTTGTCTAGGTGATCCTGTTGTGGCAGGGGGATTGGACTAGATGATCTTTTGAGGTCCCTTCCAATCCCTGAATTCTGTGATTCTGTGAATGCAATATTTGCTGTTACGGCAGCTATTCACCTGCTTTTCTCTTGGGTGACAGCTGCATTCAACCTTTCCCCTATTCCTTCTTTGTGCCCTCCAAGGGATGCTGTCTTTAGACTTTCCTATGAGGAGCTAAACACTCATACTTTTCAGGAGCTGCTAAACTTCTTAGAAGACCTAGACCATGTGGTAAATGAAAGTATTTTTCTAATGAAAAGAATATGTTGGAGGAGAGAATAAATTAATATTTAAACAAAGTTCTTGAAATAGCCTAAGACAATTTTTAAAGAAAGACATTTGAAAAGATTCAGAGGAACAATAAGAACATGTTTTTTAAAATAAAAATGTCATTGAAAAAGATCTTTGGTGTCAAGAGGATGGAATACAGATTTCAGCTCCACCCGCTGTGATGAAAACCATAAGCTTCTGTTGGGATCAGATTTAAATAAAATCCAAAAATCCTTATGGAAAATATTAATCGGCTTCTTAGTGCACACAGAAAGAGAGAATAAAGCTCCATTGTCACAAATTGCTTCACATGGTCAAACTCCTTTACCCACCAGGAGCTCCACTTATTTTTGTAATTATTAGGGTAATGTCTTAAAGGGAACAGATAGCAGCTGCTCCTAGCAGTTTTGAGGACTCCTCAGTGCTTGGCTTGGTCTCTGTTTTACAATGTTACCAACATAGATCTACATTTTCTGGGAGTTTTTTAGAATGATGATGACAAGCTGTGAAAATGAACCATGCTGGGGAATGATGTGGGGGTCTGTTCAGGAAGATGCCCACTTTGGGCCACCCTGCACACTGTACTACACTCTGTACTACACTCTGTAGTGCGTCTGATCAGTCGATGCATTAGTCCATATGCTGTGCAACAGAGCTGCACTGGCTTTTCCATGCATGCACAGAGGTGAGGTATATTGGCTTCGCTCTCCAAGCCCATGCCCCAAATGTGAATGTGGGTCCTGCACACAATTCAACTGCTCTGTAGTCCAAGATGGGAGTGCACAGGCACATCCCACAACAGTGACTTGTAACATGGGGGCCACAGTGTACAAAGAAAGAGTGTTGAATCTTCAGAGATACTCCAGAACTTATAAGTGTGTGCCAGCTTACAACTGATAAGGATCTATATCTTTGAATGTTGAAATTGTGCACAAAAGAGGTGTGCTAGGAAAAGAGTGTCTTTTTTGAGCATAATAGCTTCCGTAATCTCTCCTTTAAACTCTTTTTTGAAAAATGTACAGACGGACATTGTCTGAAAGAAAGATCAAGAGCAAAAGATGTCCAGTGAGAGGGCTTTTATATTCTTCTCTTTCTTGCCTTGAAAAAACTCATTGTTATGCTTCCACAATTCATTGCTGGCATGTGGAGAAAGAAACAAATTAGGGAATGTGGACAGAGGAGAAGAATGATATTGAACTGAGGTGAAGAGGGATTTTCATCACAACAAGAACCGTCCATATAAGAAATGTGTTGATTTGTGTCAGATCGCTGATGTTATATTTTAATACGCCCGTAGTGTTCACACTGTCTCTGATGCCTTTTGGAACTGTTTGTGCTTTGATTTATTCTGGAACTACTTTCAAACAGATTCAGTAAGCCCCTGGAGGAACAATTTGCCTGCTGTGGTTCCATTTAATTAATACAAGTGGGAAATTTGCCTTTTTCACCCTTAATCACCAAACCCTACTGACTCTTTTTTGGGGGTCTGTAATGCATTTTGATTCTCTGCATTCTAAGTTGCATTATACCGTCATATAATGTGTATGAAGTTTTATAGCAATTAGTGTAGACAGAAAAACGTATAATATCAGAAAACAAAAAAATTATCCATTCTGCATTATACAGAGGATAAGTTTATTTTCATTTCTCTAGGTAAAAATAATAGCAGTGAAATGTGACTGAACAAATAAAGGTGACATTGTATTGTTTCTTCAAGTAATTTTGACAGCATCTTCTAGATGAGAACTATACTAGTAGAACTGTATTGAACTAAATTCCCATGGGAGCAGCCTTCATCAGGAAGGAGAGTATTCATTCAAGGATTTATGCTGATATAGCTCTACTGAGAAAACTGCACCAACGTTGTTTGACCCATTAATTTCTTCATGTAGATAAAACTCTTAGCACAAATGCCTGGCTCAGAGACCCATACCCAATATATAGAAATAAGTGCTTTATATGTTGTCCAATACAGTGCACTTTTACCTCACGGTGTATGGTATTCAGTGAGCAAAAAAAATAATTGAGGAACATCAGTAGCTAATTTTATTCTGGAAGAGTGACATTTTAATGGATTTTTCTAAGTCAGGGACATTAACAATGACATGGGAAATATGTATTTGATGTAAAAATGGATAATCAAGTATGTATTTGATTTTATTAAGAATCTTAGGTGGTAGACTATAGGCTGAATAGTCACTGTGACTGTTTGAGTAAATAGTGCAATGGCTGATAACTTTGCAAAGTCATGATTAATTTCAAGTGGATTTGTAGGTCTGCATTTATGTTTGACCTCCTTTTCCATTTCACAAGAACAAGTTTGTGGTAGAATTTGGACTTCACTGACTCTTAATAAATACTTACAGATGATTCCAGGTAATGCATGACCAGATCCTAGCAGCATGGACAGCACAAGGGAAGATTTGTGGGTCGATAGTCATTGTACCTGGAGACTCCTCTTGTGTACATTGAATGTACTTAGTGGTAACTCAGGCTGCATTGCTGTAAAAAGATGTGTGCATAGGTAGCATACTCCCCTTGTTTAAAAAAGTTCCAGTTGCTGTATTGCTCATTTTTGTGTTTAGAATTGTTATCTTATTTAAATCTAAATGATGAGCAGGAGAAAATGTGCATTTAAAGTGTATCAGAGCTTTCCTGGAACAGAGCTGATAAATGCTGCACATCTACTGACAAATGTTTGGTAAGCTGTGTGAGAATGATGAAATCAAGGACAGAAGCTTAGGTCTGGAGGGGTTGCATAGGGAGGATGGTCAAAAAAGATGACAGGGCAAAGAGTCAAAACCTCAGAACTGCTGAATAAGAAAAATGACTCTAATCAGAGAACTGGAAAGGTGTTTCAGAAGTACATCTTGAGGATAATTGAACTAGTAATGCATACTTTCTTGTTGCTTTACTACTTCTCTTCAGTGTCTGAAAGCCTTTGCATTAACCTGAAGTCTCATCAGCAACAGGCTCTAAAAACCATGAGGAACCCATGACTCAGAAACTGCATTAATTGCTGAGGAAAGCAAAGTGGCAATGTCATGCAAAATAACACGTTTCTTTTGTCTGTATCAATAACATATTTTGAGTCATTGCTTTAGGCAGCTGATACTGCTCCAGATCACTAGTAAATGCATCTAATGTCCAACCTAAATGCAGAGACTACCCAGTAGATAATGTAGGGGGAAGGGGCACCACTCTGAGTGGAGAAGTTTACCCTGCAGAGCAAATATCCTTTGAGGTCTTCCTCCTAGGTCCTGATTGTAATATCACTTAGTTCAGTGGAACTTTTGGCAAGTGAGGTGATTTCATTCTGGCCTTTACGCTTGGGTTTCCCTTGTGTGAAAAGGAGAATCCAGGGTATACTGTGGGCTGTACTTTATCCAGACACTGCAAAGGACCTAGGCCCCCGTGATAGAGTCACAGCATATACAAACCCTGCTCCCTACTGTCAAATCTAGACTCAGCTGATAGGTTACAAGCAAAGAGTACCAAAGCAGCTAAGTGGCATCCTGCTGCTAGATACGAGTCAGGTTTGCCTGTGCATGTTCTTTAATTAGAAATGTTATTCTTGTATGTTGATATTGTTCCACTTAATGAACCTTCTTTTCTTTAAACCATTGAAAGTGAGACAGTAGAGACAATAAGAGAGTGGAAAACCAGTCAGTCATGGTGAAGCTATGTGGTCCAGTGTTTCAAAGGAAATACCAAACCAGTCTACATGAACCTGGACAGAAATTGAAACATTCAGCAAGGGGTAGGGTCTGGCAAGATACTTCCTGATGCTTTGCAGAGGATCAGTACAAGTGCTGATGGTGCTGGGTGATGAATTTTCATGAAGATTTCTCTTTGACAGGCATGGATGACTGTCTCCTGCAAGGATAATACCTTGAAATGTCTTAACCCTTCAGGTAGTGATTCCTTTCGCAGAGAAAAGGGTGGTCCATGGAAGCTGACCTGCTTGGATTCCTCTGGAGATGAAGGTGGTACTTTATGAACTACTTTAGCCTCTGCCATTCTCAAGGGGACTCCAAGAGGCAACAAGTAACCTTGAAACAAAGATTAACATTTCCAAAGAGACCTCTCTGATACTATAGATCAAGCTCCCATGTCTGTGTATCTGTGTGAGACATGCCTGGCAATTTGCCCTTAGGAGGTGTCTGTCATCTCTGTATTGCTCAGCCTGCCTGGAAAATTGGTGTTTCTTTCCCACTGCAGTGCCTCGGTATTGCACACAGCACATTAAAATTTGGTTCTGATGTTGATGTTGCACACCAGTGATCACTGTTTCTCAAAAACACACTCTGTGGTTACTATGTAGCTGCTTTGATTCCTGCTTAGAAGCAAGTCTTTGTCAGCTGTGGTAGACAGAAGAAAACAGGAGCCAGGCTCTTCTCAATGTCATCTAGTGATAGGACAAGGGGCAATGGGTGTAAGCTGGAACATAAGAGGCTCCATGTGAATGTGAGAAGGAACTTCTTCCCAGTGAGGGTGTCAGAGCACTGGCACAGGCTGTCCAGGGGTGTAGTTTTCTGGAGACGTTTAAAAGCTGCCTGGATGTGTTCCTGTGTGACTTGGTGTAGGTGATCCTGCTGTGGCAGGGGGATTGGACTAGATGATCTTTTGAGGTC
>JAOXOE010000874.1:22255955-22287414 GCA_028565055.1 Phoeniculus purpureus
TCTGTGGTAGGGGTTGGACTTGATGATCTATTAGGTCCCTTCCAACCCTGGTAATACTATGATACTATGATGATGATCTCCCCAAACACCATGTCTGCCTGTTTGTTGAACCCCTCCAGTGACGGTGCCTCCACCACCTCCCTGGGCAGCCTGTTCCAAGGCCTCCCCACTCTTTCTGGGAAGAAGTTTTTCCTAAAATCCAATCTGAACCTCCCCCGACACAACTTGACCCCATTTTGTCTCATCCTACTGTTAGTCCCTAGGGAGAAGAGGCCAGTCTCTGCCTCACTCCAACATCATTTCAGGTAGTTGTAGAGAGCAGTGAGGTCTCCCCTCAGCTTCCTCCAGGCTGAACAGCCCCAACTCCTTCAGCATCTCCTCGTCAGACCTGCTTTCCAGACCCCTTCTGTATCAGAAGTGTAGATGTCTCATCCACATGAGGGAAACATAGATTTACAATGACCGTAGCAACTCAAGCAAACAAACACCAAGTCTATAAGGTGGAGGAGGAACTCAGCAAGGCAAAACTCATGAATAGTGGTTAATTGTCCATGTGACTGGCTACATACTTGGAAAGTTCAATCAAAACCACCCAGAAATCCAGAGCCTTAGCCATTGACAGAATAGTCAGAATCGTGACATTACAGGAGGGATGCGAAAATAAAGAAGTGTGTGGAAGTGTCTTCACAAGTGAGATGAATACAAGTGGGGCACATTGCCTTACAGTCATTCCCTTGGCCATCCCCAGGTAAGACCTTCAGCGCTTATTCAAGTTTTAGTGCCCCATTCCAGTTGCAGCCATACTCTGTTGTCTATCCTCTGTTCCTCCATCGTGTTCCTGCTGCCGCAGCGAGATACGTTACCACTCTCTTTAAATTCCATGCTAAATGTTGCTGTGCGTGAGTCCCCATCGCTGCTTCTGCTGAAGAATCCCGCTGGAGTAGGCACTGGAGGTACTCATTAAATCACTGATATCGCCAGTTACCCTAGGGATGAGCTCGATTCTTATTTTCCACAACATTAGTTGGTCTCTGGCTGAGAAGAAACATTTCTAATTATCTAAAGCACAAAGCAGAGGAAGACTGTTGTTTCCCGTAGATGCATAGCTACGCACCATGTGCAAAGCCTCTTCTCCTTTAGGTCGTTAAATACATGCAGCCAGGAGGGTATGAAAAAGTTTTAACTATAACCTTTAGAAACATTTTGGCTTGTTTAGTTGGATTGATATAGAATGGATGGAATGGGAATTATGTTTTCTGTTAAAGCACTCTGATAGTTGTGGATGAATTCTGTTCACACGAGTGTGGGACAGCAACCTCCCTCTAAGAGGTCAACCAGATAAATACTCACCGTGCCAAACCCCCAGAAATACATCAGTGAAAAGCATCCAGCTCTTTTTGTCTCTGTTAATTCTCAAACCACACCATTAAAAAACCCAATAACTCTTTATTACAGCACTTTGTGTTTTTTCTAAGTAGTTTCTTAAAGGCTTTTCTTGCCACTTTTCCAGAGATGGTCATTGGAAGGGCATGTCTAGGTGATCCTGCTGTGGCAGGGGGATTGGACTAGATGATCTTTCAAGGTCCCTTCCAATCCCTAATGATTCTATGATTCGAATGCACAGAAATCAGGGAAAGTGTTAAAAGAAGGTGTTAAAAGGGCTTTCCCTTACCTAAACTAATAGGTATGCTGTCTAGAATGAGGTATGACCATTTTCAAGCTTCTTTGTACTTCTCACACTCCTGATGTTTCTCACTTCAGTTAAATATACAGGGAGGGAATGCTACTCTGACCAACTCACAAGCATATGAAAGGTTAGATAGAATTCTAAATGAAGACCACAAAACTAGAAAACTCAAATAAGACACACAGCAAGAAAATTAGAAAGCAAATCATTTACTTCTACATGCATTCACTGTGATTTTTTTTAATAGAAGAATTCTCTTTTCTAGTATTTTTAATTAATGCACCTCTTTAGCTGTAGATTCATAGATTATAGATTATAGATAGATTATAGATTATAGATAATTATAGATTCATAACTATAGATTCATAAAATAAGTTATTCTTGGGTAGCTGAGGAATTTTCATAGAAACAGAATATTCACCTAAATGGGTCTTTCCATCCTTTAATACACAAACAACCATAGGGCCACTTACCTGCTTACCCTACCCAGAAGGTCAGGGAAATAATGTGTCCATTATGACACATTTTTGGTAATTTGCCCTTTCCTTTATTTTTTTCACATTTGTAAATTCTCTCCAGGTTTTCCATCTTGTATTTTATATGCTGCCAAAACATTGTGAGTAAAATAAAATAAATATTTTTTTCTCACCACACTCTGGCCATGTTTTCTCTTCTTGGAATCCTTTTTCAGCTAATCATCAAATAAAATGCATTGTTAAGAACTCCTAATGCATGCCAAAAATGTTTTGTTCTTCTACTTTTTCTTCTCCTGTTTCTTCTCCCTTTTATTGTATTAATCCTATCTTTATTTCATAAACTTGGTTTTCTTTCTATCTACTATCTCTCTACTGTGTTTTAAACAATTTCTACTTGTCATCATGTGGCAGCCTCTTATGTCATAGGACGTCTTCTATCTTTCCCTGGGTTTTTTTTGTTGTTGTGGTTTTTTTTCCCCAACAATTACACCTGTTACTGATTTCACAGCATCCAAGCAGTAATTCCATTTCTAGAAAAGGTTGCATGAGCCACTGCAATAATTCTAGGAGACATGGACTGGACCATTCACTGAACGGTCAGTTTTTATTTTGATTTTCCAGAACTGTGATTTTGCCATTTAAATTAATAGATTCAAGAGAACAGGTGACATTTCTGGTTTTGATGACAAAATTCCTACAGAGGCATTCTTACTATGTAGGCAGCTTTTACACCAGCCTGGAACAGGTATAGATCCTGCTGCCTTTTACAAGTTTACAGGGATGAGTGGCTGAACATGTAAGTATTAAGGAAGGTTGAACTGTGTGTGCTTGTGAGCGGTTTTTCATACTGACAGAATTGAAATGGAAGCTATTATTTTTTCCTAATGTGTCTACATTACAAGAGGCAGTTTCTTCCATTTGTGATGATGTGCTTCACCCTCCATCAACATTACCCTTATCTCCTGTACTCTTACTTCTGAGCTAGTGATGCAATAATGATGGCTCTGGGTGTGATGACTGCATCTGGCTCAATATGGATTCAGGAGAAAGAGATAACAGTACAGTAGCCATGGGCTGACTTAAGCAATAAGCTCAAGTACAAGTCTGATGTGAAAATACGGCTATGAATTAATCATCTTACCCCCAGAAATAGTGGGCAGCCCAGGAACCCTTTAAGCTCTCCTGCATGGCAGGATCTCCCTTTGGACAAGGACACCTGTCAAGGGTACTCCTCAACGTTGAGAGATTCCTTGCCACAAGAGATCCTTGGTAAGTGACTAATAGCGTGCAAATACTTTGTAGCTTAAGATAAATTGTGCACATATGGTATTTTAAATGGGAGGGTCTCCAGACAGTTTTGCCTAACTCTGTCCATGGTGCAGTACACAATCCAGTATACCTTGCCCTCAAATCTTGTTAAAAAGTCACACTACTGTTCGAACTTTGTTAAATCATTGTTTTATATCAATAAACACATTATTATTTCTGTCTTGCAAGTGAAGTGCGTAGTTGCTTCTGTGACATCAGTCCTTTAATTGTTCTGGAAATTGTTTTGTGACCAGAAAAAATCAGAAGCTATGCACTCAGAAGCTATACACTCAGAAGATAGGGTAAAAACAATCCCTGGGAAGTATAAGCAGAGAGAGAAATTAAAGGGTAGAGAACATGTGCTAGCAAGAAAAAGAAGAAAAGGTCAAGGTAAAAATGTCTTCAGATTATTGCTTCATATGTGCCAACATAAGCCTGATAGCAACATCTGTGTGTGTAACTAAAATAGGCAATTGAATGAAAAAGACCATTTAATGTGAGCAAAGTGGCATGTCTGAAGATTAATTTAAGAAACAGGTGAAAAGATTCTGTCCTATGCATTCGAGAACTATGTCTCTTACCTTCACGTAGCTGCACAGAATCATTAAGGTTGGAAGAGACCTCTGAGATCAAGTCCAACTGTCAACACCATCATGCCCTCTAAACCATATTTCAAAGTGCCAAATCAACAGACATATTGATTTCACTGCTTCCCTGAACAGCCTGTCCAACACCTGACTGCTCTAGCAGTGATGAAATTTTTTCTAATGTCCAACCTAAGCCTCCCCGGTACAGCTTGAGGTGATTTTCTCTTCTATCACTAATGACTTGGGAGAGGAGACCCACCTCCACCTCTTTACAACATCCTTTCGTATTGTTGTAAAAGGTAGTAAGGTCTCCCTTCAGCTGCCTTTTCTCTGGTTCCTTAAAACCTTATTCAAATAGTTCCCTCAGCCACTCCTCATAATACCTGCCTAAGAAGCCGTTCACTATCTTCACTGCTCTTCTTTGGACACACTCCAGCACCTCAACGTCCCTGTATTGAGGTGCCCAAAAGTGAATGCAATATTCAAGGTGAGGCCTCACCAAGTGCTGAGGGCACTTTTCTAGTTCCACTGGCCGCAGTATTTCTGATGCAAGCCAGGATGCTATTGAATTTCTTGGCGACCTTGGGCACACTGCTGGCCTATATTCAGCTGGCTCCCAATCAACATCCCTAGGTCCTTTTCCAATGCATCCTCCAGCTACTCTTCCCCAAGCCTGTTGTGACTGAAGTGTAAGATCAGACACTTGTTCTTATTAAACCTAAAACAATTGACCTCAGCCCATAATCATCACCAGAGCTAGTGAAAAGAAAAAGACAGTAAAAATTTCACTCAAATTGCATGTAATTTAAAAACATGACAGTGTGTGTAGAACAGCATTTTTCTATCTTCTTATCTGTTGTGTATGGTACAAGATGAGTTGCTCCAAAGAATTGTTAGCCAGTCATTGTAGCTGATACTGAAGAGCCTTTCAGCCAGGGGAAAGGAAAGCTCGTTTTGATCATCTCTAAAGGCAAAAAGTGAAGCTAGATTTTTCTGTGTTGCCTTTTCCCTCTGTACTCACATCAGTAATCTCTGAGCATCTGGTATGTCTGCTTTATTTGCATCATTGAATATGCTCAGTCACTTAGTTTATCATGTATTTCAGATTTGCTTTTTACTCTATACTAAAGAAAGCTACATTAAAACACAATTACAGGACTAGAATGAACCAAAATAAACCAACGTGAAAGGTTATGTCTCATTATGATTCTATGATTCTATGATTCATTCTCAACCCACTCTACTGTGTTTGAATCTTTACATTGAATGTTTCTACATTCTCTAATATGTGCAACACAACACTTTTAGGGAAACATCTCTTTGTGTATATGCCTATATTGTGTTTTTGGAGTGTTATCCGTATTCGACGTGTGCTCTAAATATTGTTGGTGAGAAGAGTTTTGGAGAGTGGTGAATGTCTCTGTGTAGTGGAAATTATTAACCACTTCTTAATATCTCTCATCTTGTTGAATTTATTTTGTTAATTTCTTTAACCTAATCTTCTTTTACATTGTGTCTAAGAAAGAATTGTCCGCAGAGACAGAGCAAATCTGACACTACTGGAGCAGTGATGAACTCTTGTATTTTGAATATCTGCATTTACTTTTCACCTTGCCCCTCCTAGGAAAAAGAATACAGAGGGGCTTGAAAGAGAAGCAGTGTCATATCATGATGAGCTGCAACTGCTTTAGAAGAGCATGGTCACTGAGAAAATACAAGTGGAATAACATAAATTGAGGAATAAAATAAATGCCGAGATTCTACACTCAAAACCTTTGTCACTCCACTGTATTTACATTCAGAAAAAAAATATGTAAAATTACAGAGAGACTACAAGGTTTTCTTCAAGAGAAATCATCTGGGTTTCTGCCAAGTAAGCAGCAGAAAATTTGAAACTGGCTGGAAGGGTTTTTTACCCATTCTGGGATGTTATTAAAAGCTGTGAGCACCAAGAATGAAAAATGCATTAAGTCAAAATAACAAGATCTAAGGTTTCTTTTTAAAGGAAACTAGTTGAAAGATAAATTAACAAACCTAGTAAGTTACATTATGTTATATAATAATGTAATTTAGAAAGCAGCCCACCTGCAAAACCAGAAAAACTCTTAGGTTCCTAGGACACCATGGTCTAATTATGCTAATCATGATCTGAGAAACTTGTAACAGCACAGCTTCCAAGTATGGCTAAAATAAAAGCAAGGTGGTGAGGTCTGGCTGAAGCAACACTGTGAGGAGATTTGAAACACAGGTAATTAAACCTCGTGTTGATGTGCTTAAACCATAGGGCTGAGTGAGGGACTGCAAGAAGTAACTTGTTCATTTCCCTGCCTGATACTGTATCAATTCTAATCAGAACATTTCTGAAAGAAGTGTGTGCTATTCCCTGTGCTAGAGTTTCCTTGGAAATCCTACAGATTCTTTAGGCATTTTATTTTCAGTTACATTTGGCCTCAGATGTAATCAGGTCATATCTACCACAAGAGTTTTTTCAAAATAGCTTATTTATTTGTTTTTAACCATGTAGTCTGCTGTATCTGGACAGATATTACTCCCATTTTCTTTTGATATTTAACTTTTTTTTGATGACACTGAGATGACACTCATATCAGAGGAAGGATGGTTGGCGGATCGAGAGAGGTTCTCCTTCTGCTCTGCTCTGCCCTGGTGGGACTGCATCTGGAATGTTGTGTCCGGTTCTGGGCCCCTTAGTTCGGGAGGATTGTGGAGCTGCTGAAGGGAGTCCAGCCATGAAAGTGATGGGGGGAGTGGAACACCTCACTTGTGGTGAGGGGGCTGAGGGAGGCTGGGTCTCTTTAGCTTGGAGGAAAGGAGACTGAGGGTTGAACTCATTATTGTTTATAAATATGTGAAAGGAGGGTGTCAGGAGAATGGACCCAGGCTCTTCTCAGTGTCATCTAATGACAGGACAAGGGGCAGTGGATGTAAACTGGAAAATAGGAGGTTGCACATAATTATGAGAAGGAACTTCTTCACAGTGAGGGTGACAGAGCCCTGGAAGGGGCTGCCCAGGGTGGGTTGTGGATTCTTCTTGTCTGGAGACATTTAAAACCAGTCTAGATAAGTTTCTGGGCGACTTGGTCTAGTTGATCCCGCTCTGGTAAGGGGATTGGATTGGATCATCTCTTGAGGTCCCTTCCAGTCTCTAATGCTCTGTGATTCTTCGATGATACTGAACATCCTTGGAGCCCTATAAAAGGAAGATTTACGCTGTACTAGTTTAACAGTAGTTTAACTTTGGTCTGTGTCTCTTCCTAATCCATCGCCCTGAGGACTGAGAACTGGGGGAATGGCTCAGTTTGATCAGGTTGGTCTAGCTACACACAAACTCTTAGTACTACCTTAAAGAGTTATCCAAAGCAGCTTTCAGCAAGCTCTGTCCTTTGCTGGTCCTGTTCTGAATAACTCTTCCTTCTGTGCCCAGGACCTTGACCATTTTCTGTCTTGTTTCAGAAGATTGTTCTTGTGTTAGTCTCACCCAAACACATTTCCTAGAATACCTCTATCTTACACACTACAAAGATTCAGGGGTTTTCACAGGGTCATATATCACCAGTTGACACAGATTCAATGAACAACATGACAGGTGAAAGAGGTAGAAACATCAAAGGCAGACTTGCTGTGGCAGCCAGAGAGAGACTCCTGAAGAGAAACTGTCACACAAGCTAAGGGAGAAGCCCACTATTTTCAACTTGCCTACGATTTTACCCTTTCCGAATCTGTGTCAGCTCTCTTGTGCAATATACTTCTGATAATTTTCTTCCTCTTTCAATTTTCCCACTACTTACTTTTCTCCTCTCAGTTTCCTGTCTTTCCACATTTTTTTCTTTTTTTTTTCTTTTTCTTCATTATTTCTTTCCAGGTATAACTGTATTTCTTTATTCTCCCACTGACCCTTACAGGTTATTCATGGTGTTTCCCTGACCTCTTCACTGTTCTTATTTGGATGATATCTCCCTAGTTCTCTAGAGAGATCCCTTTGGACAATGCTTCCTCCAGACTTTTCTGTTGAAGTGTGGTTCTTCAGATCCATTTACTTTATGGTCTCGGCTTATTATGAATACTTATATAAATATATGAATACTTACATATGAATGCTTATATATTATGAGTGCTAGAGATGGAGGAAAAAGTTGGTTAATGTTAATTCTTTGCTACATTAATACCACACTTACTTCATGTCTTATGCCTGGGGAAGGAATGGAGACCCAAAGGGAGGGAAGGTTAAAAGGCTGGTGAACCATTAATTATATTTATTTTGAACAGGTTAAATAGGGTAATAACCCACCTATCCAAGTGTTTTTACAGTTTTACTTGTACTTCCCATCATAAAAATGCTTACTAACAAATTCTGGTACTTCTCTGTCATACAAGTTCATACAACTAGAAACAGAGACACAGCTTTCTGTATAGAAATGTACAGAAAATAGAACTTATACTCTAGACTCCTCTCATTGCACAGATGCTTCCTTTTTTCTCTCTTATTTTCTTCTATAGTTCTTGAATCAGAAAATGCTATGACTCTTAAAGCCTGACAGTACAACGTGTTTAGGCTACCATAATTAATATTTAGGTCTGGACTTACTACTTGCATTTGCCATAGTAATCACTTGACAGTAATGAAGAGTTAACATATATTTTTTAAATTTGGTTTCCGTTGGGACAGTTGTTATCGATTCTGGAAGTTTTGAGTTTCCATTTCAATGTTCAATGTTCTAGTGTTAGAGACAATTTAATATTTTTTAGCCCAAGAAGAAAAGGTTTAATGTAAACTGGTACAAGTAAATTGGATGTCTTCACGTAAGAGAGCTGAAAACATACTGCTATCAAATACCAAGCATGCAATATTGTTCTAATTCTTTCTAATGTCACACCTAGGCACAATTTTAGTTAACAAAAGAAATCTGAAAACAAATCCTAATCTCTGACAGGTTTGGCTGTTAAAGTGCTTTTACAACAATCTAGTCTGGAAAATCATTGATTTTTCTGTACAAGGCAATATGATTTAATTAAGACACAACTTAATGCAAAGTGATGGCTTGGAACAAAGGTATTATGCGGATAAGATGTGAAGAAAGGAAGAGCTAATTAAAGGGAAAGACTAAATAGAAAAAGAATCAAAGGAATTGTGAAGGAGAGTTGGTACAAAGGAAGTTTTCTGGAAGCCTATTATAATGTTACCATGAATATGTTATTAATTACATAGTAAGTTATATTATCACATTATTGTATTATATAAAAAAACTCTGTTTTGAGCTTAATACTGCTATCAAAACAACTGGTAGTGTATTCATTACATACCCTTCTTCAGATGCCTCTGTGAGATTTATTTCCGGAATTATAGAAGTTGAGAAGTTTTCTGCAGCGTCAGGATTCTCTTGCTTGTTTTGATGTATGAGAAATCTGCAACACACAAGTGTGAAGATTTTGGAAATTTCTTTAGAAGCCTCTTGGTTAGTCTGGGAATGGATATTCTCATTAAATAAAATAGAGAAGGTTAAACTGATACCCAGGGTTTTCATTGTATTTGTGTCAGTACCTAGAACATTTAGTCAGCTTCAGTGAGTTTAATGGTGCATTTATACTCTAGTGCAGTACTAGGCAGACATAGCCACCAAATAAATCAAAGTCTACCTGAGGGATACTTTGCTTCTGACAGGGATTAACAAGATGACTTTTATTATTCTGATTCATTTCTGCACTAGCTCTAGTATCTTAGTTGTTTAGTGTAGATGTACCTTAACAAACATTATCAACAGTGAATGTAAGCACTGGAAAAAAAATCTTTTTACGCAGACGAATCTCTTCAATTACTGACCACAGTGCAGTGTTTCTTCAGTGTAGGGTAGTACCAGAAGCAACCAGGCTGAAGGAACTAGTTTAGCCGCTCTTGTAAAGACCTTTTGCAGGTTTAAAAGCATCTATTTATTAAAACTATTGAAATAATTATTGTGAAAAACGATGCAATTAAGATACAATGACTATTGAAAAAAATATTTTAAATTTAAAAAAAATAAATGTTAATAAACAGATGAAATGTCAAGTTTTCTAAGCTCTCCCCTAGCTTCAGCCTAACCATTCAGCAACCCTACGAGCAAGTGGGTTTTTTGGGAATTAAGAAAAAGCCCTGGTCCTACTAGTTTTTAGTTTCCCATTTTTGGTGTGGTGTGGCCCAGATCACATTCTGGTGCAGTTCAGAGATCAAGCAGTCTGTCACTGGACTGGAATGTCACTAGCAGCCATTTTGCCACTGGAATGTGGTGAATGGAGGAGAGAGTGGGAGTTTGGAACCTCAGATATCAGTGAAGGAGAGGTTTCCTACCACTGGATGGTATGGTGAAATGGAGGAAAGAAGTCTCACCTGCATATCTTGATGAAAGAAGCCAAAATATAGCAGAGGATGTGCTTGGAGAACATGGAGTAAGGAACTTTTCCTTAAAGGGACTGTTGGTACTGAGTAATGGGTGCATGAACTGAAACATGGACACTACGTTTACATGATGAAAATCACTGCTAGATGTTTTTTTTCCCCCTGAGAGAAGGAACACAGCAGAGGTCAGAGCAGTTTTGTAAAAATGTGTGATTAATCTCAGTGTATGTGGAGTTGGGTTTTTTATGCTGTTTGAATTAAATATGTTCTCTTGCTTCTTCACAAAACCAAGCTAATCTTTTGTTTTGCCTGTGGTGTTACAGGAGATTTTGAAACCACTTTGTCATTTTGTTTTTGTTTCAGCACTTAGTACATTAACTAAATAACTTAATCAATCTCAGTTCTAGAACTAATCAACCGGTGACACTATAGTATAAGAATGTGTATAGATTAAATTATTAGAGAATATATAATTAGTCTCTGTAAACTCCTGGGAAAGGATTAAACATTTTAATCTGAATTCCTAAAATCTTTACATCATTGTTGTATTGTTGTTGACCTCTGCTAGGTTTTCCTGCTTAACATGCTCACAGAAAATACAGACAAGATCCCTGCCTTTCTACTAAAGCATGGCTGACAAAATGTTGGCTGACTGCCAGCTTGACCAGCTTGCATTGCTTCCTCAGGATTGAGACCTTAATCTATTTGATCAATTTTATAATTACTCTGAGTTTATTGTGGGTTCCCTGCTTAACAGTTACACTGGTAAGCTGCTCTTTAAGAGCTTTGCTGGGTGATGAAAGTGAAGTTTTAGTGTAAAATCTGTCAAAATAAAGGGTGTTTCAGATATACTATAGCTAAGAAAATGTATCATGTCTACAATTGCCAGTAAAATCTTATTATTAATCAATTAATAAAGATTAATATTATTTATTGAGAAAGACTTTGCTAAAGAGTTCATCAACTTAATGTATATATTACTTTTTTATCTTTGTCTGAAGTTAAAATAGGATTAAAAGGAAATCCTAGCTACTTTTTTTGCATAGTGGGAGTGTGTAGTGTTTCTACCAGTCCTTAGCACATTAACTAAATTACTTAGTTAATCTCAGTGCTGGACCTGATCAACTGATCAATTGCTGTCAACCCATATGGTAATTATCTTTCAAGATGCCTTTGGAATAGATAGTTCCCCTTCATTTTAGCTTTCCAATCCTGAGGTTGTTAGAAAGTACATAATCTGACAAAGATACATAGAAAAAATGCAAAGTTACTGTTCCATCGTGAACCCTGATCGTATTGATCCTGCCATGTCCCCTGCCATGATCAAGGACAGTGCTAATTCAACTGGGTTGCTCAGGGTCCCATCCAACCTAGCCTTAAGAACTTGAAGGGAGAATGTATCCATAACACCTCTGAGCAACCTGTTCCAATGCCTCATCACCCTCAAAGTGAGGAATTTCTTTCTAAGATGCAATCTAAATCTAATTTCTTTTAGTTTGAAGATATTTCCCCCTTGTCCTATCACTAGAGTCCATTTCCCTGTAGGACCCCTGCAAGTACTAGAAGACTGCTGTAAGATCCCCTTGGAGCCTTCTCCTCTCCATGCTGAGCCCTAATTCTTTCAGCCTGTCTTCAGAGCAGAAGTTCTCCAGCTCTCTGATATCCCCATGGCCCTCTTCTGGACCTGCTCCTTTTTGCATTAAGGACTCCAGAATTGGGTGCAATACTCCAGATGAGGTATGGTAAAATGCAGAGTAGCAGGGAAGAATCACCTCTCTTGGCCTGCTAGTCACACTTCTTTAGATACATCTCAGAATATGCTTGGCCTTCTGGGCTTCAATTATGTATTGCTGGCTTATGTCAAGCTTCTCATCTACCAACATCCTCAAGTCCTTCTCCCCACAGCTAGTCTCAAACCATTCATCATCCAGTATGTGTTTGTGCTTGAAATTACACCAACTGAGATGTAGGACCTGGATTTGGACTTGATGTTGGACTTGAACTTTATGCAGTTTTCATGGGCTCACTTCTCAAACCTGTCAAAGTCCTTCTGAATGGCCTTCTTTCTCTCCAGTGTCTAGACAACAGCACACAGTTTGGTGTCTCATAAACGTCCTGAGGGTGCACTCAATGTCACTGTCCATATTGTCAACAAAAATGTTAAACAACATTGAACTGTCAAGGGTTTTACCTGAGATAAAGATAACCACTTAGTTTCATTAATGTGCTAATGGGATGAAACAAAATCAAAACCAAACAAAAAAAAATGCGCAGGTAAAACCAAAAATAACTCAATTTTGTGAAAAAAGCAAGGCTCATTTTATTAACCTCGAATAAAAAGCAACAGAAAGAATTTACCCCACACAAAAACTTAACATGAAAACATATGGCGATTAAACACATTTGCACATAATTGAGCTAAACTGCACGGTCCAACTACTCAAAGGGAAGAGATTTCCAACTGT
This sequence comes from Phoeniculus purpureus, assembly GCA_028565055.1. Lineage (NCBI taxonomy): Eukaryota > Metazoa > Chordata > Aves > Bucerotiformes > Phoeniculidae > Phoeniculus > Phoeniculus purpureus. The sequence continues at coordinate 22,268,867 of JAOXOE010000874.1, forward strand.
TTCTGTTTCTTCTGAAAGTGTGGTATTCGTCCAGTCCATGGAGAGGTTTCTTAGCATCAACTGTCATTTTCAAGTTCATTTCTCTGTTCCACGTGCTTCTGTGCCAGTCTTCCATTTCCAGTGTGCTAATTCCTAGGGCCATGAATGAGGAAAACACTCTCTTCATTTCAGAAAACAATGGCATTCAGATTAAGCCTTCCTTTTGCTGATCCTTGAGATACCACTCTCTATTCACCAAATTTATAAGTAGGAAACAGAAACCCCCAAACTCCTCTGTTCTCCAAACCTTTCTTTGTTTGCAGACACAGAATCTTGACTTGCAATTTGCAAGTGAAACATCACCAAAAATCCCAAACCATGACACAGACCCAAAAACAAACCCCTGATGAACACTGTTCTCCACTTGGACGTCATACTGGTTTGAAGATTAAAGGAGGAACCCTCCAGAGTAGACTGTTATATTCCCCTCCCACAATACAGGAATAGACTATGAACAAATTTTAAAGAATAAATTATAAAATGTATTCAAAGTAAAATAAATTTACAGGAAAGAAAAACAACAACAGAAAAACCTTCACAATAAAGAAAAGGGAAATTTAGGGAGATGTGTTAAGGGAAGAACTATGTATGAAAGGCAATTGGATGCAGTTTTGGCCTCCACTTGGTAGCGGATGCTTGCCATGGGGCTGTAGCAATGGGCACTCACACCTAGCTGCTTTTGTGTCTGCACCATGCCAGAAAAGAAGGAAGGGAGGAAAAATGGTGTGGGCTAGTTGCGTGCCCTTCCCCTGCATGTGCCTCACTGTTGGTGATTGGGACCATGCTGATGCTCAACTGTGCCGGCACTCACCTGGCAACCACGAACTCAAACCCCTGCAGCCCTCTTCCCCTTTGCAAAAACAGAGCTGCACCTAGAACTGGTTTAAGGCAAAAACACAATGTGAAATCCCCTCCCGATCTACTACCACCAGTTGATAAAAGTTTGCCAGACACAGATGAGAGACTGGTGGGTCATAATTTTTTGTCCTTTTTAAAAATGGATTTTGTGTTTCTCCTTTCCCAGTCGGCAGGAACTACACCAGACTGCCAGGTTCTGTCAAATGTGGTACGCAATGGTCTAGCAAGTTCATCCAGCATTTCTCTAAGAAGTAGTGGTTATACCCCATTAGGATTGCACTTGTATTTAAAAGGGTTAGGAAAGAAGGTCCTGGAAATGACAAATCAGGCAGCATCAACTCTGTTCCAGGAACAGGTCCTCCTGGAAACTATGTCAAGGCATATAGAAGACAGGGAGCTGTTTTTAACCGAGTCACAGAATCATTTTGTCTGGAAGACACCTTTAAGATTATCAAGTCCAACCATTGACCCAGAACTGCCAGGTTACCTTATAAGACAGGTCATAACCTCATGAAACAGACAATATGGCTTTACAAAGGACAAATCATGCCTGTCTAATCCGGTAGTCTTCTATAGTGAAGTGACTGCTTTGGTTGATATGGGAAGAGGAAATGAGTTATTGAGTATCTTGCATATTGTAAGACATTTGACATGGTCCCACACAACAGTTTTTATTTTGGGCTTGATGACAGGCTATTCTGTGGACAACGATCTTGCCTTTGCTGCAAACCAGCAGTTTGCAGAACTGCAGGTTCTACTCCATGTTGGCTTCCTCGGGCGCCATAGGTTCCAAATGTCCTCTATTCACCACCACCTTTCACCATGTTCTGAGTCATGGACCGCCCTAGAGGTCTTCCCTTCCTTCATTTTCTTCCACAGAGCTGGGGCTGCTACATGGATGTGTAGCTTCTTCTGTTCCCAAACAGCCTTCTCTGTGTCAGCTGTCATCAGATCTCCTGGCTTAATTATGATTTGGCTACAATTTATTTTGCATTTTTTTTCTGACTGAGGTACTTGTAGACATCTTTTTTATTCTTCTTCACATCTCTTGCCAAATTTATTACAGCTAAGATTGATTTTTATCTTTCCTTATCTCATGCCTATGCATTTCCTTGCCAGCATCCTTACGTCCTTCCCAGAAGTATGACCCTGCTTCTACCGCCTATGCATTTCCATCTTGTGTTTCATCTTGATCAAGAGCTCCTTATTCATTGATGCTAATCTTATGCCTTCCTTGCCTAATTTCTTGCACATATGAATTGACAGTACTGGTGCTCTAAGAAAAGTGTCTTTAAGTAACTTCAACTATTTTTTGTTTCTTTATCCCTGTTCCACCCATCTTAAGCAAATTAAAGCTCACATTTCCTAAGGCTTAGGGTCTTGCCTATACTTTTTCCTTGGCCTGTATCACTTAAGATAAATAATTCCATCAAGGCATAATAACTGCAGCCTAGGCTATTATTAGTACTGACCTCTCAAAAAAGTTCATGCAACAAATTATTCCTTGCAGAAAACGAGTTTGTATCAAGTTAAAGTGACAGAACAATATAATGAATCTGAACCTGATTTTTAAGTTAATTTGTTTTCCTTCTTTGGAGTTTCAACAATTTAGAGCTAAATAATGCAAATGAATTTGCTTCAGCACAGAGGGTGTTAGATAACAACTAATGCTAGCTTCATGGCAGCTAACACAGGACTGTGTGCTGCATAGAGCTGAAAACTGGCTGCTTCTAATCAGTCTTCCCTGTGTTTCTTGCTTGAGTATCTCTCTGATAGCTAAATGTTAGTGTAGATGTTCTCAGTATCATAATGATGGAATAGGTGTAGCAAATATTATATTGAGTAGAAGTGCAATAAAAACCAAATACAGCAGCAATCCAGACAGAAACATCAACAAGCTGTACATAGCAAGATCTGTGCAGGGCTCCTGTAAGCCAAAGAGCCTTCAGACATTCAGTCAGCATAAGGACAACCACCCTCGGAACACTTTCCAGAGGTCAGTTCCAAAATGTCTTGATTAGACAAAGATACGAATGTTGGCATTTCAGGGGCAGTAAGTGTGAGAGATTTGAACATTAAGGGTCTTGCACAAATAATTTCAGTCAGTCAGTACTTCAGTAAAAGAGATTGGTGTTGTATAATGTATTCTTCATTAATCTGTGGAAGCTCAAAGCACTGTCTATATACAGACTTTTTCCCACTCCTGCAATACAAGCAGTTTTACTTTACTCTTAACATTTTTGTGTGACTTATAAATCACCTCCAGGGGGTGTGGTTATCACAAGATAATCACACCCTTGGGGGATTAAAAACACTTGTCTCTGGATCATGACTTGTAATACCCCAGGGGTGTGATTATCTCAGGAAACTCACACTCTCTGTCATGCCTAATTGCTTAATTATTGCATTGGCAAGTTCACACTACTATACAGGAGTGAAGGTTGTGTCAGCATTCCTTTTCAAAATTTCTGTTTTCAGAAATCGACCATGAAAATCTGCTGCAGGCTGAAACCTAGAAAAAATTATATTGCCCGGGAGCAAGTATCTCTACCAAATTTCTAAAAATTAACTTTTTAATTTTAATAATATCAGTGAGAAACAGAAGTAAACTATATGGGTCTATATAACAACTGACATTTAACCACAGTTCTGACATTGAGTTAAAACCAAATGTAATAACACTTATTTTTAAAAAATCATAAATATCTATTAATTTAATAGTACAGTGACTCACAAAGTGTTTTCAGCAAAGGCATACAATGTTAAAATTTAAATCTGGAAGTTCTCTACTACTTCTACAAAAGTCAGGAAGGTGTAAAATTTACTAAGTTATAGTACTGACAAATCCAACCCAGTGTCTTCTCACTGAGCACAGTACTGATCATAAATCGGTATTAACTTCTTAACGCAGTCCACAGGAGCACTGGTAATGTGGATCCATAAACAAAAGTTCTCATCAGTATAAGTTATAAAATTTATTTATATCTAGTGATTCTAGACAAAAAGTTTACCTACCTGTATTTTCAGATGTGGGAATTGCTGTAATATTTAATCTTCAACCTAGGTTTAAGTGTAAGCTTAGCATCAAATATAAGTATACTGATGTTCTTTTCCTGCAGTTTAAATATAGCTATAGCAATAATGGTAATGATAATGGTGCAATATATTTCAAAACTTCAGTAATTAAAAATATTCTTCCTTTTTCATATGAAAAATTAATTTTCATATGTTCACTGAATAGACTTATGTGAATTTATTGTCAGCTGTCTACATTTTTTGCCAAAAAGAATTTAACGAACCAGTATACATTACCTCTTTTTTACTTTCTGAAAAAATGAAATAACCATGAAAATAATCCTATTAAGAAATATTTTATAGTACCATGTGCAGAAGTGGAGAGTATACCAAGAATCTAGAAACTAATCAATCCTATAATGCTTTTCTTATTAAAAAAAAATTGATCATTGAGTTACGCATTTATGGAATTGGGGTTTTGTTGCAGTTTGAAAATTTCCAGGATTTTCAGATGTACAGATTTGTGCTTTCTTGAGGAAAAAGGTGCATTTTGCTGTAAGATAATTGTCCCAGGTACCTGCCCTGGAGGGGTGTGGGCTAGGTGACAATCTCATAGTGGCCCGCCTCTTTTGGCTGGGGTCTTCCTCCCAGCATGGGGCTTCAGCTCCAGCCCCAACTGCTCCAGTGCTGTGATAATGGTATCATTAATTTGTAGAAAGTAGAGAAACAGGGGTGTGGAATTCTCATCTAGGGGAGGTGACACTGATAATGTGATTGGAAAAACACACAATTCCTCAGCCACTGGATGAGAGTCTTGTAGGGTGTGAAGGAAAAATACACCTTCAAGGAAGATGTTGCATGTCAACCAGGCAACTGGACCACCATGGAGACAGGTATCCAGTATCTGAAGGAATTGTCTGTGCTGGAGGTGATTTATAATATTCTGAATGATGAGTAGGAGCCTATGGACCCAGGTGTAGTCCAATGCACACAATCCATCTGGAGAAAATTTCTTGGAAGTGTACCATTGTTATATGCATACGCACTACCACTAGTGACTTGGGGTGAAGTCCAGGGATGCAATGAGTGAATTGGCTGGCCAAATCAGGCAGTACAAAGGAAGTCTTTATTTCTGCCTGCAAGCCAGCCTCTGAGGGGAGGAACTCTCTCACCACAAGGATATTGAGCTTCTAGAATGTGTCTGAAGCAGGACAATGAAGTTAGTGAAAGTTGTGAAAGACACGTGACATGAGGAGCAGTTGAAGGAACTAGGGTTTTTTAGCCTAGATAAGAGGAAGCTCAGGGTACATCAAGATGTAATAGAACTCAAAGTGGAACTCTGAAACTTCCTCAAAAGCAACATCTTCAACATGCAGATCATGAGCATTGGCCATGGTACACTACCCTTGAACTCTGAATGCAACATTTAACAACCCAACCTGAGACTGCTGTGAGAGATGGAGCCTGAATGAACCCAATGGACATGCTGGAAGGATGTCCATTAGATTAAGGGAATGAGATCTATACATATATATATATATATATATATATGAATGACAGGTAAAATTGATTTTTGTGTGATATAGATGGTATAAAATAAGGGGTGGATTATGTCCTGGGATTAGCTAGTATAGAGTTATTTTCAGCTGTTTGGATAGCCAGATTAAAGTAGCCACTGCCGTGTTCAATACCATACTGATGTCATGCTCAGTATGTGTATACATATACACATATATATATATGTATATATAGATACACACTGGGGGGAGGCTAGCTCAGTGTGGTGTCACAGGGTATGGTGTGGCTTGACAGCAAGCATTGAGCACGCATCATCTCTTGCTCTGTTGTTGTTCCCTTTCAATTTGCACTGTTCAAGAAAACTTTCTTCATCTTCACCCATTCTGTTTTTCTTTATATTTCATTCTCCTCTCTTCCCTGCCAGGGATAGAGACGGATGGGTAGGTGGCTGTATGGTGCTTGATTGCCAATTGGATTGAAGCCATTACAAAATCCCATAGATTAAAAGATTTTGCAATAATACTTGTACGTGTGGAAAGCCCAGGGAAACCTGGAAGTTGGTTGTAATTAGAATAACTCATCTGGCAAACCAGTTGACCATTTCAGAAGGGAAGATTACTCCCCAGAGAGAAACATGAGGAAGAGTCAGGTGGATTATTCTGATGGACTGAAGATTGGCCATGTTTGCTGTAAACCATCATAATCTGGGAAGCATGAATGAATAGGCAAAAATACATAAAATATTACTATTGACTAAAATGTTAACATACTTTCATGCATTTTCTGCATTCAGTGAGATTGATTAAAACACTAATTTTATGAGGACAATTTAGGCAAGTGTACAGAAGTTAACTATGTGCCATTAAACAGAAGACTATTTAGCTCAGTAAAAGAATGCTCATTCTAATGATGCTGTTCCATCACTGTGTGCTGAATTTTCTATTTCAGTCCTGTATTCACTTTCAAATGATGTTTAACCATGTGAAATACTAGCATACTTCACTAGGAAGAAATAATGCATTGGATGTAGATTCTACCACATGTTAAGACTAATGCTTCTTGCCTGCAGATACACAGTCTTGTAAATAGGGCCAAATGCCGTGCATGACTGACTGTGCAATACTCATTTGATACTGTGAACAAAGACAATTTAATCTGATTGTTCTGCTGTTGTTTCAGTCCTCTTCTCTGCTTTATTATTCCCCACCTGGCATTCTTATTTTTACAGTATGTTCCACATGGCAGTATTACAGCAATTATACAGATGCATTTACAACACAAATGAGTGGGGAAAAACAACTGATGTTTTTGATTGTGAAGTCCAAGGAGGTTCATTGGGAAAAAAAAAAAAACAAAACAGTTAATGAATATGAACAACTGCTAAGTGGAATGAAGAATCTGTAAGATCCAGTATACAGTTTTACTAATATTAAGGTGTTTATTATGTACCACCAGAAAAAGAAGAGGAATATTGGGACATGCAGAAGATGAGAAGATAAAATGGATCTCTCATACAAATTAAAGCTTGGTTTATATAAAAATTATTCAGTCATGTAAATAGAGAAGAATAAAGGAACTTGAAATTGTATACTAGATACATTAATCCATGGGTAGGGATGTACTGCCTTGTGCCACTGAAGAATGAGAGATGAAGATTTTTTGCCCACTGACTCAAAACTATGGTCAAGGCACGTCTGGATTATACCTTCTCAGTAAGAAATTTCATTTTAAATTACATACCATGAGTACTTGCTGTTCTGGTTATGATAAGAAATAACCTGACACCTTCTGACAACGATGATGAGGTGTTTTTGTGGGTGTTTGTCTGTGGACAAAAGAAGCAAAGAGCGTTAAAGAGTAGGGGAATAGAGGAGTTGTGAAGTATAGCAAAAGAAATGCAGAGAGTGAGAGAATTGGACAATAAGAGAGGGACAGAAAGCAAAAGAAAAATAGTAAGTTCATACTTGTTGTGAACAGAAAGAGTAAAGGGACAAAACCCGATTAAATTCTGCAGGTATGTAACTAAGACTAACGTAGCACTTCACTTTTTAATCAGCTTCTTCAGCTTTTCAATTGAATTTTGAAATACTTGGGGATAAGACATCATGGGAAATAAGAGTTAAAAAGCAGGAAGGAATGACACGAGGCTAAACAAAAACAGGCTGACTACAATGTGCTAACCACATTTCTGATATAAGTGTTAAAACTCCTGATTACACACATGCAATGTTATGGTTTGGATGACTGATGTGTTTTGATGCATCACTTTATATGTACTCCTTCAAAGATAAGATTACTCTGATACTTCCAAGAATTCTTTGTAACGGTACATTCAAATAATGGGCTACCAGTAAAAATGAAATTTTCTTCTTTTTGTATTTTCTATCTTTTGCATCTGCAACAGAAACATAGTATTGAAAAACGCTTAACATTAAGAATAATTTCACATCTGGCTTTTAGTCCAGTGACAATACTTAGCCTTATTTGCATAAATAGTGACCATAAGAGCTTAAATTTATGACAGCACTGATAATTTTGTGCCCACTTTTGGCTGTAGAACACTAATGATAAATACAAAATTTAACTAATTTTCTTTCACCTCAAGCCTTTTTGTTTGGTTATGTTTTAAATGGAAGAAGTAGGATGAGGGGAAAAGTTTTAAAATTAGAGAAGGGTAGATTTAAATTGGATATTAGGAAGAAATTCTATAGCACTGAGTGTGGTTGAACAGTGGAACAGGTTGCCCAGGAAGGTAGTTGAGATCCCACCCCTAGAGATATTCAAGATGAGGCTTGGGAAGGCTCTGAGCAACCTGATCTAGTCAAAGATGTGCCTTCTCACTACAGGAGGGATGAACTATATCACCTTTGGAGATGACTTCCAAAACAAACTGGTATGGGGTTCATTTTTGGGTAGGAAGGAAAGACAGGGAATAATTAAGCTGGAATCTTGCTGGATATAGCCTGAGTTTTATTCTATTACAGTAGACTGTGTTGACATTGTAAGAACACTGCTGAATTAACTGAGTTATTATTTAGATGTCATAATTCCATTAACTTCTGTCAGTTATGAGAAATGAACCAAAATCATAATATCAACCCAGTCCACTTCCTACTACTGTTTACAAAGGAGAATGGCTCAAATCTTTCCAAGCGTATTTGCGTATATAGTGAACCCTAGAATGGCTTTTCTTTCATGGGTTTTGTGTTTCAAACAGTCCTAGGGACACTCTTATCACCAAAGGCAAATATGACAAAAGCAGTGATACTTGTACAGAGCTTCAGAGTGAGTTTCTATTATCTCAAATAGTTCTGTACATTTTGCCTGCTTTTTCAAGGATTTTTTTTCCAAATGACAGCTGCAAAAGAACTCCACAAATCTGTAAATCTGTAGATGATGTATCATGTGTGACAGTCTTTATACAATAATTTATCCTCCATGGCAGGAAGGAACTTCACAAGTGCCACCACTTATTATAATTGTCACAGTTCATAGAACTTATAGTTGGAGGGACCTTCTGGGTCATTTGGTGCAAGACTGAGCCTACGTAATAGATTTCCTCATGTAACATCTACAATCTCTTTGAGTGTATCCAGTGAAGCCTTAAAGACTTCCTAATGATGACTTCATTAACCCACAGATACCTAGCTTTAATTTCTTCTGTCAAGGTACTATAATTTGTCATGATTCCAAATTCAAGCTTTCAACATCCTGAGCAATCTCTTTTTTCGTTTATTTTCTGTTTATAAAAATTTGAGGTGAAATAAATAATCACCAATACATGCTTCCAAAGCATAAACAGTAAGTCTAGTTGAGCATAATTAGATCGCTTCATAGTAATTAGGATTGTAGACTCCATTACATTTTATTGGCAATATCTGTGAAGACAATATCAATTGACAACAAACTCAAGTTTCATAAAGCTCTTCTACAATTGGCATTAGATCAAAGAAGTCAGAGGGCTGCCTGCTAAAGTGGAATTCAGTGAGAGTTACATCTACATTGGAGAACTGGCGTTCAGAAAAGCTGTAAGAATTTTGTTCAGAAGGACCTTTGTCTAACAACAGATGAGAAACAGCCTGGATGAACCCTCCCCTCCTCCTTCCCTTCCCCTTCCCCTTCTGTTTCCTTCCCTCAGGATATTCTGAAGAAGCAGAATCCTACATTAGCAAGGAAAGTGCTACTTAGGGAATTGATAAACTTTTCCTTGGTAGTCAAGATTTGATGAACAAACCAACATCCAGTCAGACACTTTTCTCCCTAATTGCTTATCTAAAGTCTTTCTATTGCACGTCACTGGACTGAACCAAATTTTGGAAAAGATTTTACCATATTTTAAAATGTTTAAGAAACAATGGTTGGTGTATGTCTACATTTATGTTCAGGTGATTCTCTGAAAGACAGTTGAGTGTGTTACTGTTTCAAAATAAAACGAAAACTGCTTAAACTGGCTGTTGTGGTTTTGCTGACATTGAAAAACAACATCCTGAGAGGCAAACAATCAACACGAACAGTTTTAACCTGAACAACTCAAGTCTGATCCAGATAAGGTATTTTGATTGAAATTATTAGACAGATGTAATTATGTTAGATTATTCTTCATATTAGCATAAATTAATCCATTGGCCAATGATGGTTATGCTATCAATATAAACCTTTGCTCAGCCAGAATCTCCTTGAAGATCCCTAAACCACTCAGTAGCACAATGCCCCAATAAGTAGAATACCTTAAACATTATTTTAAACTAGATTATACCCCTTTGGAATTGCTGGTGCCAGAAATTATGTAGGAAATTGATATGTTAACATAAGGAAAACCAAATGGGTCTTGATGGAGTCTTAACATTTTTGTCATAAGAGGCGTTGATTTAATTAATGTACTTTATTAAACAAAGTGAAATACAGCTGAATTAGAATATTGAGACAGCTCTAGGCTGATGTGCATGGCATTACAAAGTTTTAAGAATCGATGTTAGATTCTCTTTCTGCCAAGATAATACATTAGTGATCAAAGTTGACATTGGCAGCTAGGGGAAAGAGATAACATACTTAGACATCTTACGGTGAAAGATGTGAGTGAAAGGCTCATCTGTCTCTCCTGCCTGCCAATTTCAGCCGAAGGGTATTTGAAGTCTTTTCTTCTGTTGTTGGTGGAAAAAAATCCCATACATGGATGGACTCAGTGGTCTTTGCCCTCTTGTCTGCTGCTCATGCTCTTTCATTCCCACTGTCCCTGCCCTGTGCCCCCCACTGTAAAGGAGTGTTTAATTTGGGATTCTCATTCATTGTACATTTGTTTGACAATCAGCTGTAGTACTAATCTACCGTCAGGTGTAAATCCCACAGGATTTCTTTGTCTGGCTATGTATTGAATTTGAATTTAGGAGACTGGGCTGGAAAAAATCGAGTACTCTGCAATACCTTTCTGTAATATCACAGCAGAAAGCGTTAACAGTAGTTTTGACAAACATGTGAGGCTGCCACTCAGCTTCCTCATAAAAAAATTTGTGACCGGTTATATATGTCACATGTATAGTACATATATACATACCTCTTTCAAAGCCTTAAAGTTTGTTATCTGGGCTCTTTATTTTTATTTTTCTTAAATTAATAATTGAAACCCTGAGCTAGTCCTTTTCCCTTTACTTTCACCTCTCTTTGTAACAGTGAAGGGAAATACATTTTGTCCTCCTTGTAAAAACAATTTAATAGTCAGATATTCAGGATTTTAATATGGGAATACTGTTATGCATGAGTCTTATTTAAGATGCAATCAATTACAATTGATATTAAAAAAAAGGTATGTCTGTAAATGTGTGTGCAATGATGTTCAAATAAATAGCATATTTTGAGTTTTATTTTCAGTGCACACATGGGAACCTCAAGTGAGAATGAAGTTCTACAGGACAAGATTAATAAGGTATTAAACAGTGAAAAGACTTGTTTGCTGATAGAAATGCAGTCTAGGGCATATTTCCTGTAGAGAAGGGAATGAGGTGTGGAATGATTCTGAAAAGGTAAGTACCATATATAGCTGTGGAAATGAAGTCTGCAACATAAACAGCACTCAGAAAAGGTACAGGGAAGTAGACATGAGGTGGGAAGCTAAAGAACAAATTTACTAATTTACTGTAATTCAGCGTAGGGTTTCAGATCAAGTCACAGTTTCCTCAGGCAAATTCTCTCTCTCTCCCAGACTGCTGAGTATCCTTGGAGAGAAGTTCTTTAACTTTTGCTGTCAAGTGATCCCTTTTTGATGACCCTGGGCAAGAGAAAGAGAGCAAGCTGGTTTTATCTTTGTTGTTGATTTGGTGACTTAAGAGTAGAAACCTCTGGAGTCAAAGATTTTGATCAAAATGGTAGCAGCATTTTACACAGAATGGCGACACTCTGAGGGCATGCACTAGAAGTCACGAAACCCCAGAATAGCCTAATACTTGGTGGTACACATTCTTGGGAAATAATGCTCTTAATCTTTTATCAGTTAGTAGACGTGAAATATTGCTTGTACTCATAGCTCTGTGAATTCAAAGACTATCTTGCAGCTAAAGCGTCAATGAAATTCAAATTACATTTACCCATAGGAAACCAGAGAATTGCTTTTCAGAAGATGACAAAGAAATGGAAGTTTAAAAAACAAAAAAAGTGGTTTCTGGTTCCAAACACACAAAATCGAAACCTACTGCAAGAGGTAGTGTTCACTCTTATTTTCAAGAGCGAACACCATGGCTTTCTAGTCATAGATTTAGTTACACCTGTGTAGAGAGCCTGATCTGTCATGTCAGAACAGACTAGTTCCTGCATAATGTGGAAAAGATGGCAAACTGAAGCAAAAGATTAATTAGTAGCCAGCCCTTCTGTAGCAAAATTCTTCCAAGTCCTCATGTCGTGGGAACTCAGTTTATTTTTGCAATGAGAAGATATGTCATACTGCCTCCAAGAATATAGTTCATTGATGTTTCTCAAAATGAATACCTTTACTTTTTTCACCACCAGTTTTTCATCTTTCTCCATCTGAGGAATCTAATGCTGTAGACCAAAGAGGCCTGTGCTACCAAAATATAGATCTTACAAACTGGAGTGATGAAGAACAAATTAAACTTATATCCCAGCAAAAATTAGAATAGAGATTTATATTTCCCAGATAGACTTTTTATACTTGCATGTCTTTCCAAGTTTTGTATAGCAAATCAACCGAAAGCCAAGCAGTCATTTCAGATGTTCCTTGTAGATGAGTCAAGACAGCTGTCCTCATGGTCAGCCAGGTGTGTTCCTATGGGTCTGACTGGTATTAACCCCATCTGTGTAGGCATATTTCCATTTGATTGCCCATTTCAAGGTTTTGATCTTTGAAGTATTTGATTGGACAGGATCAATGCATACCTGGTATGCAATATATCTGGTATATTCAGTTCTGATTCTCACTTTAAAGTAACGTCTTTCATATGACTTCCCTTTCTCCTGGGCTCCCAAACATAAGCCTACCATCAACAATGCCTTTTGTTTTAGGTTTGCCTTTTGTTTTATAGTTTCCTTTGGCTAGCACAGCATGTATTTTCTGCCCTCAGCGTGGCCACTGGGAAGGACTTTAAACACCTTGATTAAGAGCCCCAGTTGCTACCAATGCCCTTAGCAAGGCGGCTGGAGAGCAATTGGTGGTTTTGCAATTAATTTGTTTTAGAGTACTATGAAGACATGAAAACCACAAATCATACCTCCAGGCCATTGTGTTGATACAAACTAAAGGTTATCCACATACTTTTAATTTATCAAATTCATAAGAAATCATAATACCTATTTTAATGTAAATCATTACATTAATTCTAAATCATCACCATCTACTTTATGGAGCAGACAACTGGATAAAGACGTTTTTACTATAACATATGTAAAAACAAAGACAACAAATCAATTATGTTTTCAGAGCAGCTCAGCAGCATCTTTCATTATGTTTCATTATCATCCAGAAACTGCTTACTCTTATGCAGAAGAGAAACACGATGCTCTATGAAGCATTCCAGCACTGTTGTATTTCTGAAACTACTGAGTCTTCTGCTGCGTTTTATCATCTTACCAAGATTGAATCCAGCAGTCTTCAGACCTGCTAATAAATATTAGTTAAGCAATTACTTTACAGAGGTGATGTTCAATGTCAATACGCACTGTTAGCTGGTAAATAACCTCTTTTTAAAAAGTTCAAAAATTATCAATATAAAAGGAAATAGTTTGCAGCAGGGTGTGGAACTACAGACCAGTCAGCATCACCTCCATCTCAGGAAAGGTGATGGAACAATTTATCCTTGACGCTATCTTCAGGCACAGCAAGGACAAGAGGGTCATTAGAGACAGTCAGCATGGCTTCAACAAGAGAAGGTCATGCTTGACCAACCTCATAGCCTTTTATGGGGGCATAACCAGGTGGATAGATGATGACAAAGCAGAAGATGTGGCATCTTGACTTCAGGAAAGCATTTGACCCGGTCTCCCACAACATCCTTGCAGCCAAACTGAGGCAGTGTGGTCTGGACAATAGGGTAGTGAGGTAGATTGTGAACGAGCTGCAGGATAGAAGCCAGAGAGTAGTGGTGAATGGAACAGAGTCTAGTTGGAAACCTGTGTCTAGTGGAGTCCTCCAACTGTGGATACTGGAACCAGTATTATTCAATACATACTTTAACATCTTGGATGAGGGATTACAGTGCACTGTCAGCAAGTTTGCTGATGACACAAAGCTGCTAGGAACTGCCATTCAGTGGGACCTGCACAGGCTGGAGAGCTGGGCAGGGAGAAATTGAATGAACTATAACAAGGGCAAGTGCAGAGTCTTGCATCGGGGCAAAAACAACCCCAGGTACCAGTATTGACCTGCTGGAGAGCAGTGTAGGAGAAAGGGACCTGGAGGGTCCTGGTGGCCAGGAGGATGAGTCTGCACTGTGCCCTTATGGCCAAAAAGGCCATCAGCATCCTGTACTGGATCAGAAGCAGAGCAGTTAGTACATAGAGAGGGGTTCTCCTACCCCTCTACTCTGCCCTGGTAAGACCACATCTGGAATATTGTGTCCAGTTCTGGGCTTCTCAGTTCAAAGATACAGAACTGCTGGAGAGAGTCCAGTGCATATCTACAAAGATGATGAAGTGAGTGCAACACCTCCTTGAAGGGTAGCTGAGGGAGCTGGGTTTCTTTAGCTTGGAAAAAAGGAGACTGAGGTGTGACCTCATTAATGTTTATAAATATGGAAAGAGGATGAAGCCAGGCTCTTCTCAGTGTCATCTAACGATAGGACAGGGGGCAATGGCTGTAAGCTGGAATGTAGGAGGTTCCATATAAATATGAGAAGGAACTTCTTCACAATGAAGATGATGGAGCACTGGAATGGGCTGCCCAGGGGAGTTGTGGAGTCTCCTTCTCTGGAGACGTATAAAACCTGCCTGGACAAGTTCTTTTGTGGCTTCATCTAGATCTAGGTGATCCTGCTCTGGCAGAGGGATTGGACTAAATGATGTTTTGAGGTCCCTTTCAATCCCCAATGTTCTGTGATTCTGTGATCTATGTGCCTTGTTCCCTCTATACTTTTAGAACACAATCCTGTCACAATAAGTCATAAATTAAAAATATCCTTTGCTGTTGCAAATGGTTGTATCTCAGCTGTGGTTGGCAGAAATGCACATCCTCAATTTATGTGTGCACAATCTGCATGCACAAAACTCAGTTTATGAGGGCTTGAAGTGAGAACCTTGTGTATCAGCCATGCCACAGTCACAAAATTGCAGCATTAATTGCAGAAGCTGTTTTGAAATTGTGTTCTTCTCATTGTAATGCATGCAAATATGAATGTCACGCTACTGAATCATTTACTACAGCTTTAGGGGCAGCATATGCTGCAGTGGGCAATCTTGCACGGATGGCAGGCAGTCTGCTACGAACACACTGCCTAGGAAAAGTAGTCTTTGGTAAATGAAAGAAGTAAGCCACTAGGTGACACTGCTACACCACAAATGAACAAGTAAGAGATTATTTTTTGAGCAGGTAAAAATTAGTCCTGAAAATCAGTTTTCACGATACCTGATAACATTCATCAGAACTATTTTTAAACATGAAGAATATTGCTATATTTTTTAAAAAAACCAAAAAGTGCAATCTATGTGGGAAATATTCAGATTGTAAAAGGTAAACATATAGCGTTATGTGTGGACTTTGTTGCTCAGTTATTGCCTCTGTTCACCACTAGTGAGACAAACGGACATATGGCAAGAGAAAAGTTTCAGCTCAGTATTACCAACTTCATCTCTGAGTTATTTCGAGATGGCTGTTTGAAGCAGTGATATTTTTATGGAGGAACTACAAACTAAAATGTAAAGATCATAAAATTATCAAGGCAATATAAATCATATATGTTTTTCTTTGATGACAATTTCAATGTAATAAGCAATTGTTCTTGTTTTTAGGCTTTTTTTTTTTTAAACAATTTAAATAGTATTTTACTGGTAAGGATAACACTATAAATACATTGACTCTCTAAAACATGTATTATCTTGGAACCTATACACAAATGTATATAAAATCATAATAGACTAAATCTGACATTGTGTATCATGATAATGAAAGTCAAGGATACTTTTGACTATTTTTCCTTTATTTCAAAATATGTTTAGAAAATGATGGAGGCAAATACTGTTAGAATAAGTTATAACTCAAGTTCATGTGAACATGTGACAGGCCAACCCCAGAATAGATGCAATTATAAATTACAAGACTCTCTTGACAGTAGTTCTGTCCAATTTGCACGATGGCAGTTACTGTTGTTAACAGGTTTGTTTTTTCTCTTTTGGATTACTTTTTGGCTGGGTGAGGGCTTTTTGTTTTGTTTTGTTTTTTCTTTAAACCTTTTTGTTTTCCTCATTGGGCTTTTCCCAGAAGAATTTGAAGTTAACAATTTTTGATGGATGATAGCAACTTAATTTTCCAACAGCCATCTAGGAACAATATGCTTTGTTTAAGGAGGTTGAACTGCAAATGAAGAAGTGCTATTCCCAGACAGCATTAAGCTTGACATTCTAAACTGCAATATTGAGCTGTCCTCAGCACAGTGTGGACAGAAATCCTATTTTGTTTTTAAACTGCAAGTTTTGCATCCATTAGTTACATGGCTCGTAATTAGTGTTTGGGCCAAACAAAGAGTCAATGTGATGTCATGTCTAGACAACATGTAAATTAATATGAAAGCAATTGAGTTACAAATTCTATACTAATACAAATTAATCTGAATTAAGTTTAATCCACAGTTATTAACTGATTAAATGTGGCTGTTGGTAGCTACAGGGTGCTGACTTCCATCTGTGATTATTAGGGGCACAGCTTAATCACTGATTCTGCACTGAGAAATATTTAAAGCAAATGTCATATACAGTGACTCTTCATGCTTGTTCACTGAATGGAAATGATAAATCCACTTTTTAAAAATGTGTAGGAAGTCTATCTTTATTTTTGTAATTAGCTTCTGGTTTATTTCTGTTGACTCTGACTGGCTTTGTGTTTTCTCCTTTGGGAAGTACTCACCTCCAAAGTTGAGATTACAGGCCTTTCTGAATACAGATTCATAGTATTTCCAATATTGTTACTTAAAGACGTGAAACCTGTTGCCAGAAATAAGCAGGTATATGTTTAACATAATCCCACCCTGCCTAAGCACAAAAAGCTGCTTACATTTCAGAGCTGGGTGTTCACCAATGTAAACAACGCAGTGACGGGCATGGCCACTAAAATTGCAAAAGCAGAGATGAGAGCTCACACAGCAAGGACCAGGGTAAAATCTGTGTAGATTTATGTAGTAATTTGATATTTAAAAAAAAAATCCTTTCAGGCCATGCATACTGCATTTATTTTTTTCCATACTCCTTGCAGATTTTCAGTACCTGGTAATAGGTAAAATTAATGTTTTAAAAAAGAGATAGAAACTACCTCACTACAGAAAGTTGCAATGACTATGCTTTATCAAAAAACCCTGAAATGTGAACTGCTACTGTCTGAGACTTCTTTGAGGTTTTTTGTTTCATTTCATGCGTGTCAATTTCTGGTTCTACTAAATAACAGAAAAAATGGTTCGGGTAAGTATTTTCTCTCTTCATTCTTTGTGAATGAACAACTAGTTCATCAGAAAATT
Source organism: Phoeniculus purpureus (assembly GCA_028565055.1). Lineage (NCBI taxonomy): Eukaryota > Metazoa > Chordata > Aves > Bucerotiformes > Phoeniculidae > Phoeniculus > Phoeniculus purpureus. Next base: position 22,286,458 of record JAOXOE010000874.1, read on the forward strand.
GTCACAAAGCTTTGGAATGAATCTATCATGTAGTGTATATATAGCTGATAATTACAAACTATGTGATATCAAAACACTGGTCATTCTCTTCTACAGACTCTTTTATAGACATCCTACTCATTGCCATAATAACTGAAGCTGTCATGACAGTGGTCTGTGCCTAGCAAGAAGCCCTAAACAATTCTGACAAGCTGTAGCTCATTAAGGGACAGTCATTTTGTTGAAATGTCTATCAGGTCTCAGGGATGTACCAAGATGAATAGACCCAAAACAATAGCTCCATTTGTTGGAGTAGTAGCTTCTCTAATACATGATGAGACAATCAAGCCAAGCCTCCTTCAGCACAAAGACATAATTAATCAAATGGACAAATGGTTCAAAAATTGCTCTAGTATATTCTGTAGTGGACAGGGGTTTCCATGGAAACACTGGCGTTTGCATCACAGCTAATGACCATTCTGTACAATGAAGTTCCAAAAAAGATAGCCATGGAGAAAAAAAACCCAAAACAAAAGAACGAATAAATAAATAAATGAGAAAATTACAGGTAGAAGAAAGTATTTGAGAATGTAACCCTGCCATGACAGATAAGTAACTATGTTTTCATATATTTCTAGAATACAAGGCTCAAAGAATCTGGAATGGTTGTCATATTTGACCAGCTGCATAAGACAGGCCAAGAAACTTCACCCTGCAAGCTTCACATCAAATGTATAACTCCTCTCCTTCTTTTTTTCCTTCTCCTTCTCCTTTTCCATTTCCTTTCCTCTTCATTTTCTCCCCTTTCCCTCCTTTTCCCTCTCTTTTCCTCCTTTTCTTTTCCTTTTCCTTTTATCCTCTTCCCTTTTTCCTTCCTTTCCCCTGATATTCTTCCCTTTTCCCTCTCCTCTCCCCTCCTCTCCTCCTCCTCATGCTCTCCTCCTCTCCTCTCCTCTCCTCTCCACTCCACTCCTCACC
>JAOXOE010000874.1:22296185-22307045 GCA_028565055.1 Phoeniculus purpureus
CCTTCCACCTCCCTTCCCTCCTTCCTACCTTCCCTCCTTCCCACCTTCCTGCCTTCCCTCCTTCCCTCAGTCCCTCTCTCCCTCCTTCCCTCCTTCCTCCCTTCCGTCCTTCCCACCTTTCCTCCTTCCCTCCCTCCCTCCCTCCTTCCCTCCTTCCCTCTCCTTGAAGGTGTATTAGACATACCAGATTATATTCCAATGATATTACAGTTAAGGGCCAAAGTAATTTGCTTCAGCGATACCCAGATTTCAACTATTGTTTCCACAGAATATGAAAGCATGCAAGTTTTTCGCAAGTGACTGGTTGAAAACTGAGCAAACAAAATTTTTCACATAATTCTGGCACTTAACATTATTTGGCAAGAAAAACCCAAACATTTCAGTGAAAAAATAGACATTCAAACAATTACTATTCTGGCATGCTTTATTCTGCAGTTGAATTGCCTTTGCAGTTACAGAGTCATAGAATGGTACTAGTTGATATCCTTTAGTTCAATCCCCTTGCTGTAGCAGATTCATCCAGAGCAGTTTGCACAGGAAGGTATTCAGGCAGGTTTTGAAAGCCTCCTTTCACCTCCACCTCTCTGGGCAGTCCATTTCAGTGCTCTATCAACCTCAATTGAAACTATTCTTCATGTTCAAATAGAACTGCCTGTGTTCCAGTTTGCCTGTTGCCCCTTGTTCTGTCTCTGAGCAGCACTGAGAAAGCCCCATTGTCCTGACAGCTACCCTTTAGAAATCTACAAGTATTGATAAGATGCCCCCTTAGTCTTCTCTAAGTCAATAGATCCATGTCTCTCAGCCTTTCCTTATAAGAGAGATGCTCCAGTCCACTACTTGTATCTGTCGCTCTCTGTTGAGCCCTCTCCAGCTATTCCTGAGTATAGTCTACAGTTCAAAAATTTCAATGGTAGTAATTCTGTACACAGCTCTGGTAATCAGCAGTTACACTCCAATGTGTCTGATAGCCTATGCAAGATAAAAGCTGAACAAAACTACCCCTTCTCACTATTTTGTCACCACCCTTTACCCTTGTATGCATTTTCCCTTGTTACAGAGAGATAATTTTGTCACGGTTGTAACTCCATGCAGGTAAAGTAGATTTATCAAAATAATCAAAGGTATGATTCTCCAGCAAGGAATTTGATGTTCTTGTAGCACCATAAGATCATCTTCTACCTCTAGGCTTCAAACAGTACCTTCAAAGTCTTCTCTGCTATTTACATTATGTTCCTCGAATAGTTTATAAGGTTACATGTTTTGAAATCCTTTATATGGTTACGTTCACACCCCTCCCCCTTATAAATCCTAAAATATTTTTATGCAGGTTTTGGATGAATGTGTAATATATACTTATGTCCCCTATTTTTCCTTGTTTATGTGTTTTTCAAACTAATGCCTAATTTGTTCATACATTTACTAAGCCACCTGTCGTAACCACCATGAAGTCTGTAGTTATGTGACTGTTTCATTTTGTGCCGTACATAACCTTGTTCTTACTGAAGACTCAATATAAAAGACTATTTTAAAATTAAAAGATGCAGTAGTGCTCCTTTCTCAAGAAGGTGGCTTAGAGTGCTGCCATGTTTTTATCCAATCAGCTGAAAACAACAGCTATGACCAGTTGTAGAACTGCTGTGAATCTTCTGTAGGATTTTGTGAAAATATAAATGTGATCTTAGTATGATTTGAGGAACACGTTTTCTATGAAGATGTGAAAACTATTAAAATCAAAAAACAGGGAGCTGCTGGAAACCATTTAAAATATTCTTCATAACGATCATAGACAGACTTTATTAAATAATAGCTTCACAGAAAATTTTGAGAGAGTAATAAAGATCAAGAGAATGGAAAGATTCAGTTAAAGAGAAGGCTTACATAGTAGAGTTCATATGGCAGAAGCACAAATAGGTGTCTGGCTATGAATAAGTTCAGCACAGCAGAACAAAGTTTGTACCATAAAAATACCAGGAGACAGAGCTCAACAACCGAGGAGCAACTTCTAGTGCTGAGACCTATACAACAGAGTGGCCAACATTCAAATATAACTTTACTAGTCTAAACTGCCTGAAGAAGAGATTGTGTTTTTAGATAGCCAGTCCACTTCTAAGATTCCTCGTACTACTGAGAGAGTAACTTCACTGAAAAAATTAATAAAAGTGGGTTTGATGTGAATTATATGCAAACATCAGTAACAACATTAGCTAGAACAGGGCAGTCCTATAGGTACTTCATTTAGACAATAAAGTGTTTTAGATTTACTTGCCTCATAAAGTCCTTCTTTCAACTAATGTAGGCACCATTCAGGACCGATGTGGTGAGTTTCAGACCGTGCAAAAATACTACTCCTATTTTGGCTATTAAATGATAAAGTATTCTGTAAGAGGTCTTCCTGTCAGAGAAGCTGTTAGAAACTGACTGTTGAGGATGTGTTACTGGAATAGATATTGAAGCTTAGAGGTAGCTTTGCCAGCTTTCTCTATACAGGTCAGCACAGTGCCACAGAGATTAAATACATTTTCACAGAAAAGCCAAAAAATCATTTTAATTGAGCCTGAACCTTGCAGTAGAATATTCTTCTCTTAAAATAGCAAATTTCTTAAGGTAGAATGTTCTAAAAGACCTTGAAATGTGGCTTTTAATACTGACCTCAGATAGAGAAAAAAACCAGTTATTCACACTTTAGTGCCATTTAATCTTCATGATACAGAGCTACTTCTCAGAAATCCTTCTCATCTTTCCATTTCCACTTTAAATTTGTTAACTTTTTTCCCATGATTAATATATGAGATGTATACTTAATCCTAATACTTACAGCATTAGAAAAGAGGAATAAATGTTTAGACCTTTATTTTAAAATTAAGAATGGGACAAAACAACATGGTTTAACTTTAAAATGTATTTATTTTGTATGAATTTATACTTGCTCAATTTGTATCTATAATTGTATTAAAATCACTGGCAACTTCTGGGACAGTATAAATCCTAAGGACAAAGTTATTCCCTCAATTGTGTCTACGTAATAAGGTTTGAATTTTCCCTGAAACGTCAACATCATCTCTAAAGGTCTTACTTAGCACTTTGTCAGAGTTGGCATGATTGTCATAATTGCGTCACGTTGGTTTTGTTTTAGTTTTTTTTAATGGATTAGATTTACTTTCAAATAAAAAAATACTGATTAGTGACATTTGTGCATTGCAGGCAAACCCCCCTTCACCTTTTCACTAAAACAGAATACAGGGGCTATAGAAGAACACAGCTGACTTGAAACAAATCTAAAATCAGAGAAAACTGTATTTATAAGATGGAATTGTGTTGGTAACGGAGCCTAAACACTGTCCAAATTATGCCCGTGGGGGTCTCTACAAAACAGAAGGAGGATTTATCCAACTCTTTGACAGCTAGAGTGAGGTATTGTAGCACATACGGTCTCCAGGGATGCTGCTGCAAGTAAGGGGAGAAATGCCTTGTTCTTCAAGTATGCCCTGCTGGCACAAACCACTCTTGAGGCAAAAAATAAATCCATAAGCAATGAACTTAGCCATGATTAGTAATGGATGGGAAATAAGCAAGACAGCTAGGGACTTTTATTAAGATAACTCCTGTTTACCAGAAAAATACCAGAAAAAAGAAGAATTATTTCCTCCCTCATAATAAAGTTTGCTCTCCTCCACAAGACTTGCAAGACACAGTGGGACTTTTTCAATATGATTCAGCTCTCAAATGTCTGGATCCAGGAACAGGTTCCAGGCTGTCCTTTTTAAATTGTTAGTTTCACAAATCTTATCCAACAGTCAAAATAATATGCCCTGAAGAAAAATTTTAAACACAGAAGATACTCTGGATCCTGAAATTTGCTTATGAGTGTCTGACTGCAGGTGTATAAGAGTCTGTCAGAATTGCCTCAACATGGTCATCACGGACTTGGACACTTCAAGGTACAGAACTGGACATTAAGACACAAGAAGGCACCCTGAATCTGATCAAACTATTATAGCAGAAAAAGCCAGGAACACCTATGCCACGCAGTAAATTGTGTGGTGCTATTTCTGTGCTACTTGGTGCAGAACAGTTAACATTAGAATGTCCAGGAAGACTGATGACCAAGTGTCACTTTGACATCGATGAAGAAATCAGGTGGACTTTTCTCATTACAGTACTAGAATATACCCTCTGGCCAAAAACTACTCGCCTCCAGGGAGAGCACGTCCTCAGACTTTCCTCTTTAGACAAGTGTGAAAGCCTGGCTCAAAAAGCTAGAGATTGTCAGAGCTCCACAGGATAGAGTGGAGCCAGGTGTGTTGCTTGGCATAAAAGATGGCTCCTTAGCAACCTAACTGGGGGCAAGCTCATAGGCAAGTCTTCAGAGCAAGGTTTCAGGAAACCTGGTGGAAGCCAAAAGAAACCAAAGCAGCAAGAAACACTTTGTAGATCACACAACTGATGGAATGCTGTCCAGAAGTTCAGAAGACCAATGAATGCTGCCTATGACCCTGCAGTGGTAGCTCTTGTCCTCTTTCCACTCTTCGCTTTACTTTACTCTTTGTCACTTTTCCACCGCTGTTTTCTTTGTACCACATGCTGCTTAAGGGGTAACACAATAAAATTGCACTATTGAATTGAAGCGTAGCTCCCTTGGCGTGGTCTCCTTGCATATGTGTTTTGCACTTCGTGTAGGTTCACCTTGCATGGACCATGACAATGCATCATTATCTTTTAAGAGAAAGACTAAAAAGTTTGTGTTATAGAAGTCAAGTTTTGCCATTGAAAGTCTGTATTTAGAATTTGTGCATTTTTTACTTTAAATAACATTGCAGAGCAAGATAGATAACAGTTTTCTTCCATGTAGTTGCTCCACAGTCAAAACTGTCTGGGTGGGATTTACAGGTACAGATAGATAAAGTAGAAATACACGAGTTATACATATATAGATATAAATATACAGATATAGATGAATAGCAATGTCATATCAATGAGCAAATGTGAATGGGCAAGCATCTGGGTCATCCTGGTTTCTCAACAGTCAGGACACAAATATTGTCAATTGTCTTAACAAGGGCAACTAAGATACCTAAATCATAAAGATATCTAAATGATGAAGATATCTAACAGAAGATGTCTAAGTGATATCTAGATGAAAATATCTAAATTCTAAAGGTAAGTCTTAAGAAATTTAAATGCTGTACCATAGTCTTTTCACTAAAGTTATCACTTTCTTTCCCTAAATAAGCCTAGCAAATCTACAAGTGCTTTTCATTTTGCAGTTCATTTCAGCAATTTACAAGGTGAGGTAAGCATCAAGAGGGCCAACAGTATCCTGGGGTGGATCAGAAGGGGGGTAGTTAGTACATTGAGAAAGGTTCTTGTGCCCCTCTACTTTGCCCTCGTGAGACCACTTCTGGAGTACTGTGTCCAGTTCTGGGCCCTTCAGTTCAAGACAGAGAAATGGAACTGCTGGAGACATTCCAGCCCAGGGCCCCAAAAATGATGAAGGAAGTGGAACACCTCCCTTACGAGGAAAGGCTGAGGGAGCTGGGTCTCTTTAGCTTGGAGAAGAGGAGACTGAGGGTTGACCTATGATCCTATGATCCTATGATCCTATGACCTCATTAATGTTTATAAATATGTGAAGGGTGGGTGTCAGGAGGATGGAACTAGGCTCTTCTCAGTGTCATCTAGTGATAGGACGAGGGGCAATGGGTGTGAGCTGGAACATAGGAGGTTCAATATAAATATGAGAAGGAACTTCTTCCCAGTGAGGGTGACACAGCACTGGAAGGGACTGCCTAGGGGGGTTGTGGAGTCTCCTTCTCTGGAGAAGTTTAGAAGCCATCTGGATATGTTCCTGTGTGACTTGCTGTAGGTGATCCTAGATCATCTAGGTGATGCAAGGGGATTGGACTGGATGATATTTCGAGGTCCCTTTCAATCCCTAATGTCCTGTGATTCTGTGACACTCACAAGATTCCTGTATGAGTCCTCTGACTAAGGAGGGCTCCTGCATAGTTTTTTGTGTACAGGAGAGAATTGTGCTAAGGGGAAGATCCATTGCAAAACATTAGACAAGAGTTTTACTATTGATGATTTTTCCTGCATTGTATGCTTGCACACACAGGAAAATTTGGTCGAAGTTAGGAGAAAACCCCCAAGAAGCAGGGACTCTAATAATTTTTCAAACTAGTCTGTCTTTAAGAGGACTATGGACTGTTCTGAATTGTTTATGATTTGATTAAAGCTACCTGCAAAGTAATGAGATGTAGGTCTTCGCTACTGGTGTAGTACCATTTTGTTCCATATGCTGTCTTTTCACTTACTAAAAAAATTGATTTTTTTTTTTTCTAGATAAAAAGGAAATTATTTCATACTTCTGTAATGGTTAAAGGATAAGTAATAAAAATAATAAGCATGGGACTGAGTGACAGCAAAAGAAGGAGGGAATTGGAATCTAGTTTGTATGATGCTTAGATACCCAAAGGTGTAAGCCTTGAAATATCTTGTTGATAAGATATGTGATGGCCAAATATTATCCACATGGAAACAGCACCATCTTACTAGCTTAGTTATGCTTCTGTGGGACTTCTCCAAAAATGCCTCTACTATGGAGATAAACACAAGCTGGTGTTAGCAATTCCTGACTAATCAAATAATAAAATTATTCATTCCGAGGTGAAGATACAACAGCTTTTCAGTACTTTACAGTACCTGCTTGTTCTTTTGCAGTTCATAATTCCCACTACAACCTATGAAACACCGGTTCACAGAACTTGAATTGGAGTTGAGGCCCATGCTTAGTTTAGATCGTACTGTCTCTATTCCTCAGGAGTGTTCACACCTTTTTTTTTTTGCATGATGGCAAAAGCAGAGCAGTATCATCACTATATCCTTCAACTTGTGAATCACCTCCTGCCAGATATCTATTCAAAATTGTGTTTGGTTACCTTTAAAGCTAGTACCACCGTGTACATCTCTTGTTCTGAGATTTTCACACCCCTCAATTTCTGGAATTTAGCATTACAGTGCTACCTTTGTCATTTTTCTTACTTTCAAATCCTACGTACCTACACACTTGTCTGCGTGGGCATGTGCATGGGGATTACAGCATTAAACTTTATCATATTTGTTTAATGCCAGCTACTCACAATTTCAACAATTTCAAGTACTTCCAGATTGCACATTGATGGGTGTGCAAAGGACACCAATAATAATGATAATAAGGATAATTTCTGCAACTGGGAAGTGAATTTTTCTGAGTTCAGCTGTTCCCACAGGGTTTTCTTTGCATGCAAATTAGATATAGAAAATAGGCCTATTCTGATTTTGAAAATGACCTGAAATAGAGACTGACAGAGCTGTGAGAATCTAATTTCAGCCAAGGTAACTGGCACGGTTTAAACCAAGCACCGCGCAGCCTCTCACATAAAACATGTCATTGGAGCAGGACAATCTACAGCAAAAGGCCTGAGGACCAAGCTGAAGAAAAAGAAGGGCTCATTCACTACTCGTGGTCACAGGCAAAAGTGAAACTCAACTTGGGAAAACAAAATTAATTTAATTGAATGACAAAAAAAATCACCAATTAGAGAGAAGTACAAGAGGTTCTTATTTGCATCTTTCCAGGCCCAGCTCTGCTACTTCCTTTACCTCAGGGGGAACACCCCTGACAGTTCTTTTCCCTGTGGCAAAGTAGTGTGTTGCCTGTTCAGGAGATAGTCCTCCATGAATTTCTCTAATGATCTTCAATCTTAGAAGAAGTAAAGTAAAGTAAATGGAAAGAGTAAATCTATAATAATTCAGTGCACAAACATACATGAATATGCATAGAGACACACACACATAGACATTTACACCGAGGTGTTTTTTTTTCCCTTAAATGCATATATAAGTTTGGGGGTATTTTAGGATCTGAAATTGATGAGTTTTCTGAAAATGCCTTGGGGATCTGTATTATCTCTGTATGTGAAGACTAACTTTAGAATCATCCTTATGTGCTATGTATCAATATTACATAATTATATTTTAACTGATCTTTGGAATCAATGACTCTATTACTTGCAGAGAGAAAACCAGATTTGGGCTTCACACAATTCTTGAGTCAAACAGATTGGATCAGTCCCCATTCTGTTGCTGTCAAAAAGAAAAGCATAAAAGCTGGAATCTTGAGCCTTAATCTTGCTTCATGTCCCTTGTCTTCTACTTCTACTGAAGTTAATGAGAGTTGAGGGTATCCAGTACTATGTAGAAACTGTTGGGCAGCTCATGGGAATGTGTTCTTTATTAATTATATTTTCTTTGAACTTCAACATTTAAAATTCATCTCCCCCCATCTTGCTAATATTTATGCAAGAGACCAATTTTTCACATGTGCAACATGAAGAGTAATTCAGTTAAGTTATTCAAGTATAGGGGAGTTTGGAATCAGGTTCACTGTCTAAAGACCAGCGTCTTTGGAAATTTTGCCTTCACAAATTTACCAACACCATAACAATTTATTATCGTGCTTTTATGAATTATAACTAAAAAGTAAAAATTGAGTAAAAATCCTAGCAATGTGGATGAATTTTACTGACATTTTTTAAATAAAACCCTCCTTTGTTCGCATGAGCCTTGTCTTTTAAGACTTTCTGAAAGTGATAGTTGGTCTTGAGGAAGAGCAGGCTTTGAGAAGGAAAACTCAAGGGAAGATAGTGTGGAGGAAATGTCCAAAGCACTTGGTTAACTGTTCTGTATCTTTCTTCACCAATAAGTTTCTCTTTTTAAGCTTTCAAATTTACCTTACGGAACATGTTAAAAATTTATATTCAAAGAAGTGTCTAAAATAGTCACAAATGAAGTACATTGAATTTGAAAATAGGTTCTTCCTACTTAAGTCCTTTAAGACTTAGGGGAACAGTAATTTTCTGACAATATTATAATTGTTTATTGTTTCAATTGAGGAATAAGAATGCTGTTGTTAAGAGATACTTTAAAACTTAGTCTTGAGTCACAACCCAAGTAAGCAGGTAGAGTAAATAGATTACAGAAGTTTTCAAGATATCCAGTGACACAGTTCAGTTTTTAAAGCGCAGTTCAATTCTCAGTGAGACATGGAAAATTTCTCAGTTCCCAGCATTTCCTGCAGCAATCTTAATATATGTTTAGCAACTCCTCATATTGCTCAGGAAAGGAGTTATTTGTCCCCATGAAATATTTGAAACCATGGTATATCAGCTGGTAGATTTATCTGCAAGCAAAGGCAGACCTTCAGAGACAAAAATGCTTCAGGACAGAATCCAGAAAGGCAATATAGATGATAGATGATACAATACATTTATCTGGGACACCTAGACTGCCATCTAAAAACACTTGTAGATCTTTTTTGTTTTGCCTGGGTGAAGCTAGGTGCCCTAAATTGAGATCCAAATCAGGCTCAAAAGCAGTTGTCTGCAGAAACTCTGCCTAGACAGAGAAGGCAGACTCCTGAAGTGGGTAAAGAGACAAGAAGTTGATTATTGTGCACCTTGCCAAGGGCACTGGGCTTCTGGCTCCAAAGAGTCTGGCTCCAAGAACTCAATATCCACAAGCCAGGTTGTTACTTGAAAGAAAAATTCAAGTATCTTACTCAGTAAGAAAGAAGATTGTATTTTCTTTTACTTGGAGGACCCAAGTAACTATAGACCTCCATCCCAGGCAAGGTGATGGAACAATTTGACCTTGACTCTGTCTCTACCCATAGCAAGGACAGGAGGGTCATTAGGGATAGTCAGCATGGCTTCACCAAAGACAAGTCATGCTTCACCAACCTGATAGCCTTTCATGAGGACATAACCAGCTGGATAGATAATGGCAAAGCAGTGGATGTGTGTATCTTGACTTCAGTAAAGCATTTGACACAGTCTCCCACAGCATCCTTGCAGCCAAACTGAGGCAGTGTGGACTAGATGATAGAGTAGCGAGGTGGATCATGAACTGGTTGCAGGATAGAAGCCAGAGAGTAGTGGTCACTTGGACAGAGTCTAGCTGGAGATCTGTATGTAGTGGAGTGCCCCAAAGGTCAGTACTGGGACCAGTCCTATTCAACCTATTCATTAATAGATGAGGGATGAGGGATTAGAGTGCACTGTCAGCAAGTTTGCTGATGACAGAAAGCTGGATGGTGTCACCGACCACCCAGCAGACTGTGCTGCCATTCATCGAGACCTGGACTGGCTGGAGAGCTGGGCAGAGAGAAATTGAATGAAATTTAACAAGTGCAAGTGTAGAGTCTTGCATCTGGGAAGAACAATTCCAAGTACCAGTATAAGCTGGGGACTGACCTGTTGGAGAGCAGTGTAGGAGAAAGGACCTGTGTGTGCTGGTGGCCAGCAGGATGACCATAAGCCAGCAGTGTGCTGTTGTGGTCAAGAGGTCCAGCAGCATGCTGGGGTGGATCAGAAGAGGGGTGGTTAGTAGATCAAGAGACATCCTTCTCCCTCTCTACTCTGCCCTGGTGAGACCACATCTGGAGTATTGTGTCCAGATCTGGGACTCTCAGTTCAAGAGGGATGTGGAGCTGCTGGAGGGAGTACAGAGTAGAGCAACAAGGATGGTAAAGGACAAGGAGCACCTCCCTTATAAGGAGAGGCTGAGGGAGCTGGGTGTCTTTAGCTTAAAGAAGAGGAGACTGAGGGGTGACCTCTATAAATATTTGAAGGGTAGTTGTCAGGAGGATGGAGCCAGGCAGTTCCATATAAATATGGAAGGAGGTTCCATGTAAATACGAGAAGGAACTTCTTCCCTGTGAGGGTGGGTTGTGGAGTCGCCTTCACTGGAGATGTTTAAGACCTGCCTGGATGTGTTCCTGTGCAACTTGGTCTAGGTGATCCTGCTGTGGCAGGGGGATTG
>JAOXOE010000874.1:22307145-22320572 GCA_028565055.1 Phoeniculus purpureus
ATGGAGCCAGGCTCTTCTCAGTGTCATCTAGTGATAGGACAAGGGGCAATGGGTATGAGCTGGAACATAGGAGGTTCAATATAAATACGAGAAGGACCTTCTTCCCAGTGAGGGTGACAGAGCATTGGAATAGGCTGCCCAGGAGGGTTGTGGAGTCTCTTTCTCTGGACAAGTTTAGAAGCCATCTGGATATGTTCCTGTGCATCTTGGTCTAGGTGATCCTGCTGTGGCAGGAGGATCTTTTGAGGTCCCTTCCAATCTCTAATGTTCTGTGATTCTGAGAAACCGAAGTAAAGACACCAAGACATCAATAATCTTGGCTAGATAGACAAGCTTGATCCTTGACCTGGCTAGGTAATGTTATTTTGCATTTGGTTTCTTTCTACTTCCTACCAGTTTCCAAAACAAGCATTGCAAACAAGAATATATTTTCCCTTCATTAACTGCTCTTCCTGGATTTCTGTAATAGGAGGTCTGAAAGAAATAACTGCTGTCCTAACAGTCCAACAAAAATTCCCTACAACATACATTTCTCAACAGATGAGGTAGTCCCAAATAAAATTCTTGTGAAAAGCATTTATTCTTTTCTTCTTTTTTTTAAATTTATTTGAATTCCCACATGACCACTGTGCATAGTCCTTTCTCAGTTCTTTCCTAGGACAACCTGTGTATTTTCTCCTAGGTGATTTCAACACACTACATCCATACATCTTTAGTCCATGTTTAAAATTTGACATATGCTTATAATAATTTCCTGCATTATTTTCACTTTGTTACTACAGTCCCTGGATCCAGCGTTATCGATCATTCTTGGTCCCCTGATCCATCCCTGCTCTGCAATTCCTTGACCCACTGTATTTTACCTCTTCAGTCAACCATAACTTCCAGGTCCACTCAGCAATACTCATCACTGTTTTCCTAGAACAGAGAAAGTGAATGGAGAGAGACAAGAGCCATTCTGCCTCCTTTTCCTTTGCTCTAGGCAGCAAGAATCTTATCAAACTCCTTATCTTCAGAAATTAGATTATATTGGGGCAATAAACCCAGGAAAAAGGGGCAGGAAATTCCTAGGACAACATTTTTAATAATTTCAGCATGAATTCCTGGGCTTGAGACACCAAAAGAACCAAACATCAAAAACAAGTGAATAAAGAGAATGAGTATCCAATTCTTACCTATGCTGCCTTGAAACACTGTTGACCTTTGTCCCATAATTTTAAAAGTACCATAGTGTTTGGTGATGCTGGGATACTAATTACTGGCAGGTGTAATACAATATTCCAGTGGCTGCACTGTCACTACTCTCCACTCATCACAAGCCATAACATCTCCTCATACCTGAAAATGTAGACAGAACATTTCAACTTAATGCTAATATTTTTTCTGTTTCTAAAGTAGACAAGGCAGATGCCCACTAGGTTTTCTGCACAGCTATCACAGAAATTAATCAAAAAAGAGAGCCAGAATAAATGAAGTCTTTGTGAGAAGATTGTCCTTCCAGTTACAAAAATGGACAGGTTTTGCAATGTGTCATTTAAAAGATGGTTCTGATAAATCAGACGGCAGCTGTTTCCAGAATCGAAATTCCTAACAAAAAAGCTTTCTTTAATGACCTTTCCACTGAATTTCTCTATTTCAACTTTTTTCCTCCACTAAGCACTCTTTGCACCCATTTCTAAAGTCTGTAGTCGTACCTTGCTGGTTCATGCACTGAACATAGCTTGCTCTTATGTCATTGCAACATTGCTCAAGACATCTAATCTGCTTATCCGTTTTCCACAGGTGGTTATCGAGTGCACACACTTCATTAACTTTACCTATCTTGTCTTCTTCCAACCGCACTGTTAAAAATATGAGAAATCACAAGGCTCTACATTCATTGTATACTGAACGTCAGAACAGCTCATACATGTTTTTACCACTGTTTTTTGGAAACCAGCTGCACCAAAAATGCATTTTTAACATCATAATCAAAGCCCTTTCTGAGAACCTTCTTGCAGAACTTAGAGTTACATTTGACCAGTCATTTCTAAAGGCAGTCCAGCAAATGTCCTTTCTTTTTCTAACAAGATGGACTAATTGAAATTGTAGTCCACTTACAAAAAATGGTGGGTATAAAAGGGAAAAAAAATAAGCGAGATGATAATAGCCTGATACCATAAATTTAACACTGGAATAAACCACTAGCAATGGAAACATGCTCAGAAAACAACGTGCGGTATCCGAGGTTGCCAGTTCAGCACTTAACTTGCAGATTGTCTAAAATTGTTCTGTCTTTTGAATCGCTTCCTCAGTGTGAATTTATTCAAACAATCTCTGCTGAAAATTTGAAATTATTTAGAGTGCTCATTCTCTGAAACATAATGAAAATAGCATGAAATGGCATATGCTGTTAAGACCATAGGAGAGACTTTCAGTTGTTGAGTTACAGTAGTCCAGTAATTACTAGCAAAGCAAACCTTACCATAGGGACAACTGCATCCATATTCAGAGCTGTATCACCTAAAACTGCAAACTAAACAGGAACATGTGGGCAGCACAAAAACTTATTTGCTTGCAAGCTTCCCCAGGACAAAGCATATTCTTGTCTATGCAGTATTTGCGTCATGCCCCACCTGATAACAGGGAAGAGATCTCCTATAGATTTTTAAGATCATCTGGGTTGCCAAGACACATTTTTCCCCTCCTATTTACAGTTAAAAATATTTTAATCACTGTATGTGAATATTTATAAGGAATTAATTTCCCTAAAACAGACTATTTCTTCCTCAAGTTACAAGAGTAGGGACAACACCAAGCTCAATCTCATGTAAACAACTTTAGCAGCTCTTGCACGTTAGAGGAATTTACTGGATATATCCTCAGTGTATTTCAATGGGCCACGGGCTGGGAGTGGTAAGTTGTCTACATGTATTGCTCACCAGTACAAGTCTTGCAATTACATTTTATAGCTTAATTTATGCTATGTGACATGCGTATTTTCAACAGGCAAAATAGTTGTGACTTTAATTGTAATAGTACAGTTACATAGTTATGCTGTAGAACTTAAGAAAACAATTACAGTTAACAAAGTAGGGCAAGAAATGTTTAAAACCTATGAAACATCACCCTTTGCTGAACTCTTTACCACAGTGTCATGTGGAGAAGTAGAGAAGTCGGCTACAAATGGCCTATTTATTAATTTTATTTTCAAACCAGACAAACATCTGTATGTTAAAATTTGTATCCCATAGGCTCAATTAAAAATATAAAACCACAGGAAAAAAACCCCCAAAACTCAACAATCATATTATAGCAAGAGTCTTCCATCAAGTAAGACAAAAATTCAAATCAACGTAGCAGAGGGAACAAGGTCCTGAATGTTTCAGAGCAATCCTCTCCTGCTGCTATTATCCTCCCTTAACACATGAGAAAGTAAAGTATGTTCATAGACATCACCTAGGTGTATGGACTAAAGTGGAATGATCTACTTATATAGAGTTTTCCTGTTCTTAAAGAATTGTTGGTTTGTACTATGAATTTTCTTTTAAGTGTTTGTATACTTTTTGAAAGGTACTGACTTACAGAAATAGTAATTGAATGTTGGTAAGCAATTATTCTGTTAAACAATATCCAGATTCAAACCATCTCCAATTCAGCTTCTGCCAGCAAAGATCCTGTATGCCACAACCTATTTGTTAAAACAATGTCCCTGTTCTTATGACTTGTATGATCTCTTCTTAACTGTCTGCCTTTATATCTCTTCTTGCTTCTATGAAACATTTACCATAAAATGCTATGCAAATATCCCAAACAATAGCCAAAATAATAATAGGCAAATGGGTCAGGTCTCTCTTTATTACAGTGTATATTGTGATTTGCCCCTCTCAAAGGAGTATTCTCATTTCAGGTATGTCCACAGAGCTGGCTGCTGCAGCAACAGGAGTATTAACAGAAATATTTTGTTTTATGTCTTGCCACTGTTCTATTCTAAATTCTATTACCATGCTGCTTTTAGTTTAAGGAAGTAAGAAGACACTAATCTTGTGACAGAAATTTCAGTCTAAGGCTCCATTTCAGCAAGGTGAAAATGCGTCTGCTTAATTCTGAGAATACGTAAATAATATTCAATAAGTTCATACAGGACTGAAGAACCAAGAAAATAAGGACTCTGTGATTAAAAACTGCACAGTACCACTGCAGTAGAAAGTCATGACCAAGAAAGCTCTTAGCCTACAACCTGCTTCATCGAGGATGTGGGTGGTTAGAACTAAATAATTTTTCAAAACTTAACTATTGGTTATCAAGGTTACAAAGCTTGAGATTAGTGAATCTGAGCACTCTTCAGCTGGCTAGGAGATTCTGCAGTCCTCAGACTGATCATATGGCTGTGTGGAAACAGCAATGTTATCTACTTTCCCTTGAAACAGGTAAGAAACTCATACATTTGCTTTTTCATCACAGCGTGACACTGAACATGTGTTTTTTGTGCAGCTTAAGCTGTTAACCTGCTGCCTGTTCTGCTTTCCTTATTGGTAATCTATAGAATACTGTGAAACAGTTAAAGCTGTCAGTGGTGGGCTTTTTTCCTATATTTTCAAACGCTTGATGTTTCCAGGCCAGAAATAGCACCTTAAAAAGCACAATCAACAGCTTTATTCCTTAGGTACAGCCTAGTGTGTATCACAGATTCACTTCTGTAAAGAGCATAGATACAGTAAATAAAGACATATCTTGGCAGAAAAATCAACGATAATTTTTGAGAGTGATTTAATTTATCTGTTTTAATGGAACATTACTTATTCCATATATAATACAGACACATGCACACATATATAATAAGCACCCTTTCTTCTAAGGAAACACCACCTCTGTCCTAAAAAACCCTGTAATTTCAGATGTGTATGCATTCCTTGCCTACAGATCTTAGGGATAAAAGGACTGCAAAAAGTCAGTGGTCAACAGATTCTCAGCTATTTTTTCACTGTGCGTAGTTAAAGAACCTTTAATAACATTAAACATGTGGAGGCATTTTTTCATACTTGATATCTAAATAAATATTATATTACGGAATCATAGAATCACACATATTGTAAAAAATCCTTAAGATCATCAGGTTCAACCGTCATCTTAATGAAGAAAACCCACTAAATAAGTAGCACTTAAATAAACTTTCGGGCACAGAAAGTGAATAGATCATTTGTGAAAAGGTGTGTTCATATACCAAACACACAGCCAGAAAAGCTTCTTCCTACAGGCAGTGCAGTCACAGAATCACCTGTAGAAGCCAGGGAGAGAAAGAGCACCTAGACTATTTCCTCCTGTGAGTGTTTCTCTGGAGAAACCTCTTGCTTCAAATTAAGAAGTAGCCGTCTGAATCTACCCAGCTAATTTAGCTAGCATAGATTGGTATCTAAAGTTGAGGGATGGAAATACCCCCTTAAATCCTAGATTACAAATTAAATTCAATTATACTTGTAGAGTCTGCCATTAAGATAGTATGCTGTAACTCCTTGTTCCCTTTTCTTTCCATTAGAGAGGGAGTTTATTAAAAACACTATAAAAGATGTTTTAAAAAGAAAATCTTTAGTGTGAGTTGTCTCATTAGTTTGTATATATATTTATTTTTTTCACTAAAAAGAATCACAGTAATGGGTTTTTTTCCAGTTAGGAGAAGAAAATTGAAATATACCTCAATTATAATTTTTATCCCCGTAATTCAACCCCATGCTTCCTTTAACTTAGTTTTGTATGAACTTCTCCAAGCCTTTTCTTAATATAATTTTTCTTTCCAGCATTTTGATTCCATTTGCGGAATCATTTGGTATTCTTCAGCCTAGAACTCTACTGAAAAACCTTTGTCAACCAAACACATAACAGACCCTGATCAGCTCAATTTTTACCACAGAGTAGCATTACGCTCTCTGAGCAAAAGTCAGAAACAGTTTAGTACTTTTATACCTATTTAATATATCTGTGTACACAATTCTTTTCTTGACAACATGTTCAGTGTAGAGTGTTAACCTTTTCACAAATACCAGAGTTTATTATTTGCACTGGTTTCATTAATACATGTTGTCATTATGGAGTTAATGAACTCTACCCTTTCTTTCTTTTCCTTGTTTTTGTTTCCCAGCAAATATATTTTCTGTGGACTATTTAATATTTTTTCTGCATTGATTCTGTGCAACCACAGAAAGACCTCTGAATTTACTGCCTAAAAATAAACATGTTACCCTGCCAAAGACAACCAAGTCTACAGAAGCACCTGCACACAGTAGCATATGTTTTCAATCTTGGGAAGCTGAAGCAGCGAGTCAGGCCAACAACCATTGTAAAGGTTTAATTTCTAATGGTGGGGCTATAGAGTGCATAGATCCAAGTCTGGGTTAAGACCAATGACTAACTGCAGTCTTAGCCCAACCTTAGTATGCTCTTGGGAAACAAATACAAAATTGTTCCACTATTTTTTTTTCAACTGAAGATTTGCTTCTCCTCATACTTCACCCAATTTCTATTCCATTATATCCCAATCAAGGTTTATTTGTTGGGTTTTTTTCCCACACTCCATACTTTGATTGAAGTCCTGAGCAATCAGGGTGTTAGAAGAGGTGGAAGATGACATGAAAAAGCAAGAAAACATTTATAGATGGTTTTTTTTGAACTTGAAAATCACATACATTTTATTCCATTAATGTTTATTTGTATTATAAATGAGTATGGGGAAATGACAGACATATTTTTGCAAATTGTTGAATAGACAAAGCTTATTATTAGCCATATTCAGCCTTTTCTGAGACACATTGCCTACCAGATACAACTACAAGATAAGTCTGTGATAGTATTTGCTTTTTCAATCTAAAGTAGAAAGCAATCAGTAGTGGAGAGAGATTGCTTTTTTATAGGGGAAGATTAATAGAAATAAATCTAAAAAACAAGTCTAAATATTTCCCAGTCAAACCTCTTTGTTTTGCCAAAGCTGTGTACTACTGAAATTTACACATACTAGTGAAAAGAAAGCATAAAGAATAAATACAGTACTTAGACTTGGATTTCTTGCATATATTGTTTTAATGTTCTGTGAATTCACATGTGTTTGCACCTGCTTATAAACAGATCATTTACAGTAAGACTGATGCTTTTCAAAAAGGGCAGTCATCATGCATATAATACTGGCAAATATAATGCTATATAGAACTTACCTGTTAGTGCAGTCCTGTCAGCTGTGTGCCATTTGTGTATACACGTCCTTTGGATAGAGGATTAAACATTTTGTTTCCATGTTTGATCATAATTCACATTATTTACCAAATGGATCACCTATCTTTAAAAAACAACATTATAGAAATTCATTAATAGCAGAAAGAGTTCTCATGTATTCAAGCTTGACTAAAGTGCACTCAAGATGAAAGCATTAAATCAGATTGTAAATGGAAACTTCAGATTTTATAGGTTATAGCCATAAAGAAGAAAAAAATCTTTAAGAGGAAAATCAGAAGAATTAAGTAGATTATTTAGTTAGATGCACACATCTTAATTATTTCCCATAAAAAAAAAATTGAAAAAACCCTAAAAAGTTGAGCCTTGTTCAAAGAGGTGATCTAGTGTCTCAAGCACAAAATAATGCTTACCACACATCACAAGAAAATACTACGTTTTCCTCTGATACACCATTAAACCTCTTAAGTGCCAACAATGTAATTCCATGTAAAGGTTACCCTGTGCAAATGTTTCTCTGTCCACAGATTGGTTTTCTTTAATTTTTCTCCTTTTCTATATACAGCTTTAATTACGGAATTTGCTTACACTCTGGCTGTAGTAGTGTCTTGCCTTGATTACTGTTCTGCATGTTGTCTACCACCACTGAATTTGTGGCCTTGTGCGCAAAATCACATATAAAAGAACTCAAATGTATATTAAAAAATAATAAAACCACTTATTGTTTCTAAAATTTAACAGTATTTTACATGTAACCCTGTTTACTAATACAATTGTATGTTTACAGTTTGAACTCAACCCCAGTATCTTGAGAATGAAGTTACGTAGAGTATTATAACATCACTTGTAAAAAAAACCCTTCACACATTAACACAACACTGTTTTTCAGAGCATCTCTTCCATAGCGTCAAAAAGACAGATTTCTATATGTTTAAAAATCTACACAAGGAAGACCGTCATTCTTACAATGATTTTTTTCTGTTTATTACCCATCAAAAACTTTTGCATACCTTATTTTAAAATTATACTTCCTAACACTGAAGTCTCCAAAAGGAATAGTTAATTTAAGTAATTTTGTCTTTTTCTCTTAATGTACAAGGTCATTAATTGCTATTGGGACCTTCATAAACCCTAGTCTGTTGATGGGGTGAGAACTCTATTGTTAAATGTATTATGGCAGGGCTGTCTTCAGAGATTGCCTGCTTGATTGCTTTGTAAAGGCCCAATGGCACACAGCAATTAAAATCCATAGACCTTTATAACCTTACTGATGTTTTATGGGCCTTTTTGTGTCCTTCAGCGTGGTTTACCATTTGTGTGTCTCCCAGCGGATCTTCTTTTCAGAACTCAAAGTGGAATTTTTTTTTCCAGAGTGATAAAGCTAGTTATACATCATGTGAAAGGTTAATGACTATTTTCAAAAAGAGCATATGTTTAATGTCATAGGGTGAAAGTTGTAGTAAAGAACAATTAAGTAAAATCACTTGCCATTTTCTCATTCTTAAACTATTTAGATACTACTACTACTACATGCATGCAGTCCATTGAGTTGGTAAGTCACTGGTTGATTTAAAACTCTTCAATTCATTTTGAAATATAAGTTTACTTTCTTAAACTTCATTGGACAGTTTGCAGACACTCATATGCGTATGGAGTGAGAAAATGTCATCTCCAGAGCATAATCCCATACACCTGTTACCATGAAAATGCCTCTTCAATGAGACACGGAGAGTACCCTTTTAAAGAAGAACATGGAACGAATACTCAGTGATGAACTCTCAAAAGTGTTACCTTCCCAAAAGTTATATAGCTTATTTTGTCTCATTTATTTTTTTTCCCTTGATCTCTGCTAACAGTGGACTAACCAATTTAAGTAACACAAAACAACAATCTAGTGAGTGTGAACCATTATTTTGGTGTGCCTATAGTCTCACGGATAAAAGGTCTTTTCAAGAACACTTGAAATCTTTGAAGCCGTAACTGGACACTCTTTAATACTACTGATGTTCACGTTTAAAAATGTAGCTATTTTTCTGATATCTCATGAGATATTTGCAACGTATTTTCAGGGGGAGGAGAATTAACTTGTAAAATACTCTATGAAACAGCCATTAATTAAGAACCTGTGCTTTAATTGCATGAAAAATGCTACCATTAAAGGGAAATAATTAAATCTTTCCTTTTTTCTTTTAATTCATCTATATATGTGAACAGAGTAGTTGACTTCAGAGAAATAAATTATTCAACAATACTCTAATTGTAAAGTAACATATAGATAGATATTGGTAGAATTGTAGAAGAATTACACTTGAAACAGGAAACAAACTAGCCATTGATTTATTTTGAAGAAGTCTTTTGAGAACACAGTAATTCAACAAAGACAAATAGGTTTTCTAGCCTATAAAATGTAAAAAGCCTATTTATCTGTATTTCTATAGAGAAAAGACTATTTAATTATGCAGAATCTATGACTTGTTGATTTCTGTATCACTTGCACAATTTGTAAATCTAAAGTAGTGGAGTTTTTTTCCTCAATACCAGTCACTGTGGCCTCTCTGGGCCCCAAATTCCCTTCATCTTAATTCTGCACTGTTGTAAATTGGAGAGGATTTAGAGGCAACAAGTAGACATTTAGACATGCTCAGTAAATATACTAAAGCCCAGAGTTTTCATAAATAAAGACATTGGGCTTTAAAGACATAAATGGAATCCAAAAAATCTCTATTACTACCTGTGGCAAGAAAGATACTGATTCTCAGAGGCTAAGGAATGTGCAAACCAGTGATAGGGAGGGAAAGGATATCCTTTTACTTAAACTAATTGTATTTCATATCGAAATCAGGGCACAATGAATAAGGAACTTCACAATGCCAAAGTAACAAAGCCACTTTGTGACTTGGTCATCACAGCTGAAGGTCCCCAACAACTCAACAGTTAGTCATTTGGACCCAGTTTATATAAATACATGTCTGATCATCTCATGTCATGACCCACAGCATGCAGTCAAGTATCGTAGTCTCCTTGGCTTTTTATCTGCTATTATTCAGGGTTGTTTGATTATTAAGAGTGCCAGCTGACACAGAATATATTTTGTGGTCACATATTACTCTCACTTTGGTAAAGAACAGCAGTACGGTGTCTACCCTCACAGCAGGATACCTTTCTTCGTAGGATCCAGCTTCCATTCCTTATTTGACTTATAATAATTGGGACCACATCTGGGAAGAAAATCGGTTGACCCTCAAAATAGTATTTGTTTTGGCACTAGCAATTTTCATTATTTAGGCTTTATCTCTGAGGTTTGAAACAGGGATTAGAGTCATTGGTGCAGGTTTAGATAAAGAAGATTAAGCAGGTGATTGAACAGCATATTTCATTATAGTTAAGATCCTAAAGTGTGTCTGAAATGAGAGGTTTCAGCATTACTATGAGGATAATTAACTGGATCTGACTTCTTGCAAAAGAAATCTATTAGATTTTTTTTCTACTTTCTTCTCATGCCCCTTTCATAAAATTATGCCTATGTCTTTTCCCCCTGATTTTCTTCCTGTTTGTTTATTTAGAGAACTGTAGGATCTGTACCTAA
The DNA here is from genome assembly GCA_028565055.1 of Phoeniculus purpureus. NCBI lineage: Eukaryota > Metazoa > Chordata > Aves > Bucerotiformes > Phoeniculidae > Phoeniculus > Phoeniculus purpureus. The sequence continues at coordinate 22,317,929 of JAOXOE010000874.1, forward strand.
AAAATTGCAAGACTACGTATTTGCAGTGATGAGCAACTTAAGACAAATAGGGACTACTGATAATTTCTGTGAAGTGAAAAACACACAAGCTGTTCTAATAAAATACTACAACTGCTTTATTGACAGTTTAATATCTCATGTCGATTTTCTTTGCTGCTTTCTGAGTTGCTTTTGAGCTGATTTTATTTTTTAACATGTGTCCACAACTTCATGTAGTGTACAATACAAAGCTAAATTGGAAAGAATAGCACTCTAATGATTTAATCTAGGTGAGAGTATGATCCTCACAAATGCAACGAATCTTTTATGTGAGCAAAAGACCACAAAACAAACCTAAAGGAAATACACAAAATATTCAGCTACATTTCAGGTTTAAATACATTTTCATGAGTACTTCATTCAGAATGCTTTTATAACAAATTATGTAGTTTTTAAACCACATGTTCACAAGTATGGAATGATGTGCTTTCCCCACACTTCCTTGCTACAGGTTAAAATATACATTATCATCAGGATTTTGAAATATGTGTTCTAGTCAATATGGACTACGTCAGAGCAAAGAGGAAGAAAGTTAATAAACTAGCACAAAAGGTATAGCTGAGTTATATAAATCTAGCTAATAATTGTGAAAATAAATTTTCTACATCTTGGAAAGCAAGGCATTAGTACTGCTTACTCTGTACCTTGATCCTTAACACACTGTGGTGGCTCTCAGATACAATATGAACATAGTGACTCAAAACACTAAATCACATTTAGTGCCTCATTTATGTGACTCTGAAGTAATTCTCTTATGGTAGGAAGAGAGCTTTGGATAATAGCTGATTTATGTCATGATAAAGAGCACGTAGTACTCTCCTCAAAATTATTTCCTTGGATGGATCAACTTGGCAAAAATTTTAAGCAGAACTTTTAAACGTTTCCTGAAGACTTCAGTACTATGAAGATTGGCCTCGGAGAGCTGTGATATTTGCAGATATATGAGCAGTGTTTGCTGCATTCAGAAACATGTGGCTTGAAATTGAGACTATGGTCACTTTTGTGCTGTGGTGGTGACAGTATTTAATCACACTTCTGTGCTTCATTACTGAAAATACTGAGAATAGAAGCGTAAGTTCTACTGCAGATGTTTCTTCTTGGTAATGACAGGAACCTGGCTGGTCTAGCTTTAAGCAAAATAGCTGAATTCAAAGCTAAATTAAGGCTTTCTGACATGGATGAGCAGTGATTGTAAGCCAAATTCTTGAAATTAGTTGACATTTCATATGGCAATCAAAATGGATTCAATGAAGCGACTGAGCTGTCCATTGAGGTCCTCTCCACCATGACATTCATTTGGGAGAAGTAACTCATCAGACACACTTTGATTAAATCAGTTGAGACACTGTGGGAAAGTATACTTTTGGCAAAAAAATGAGTCTACTTTGAAAGATCTGAAGTTGGTGTTGAGATATTCTGAAGTACTGGGAATGAGAAACAAAAGAAAACTATATTTGGTAGCTGAAAACTGTGAGAGGAAAATTTTCTAACCTGATAAACAGAAAAAATGTAGGTTTTTTGGCATTCTTACTTGAGGAAGAGGTTAGCTACAAGAACCATGAAGCAGAAGTCTGAATTATTGCAGTAGTGTCCAAGTAAACAATTTTTAATTTTCAAACACTCTAATGTTAGAAGTTGTGCAAAGTAATATTAAGCAAGATAATGTATTGCAAGTGTTCAATGAAAATTTACATTTTACTGAGACAAACAAGCTTATTCTATTCAGTATCAATGATCTGCAGCAAGTGTGGAATGCAGTGTTCATTATAGCCTGAAACAGATTCCATTGCATTTGTTTTTGTTATATTTGGTTATATTTTTTACACAACTCTCCCTTGAGTTGTGACACATCAGAAAGCATAATGTGTTTCTCACAGAATTGTAGCCACAATAGGTTTTGTTTTGTTTTTACATTTCATTAATTTATAGGGGCTTCCAGTGAGACAAGATCAGTCAGAAAATGGAAGTGAAAAAAGTCTAAATTAATATTTAAAAGTTTTATTCCTAATTTGAAATCAAAGATTTGATTTTAAACACTAAATTTCTTTCAAGCCACTAGATAAAATGGTGAAAGATGTTAACATTGTGTATAATGGTATTTTGAGACATAATTTCTTCTCTTCTAAATGGTCTAATTTTACAAACGTACATAAGGATACAAAAAAATATACAGCCATCTTTCTTGAAATACTAATCAGCTATGAAACCTTTCCTTAGAATTATTCTGTTTCATAAAAAGTACAGGTCAAGGGACAGTGGTAAAGCATTTTTCCGTATATAACTCTTCCATTTCGAAAGACTTTTAAAAATATTAATTGCCTTTCATATGTTAATACACACAAAACAATAATCGGTTTTTGTTCTATATAACCTTTTTTCCTATAATCTATTTTCCTAAGCCACTGAAGACTTCTGTTATTTCACAGAGTCGTCATGGCTGGAAAGGACCTCCAGGGTCATCAAGTCCAACCTTTATCCTATTATGTAGCTGCTAGACCATATCCCTAAGGGTCGTGTCCACTCGTTCATTAAACACCTCCAGGGATGGTGATACCACCACCTCCCTGGGCAATCCATTCCAGTACCTAACCACCCTCTCAGTAAA
>JAOXOE010000874.1:22320672-22331976 GCA_028565055.1 Phoeniculus purpureus
TCCAGTGCTCTGTCACCCTCACTGGGAAGAAGTTCCTTCTCACATTGATGTGGAACCTCCTGTGTTCCAGCTGACACCCATTGCTCTCTGCAGCTATTGCACTTGAAGTTGTCTCTGTGATCAAGAAGCAAAGAAGCAGCACGTTGGAAGAAATACGCATACATAGGACATTTTACTCACCTTCTCTGGAAGAAAAGCAATTTAGAGGAAAGAGAGTTCCCTTTGCAGCCCACAGACTCTGGGAAAAAAATACTGAAGTCATTGGTTTATGTAGGTCAGGCACTCTACATGGTAAACCTGGCCTGGCACTGCACCTACTTGAGAGAAACCAGGGAAACAAACTCTAGCTGCACTAGAGAGGAACGTGCCCTGCTGCAGCACCAGACTCCTAATGATCATAAAAGAAATGTAGTACTTTTCTACAAGCTTCCTACAAGGAGGACAAGCATTGGGATCCTCCTGGAAGTGCCTAGAAAACAGGGATTTGTCTCTTATGTAATTATGTCTCTGTTACCACTCACCTTGTTAGAGCTGAGAGCTTTTGTTCCACGCACGCTCAGCTCTTGGGCAATTTCTCTGCCTGGGTGAATGGGAACCCTGAGTACACAAAGCAGCTGATCGACAAGCCAGCAGTATGTCTGTGCTAACAAAGCTTCAGGACAGTCTGCTGTCTTAGGGGCGTTGCTGCCTTACTCTCCGTTGAGTGTGGAGACAGCAGGAATCACCAGTTCACACTGGTCAGTGAGATAGTGCAACAGCATGTGTAGAAAGGTTAGAAAAGGCTTGGAGAGTTGTCGTGGGATAATTCTGAGGGGCTGACACTACACATGGCTGGTGCCTTGGGAACCAACACTATTCCTTCCCCTAAGGGAGGCAATGTGTGACCACCCACCCTTTTGCAGGTGAGCTGGCTGCTTCTGCTGGCTGCTACGTGTATTAGACATCATAGGATTTGGGTGAAACACGTCTCCAATTTCCTTTCCCCCATAACTTCCACATCCATGAGCACCATTAGCTTTGACTGCAGGAAAGCAGGGAGGCTGGGGAAAAGAAAGTTTACATTTCTTTTACCTGTGGCTACTAAGACAGCATCAGAATGAGAGGTGCTGGGGTGATACCTGTATCCTCCTTTGCACGTGGCTGACACCATTCTTTATGAGCCTCTTGTGTCAGAGTCTGGTCTGCAAAAACTCAATAAAATGTGGGGTGGTGAAGTTTCATGTGGTTTGAAACATACAGCAGTCATTAAATCTGTCTGTGGGTTGTCACCCAAGAAGACTGCACAGTGCTACAGAAAGCAGATGCCTTTACAGCCACTCATTAGAATCTAGTTAGCCTTTCGATTGCCTTTTCTCACCAGTCACAGTCCCCAAGCCCCCTACTGACTGACATCAGCTGTCTACGCGGCATCCCCATCCAGTGCAGACCACAGTGAGTGTGGAATCCAAGGAAGCTCTGCTCCCCCAAGAGCAGCAGCGTGCCTCGCAGCTCCCTGCACTAGCAAGGCACGCAGAACATTCCACAGAATGCAGCTAGAGCTCGCATCTCCTTTCCAAGGTGCATGTCTGCAGGATTTATGTGATGCATAGCTGCACACGAATGATTAAATTCTATGTACCAACACACAGCCAAATCAAAGTCACGCTGGACTAAACTTGGCTTGACCTGTGCTTTCACTTGAGTTCAGTCCGTGGCTGTTACGAGCAATTTTGTCGTATGACAACATCTAGCACCAATTCCTTCCTCGCTTAAAACCAGAGAAGGCTCCTTGCACACTGAACTAAGGAAGTAAACTCAATCTTTACGCCTCCAGGGAGAGTTTTCTGTATATAGAATCATAGAATATATGAATCTTATATTCTACAGAATATATGATTCATATATAGAATTCATATATAGAATTCATATATTCATAGACTATAGACTCATAGAATCATATATTCTAAGGAATGGCAAACCCCCATCGTCTGGAGAGCTACATGCATGTGGTCATGACCTTTCATGGCTCTCACAGTGCCTGGGGTCCCCCTCCTGCAGCTGCAGGATCCCTCTGCAGATGGTTTTTGGCTGCTGGCACTGTAAGCCAGCCTGTACGGTCACAAGCACCCGCCACAAGCATTCCCCCAAAATATGGAAGGTTCAACCCAATTTTCCTTTCTTTCCCCACCAGGAGGGGCTTCTTTGCTTTTAAATGAGCACTTACTAGTTTTTGTGGGGACGTGGATTGCTGAAACTCACCAGGCAGTGGGACTGTTTGTGACATACAGTGGTAGTCAGAAGAAGTGAGTGTCTGAGCGTGGTTTTAACATCTTGTCGTGGGGGTGGTGACTTGGCAGTGATCACAGTGGTGTCACTGGGAAATGGTGTCTCTTTCTTGCCTGGGAATCTCCATCAGACAGCACACACGTGCTTTAGCTCTTGTGTAGGTGGTTTCACCAGGCTTTGCCTTTTCTTGGCCAGTTAAACTGTGCTCTTTATCTCTAGAGGCAGGAGCCCATCCTGCCAGCAGGACATCTGTGAGCACGTGAGATGGCTAAAGGCTGGTGTGCAGATCATCAGCCAGAAGGGAGAAGGGACTGGTGAGGAAAACCTGGTGACTTGCCGGGCAGCAGGAGAGTTCCCCCCACCTCAGCCTCTCCACAGCTGGAGAAGGATTCTGGCCAGGGAATCCATCTACCCTGTTTACATGGGAAGGAGGACTTTGCTGTACGGACATGGACAGTTCACAACTCTCTGTCTTGGTGCCAGTGAACAGCCCCAGACATAATTTGTTAGTACAGCTGCAGCTTAGCTCTGTTAATCACAGCCTGTCAACAGCCTGCCATCCTGTACAGCTCCTCCTCAGATAGCTCCAGAGCAAAGAAATCATTAGTGGAAGAGATGAAAGAGAAGAAAGAGAACTTCTGCTGTTATTCCCCTTGCTTCTTGCACCCACCACAGACCATAACGTCCATGAGGTCAACAGCCGTTCGTTTTCCTGCACAGATCCCAGTTTGGGAAGGGCCAGTCAAGGAGATTACAGGCTGCAGACCAGAACTCCTGACCACACTAATCGACCTCTTCCATTCATTAGCCAAACGTGGTTACCAACCTAAGAACCCCCATAATAACACCCAGAGGGGTTTTTAATTCTGAAGAGGTGATTACTGATGTGCACACAAAGAGATCAAGCCAGCAGCAGAGCACAAACCACTTGTCTACCCCAAAAGCGTCCCTCTTGAACAGAAATCACGGCCAGCTGCATTAGTTTGTTTTCTTACTTCCTTCACCATCTTTGTGAGATTTGACACATCTATATGTGAACTTACTGATAAAATTACCCCATATTTATATAAGGTTAACTCATACTTAAGGATAAGATACAACTGGGTTTGCTTTTATCTGCTCCAGTCCCAGTCTCTTCAAATGAGTTAATCCAGCTCGTTCTACAGTGGTGGGTGCCATTCACATATTATTATTAAACCCCTAGACTGCTGAGTATGCATCAGAGGGCACACATCTAAATACAACACACAGCTCTCGAAATCTGTGTGAAGCTAATACTGTAATAATTTTATTATCTACATTATCAGACAGTAAAACTTGCTGATTTCTTATTGCTACTACTTTCTTATTGCCTTTCCAACCAGGAGCTGAGGACCCGCTGTGCACGCTGCCGAAGGGAATTCCATTCCAATTAGGAGAAAACTTTATCCCAAGACACTGTTAAAGCCAGTCCTTGGCAACTAAAGATACGGCCTCCAACATGGAGCTCACCTTCATTTGCTGAGAAACATCCTCAGAAAGACAAATGTGTTGAAGGGTAAAACTAGGGTGCCACCAATTTGGCAGTGGTGCCTTTCCTGTGCTCCTCCCTGCAGACACAAGAGCACGATCTCAGACCTAGTTTCACAGCAGCACTCCCAGGGGCCAGGTTTTCAGGCTGATTCTGCAAGAACACGAATCAGAGAAGGTGTTTGAGATGTGGTAAGCACACAGCCGCAGAGTCCTACAAAACACCCTCTGCAAAGAGGTTGTTCGGACGAAAATCGCACTGCTGCTAGCTGTCTTCCGTCAGCTCGAGAGAAAATGTATTTTGAAGTCCAAAATGTCTTTGTGCCCGAGATCACAAGGCTGGAAGCCTACTTCAGCTGCACTCTCATACAGATATATATATGAACAACTCATTTCCTAACCTCTGTGTTCTACATCTGCTCTCCCTTCCTGCACACAGTGCAGAGCCTCAGCAAAATGTGTCAGCACTACCTTCTTCAGGGTCACCTCAGATGCGCTGAAAGCTCTCCAGAGCAAAGCAAAACCCTATGTAGCAAGCAACACTGCACACTACCTTGCAGCTCCAGCTCACAGCCCTGTGTGATTGAGGTTGCATCTCTGGAGACATTTAAAACCCACCTGGACATGTTCCTGTGTGACTTGGTCTAGGTGTCCATGCCCATGACAGGGGCATTGGACTAGATGATCTTTCGAGGTCCCTTCCAATCCCTAACGATTCTATGATTCTAACCATAATGTGTCCCCTCAGCCTCCTTTTCTTCACACTAAATAGCCCCAGCTCTCTCAGCTGCTCCTGATAAGACTTGTTCTCTAGATCTTTTGCCATCTTTGGCCTTTCTTTTGACCTGCTCAAGAACCTGAATGCATTCTTTGTATTGAGGTGCCAAAAACTGAAGTAACATGGTACATAGAAAGTCTTTAGAAGTTTTTCCATAGAAAGCATTAATCAAAAGATCAAACTGGTATGCTGTCTTGAATCATTTTTTAATGTGGTAGTTTCTGAGCCAATGGGGACATTGGAGACTTGAATCAATCTTTTTTTTTTAATTATTATTATTACTCAAGCCTGTTGGAGGTTTATTTGCCCCTTATTAATCCAAATATTAACTTCACAAGAAGCTGGACAACATAATCCTGACATTACCTTGATGTGTCTCACTGTTTACTCACGTTAGGGAACCAAAGAGAGGTCACAAAATTCTGCCTTCCATCATAAAGAATGTGGGGTACTCTCCAGTACAGAAAGTAGAGGTAAATCTATCTAAATACAAGCAAAATACAATTACACATCTGGTAATCAGTGTTGGTGCAGGTGTTGCTGGAATAAGGTTCAGGCAGATTAATCATTTACACAGATTATGTCTATGATTTGTGATGGACTTAAGGGAGGCTTCCTGACAAGGATTGGAGAAGGATTGTTTGTGATTAACTTAAAAGGAAGGATAAAGCAATGCCATTATTTAGTAAACATTGTGGTCTGAATCAACATTTACTAACTGCTCGGTAAAGTCTTTCATGCTCAATGTCTTCAGCAGTCATGAAGAGTGTGGCTGGCAAGAATGTGCAAGAGAGGAACATCTCAGTTGAGCATGGTCCAATTCTGTGCTTGTGGTTTTGTACATACTAAGAATGACTGACCTACAGCCAGAGAGTGAGAATGAATTAGAATTCTCTAAACACAGATTCTGTTGCCATAATGTGCTTATAGGCATTATAGTGGAAATGAGTATCTGGAGGCAGATTTAAAGACTTGACCTAATGCCCTTATCTCTCAGACCTCCAATTCCAATCTAATGAACATATACCCATGATTATTTCTCAAATAATTTTGATCTAATTTTAAAGTGGATAATTTATAGTACTTGTAGAAATCTGCTCCAAGTTTTATTAAAATATTCAAGATTAGGAGAACTTTGAGCAAAATATATTTCCTTACTGTTCTACAAAGTCATACATATTTATAATATTAAAAACTCTTCAGTTGCTTTAATAATAGCATTCTGTTCCATAGATCTGAATACTAATGTTAATATATCTACAGCGTGCACTAGAAGGCTGTGCTTAGGATAATATATGCTTTAGACTTCCTAGTTTTTGTATACGTGTTTCTGATATTCATTGTTTTGTCTTTCAAAAAGGTCTTTTTTGTGATAAAAAACCACTTGTAAGCAAGAAATAAAATCATTGGGAAGAAAACTAATTTTTCTTTATAGCTCTGTAGAGCCCCAGCCTGGTAGACCTTTAGAACTTAGAATAAAATCATAGGATAATTTTGATTGCAAAAGACCTTTACGATCATCATCAGGTCCATCCATAAACTTTTCCGCTAAGGCTTATGCTTAACTGGTAAGTTAAACCAAACTGCTAAGTCCACCAATAAACCATGTCCCTCAGCACCACATTTATATTTCTTCTAAACACCTCCAGGGATGGTGACTCCACCACTTTCCTGGGTAGTCTGTTCCAAAGCCTGGCAAAAATTTCAGTGAAGACATTTTTCCTAATATCCAGCCTAAACATTCCCCATCAAAACTTGAGGTAATTTCCTTTCTGTTTCTTGGGAAAAAATACCAATGTCAACCTTGCTACTACCACCTTTCAGGTAGTTGTAGACACTATTAAGGTCTCCCCTCAGCCTCCTTTTCTCCAAGCAAAATAATTCCAGTTCCCTCAGCCACTCATCACAGATCTTCCTTCAAAAGTTTCACTGGTGCAATTCATTATGAAAAAATGCTGCAAGTCTGACTGCTGATTAGCGAATATGTTCTGCACCTTGAAGAATCAGACCTTTGAGCAGCAAGCTGATTTTATTCAGCACAAGGGTAGGGCAGTAGCACCGGGTGAGTGTGGGGAATATGAATATTCTCACCTATGTAAGATCAACAGCTTGATGTCCAAGTTGTCATCAGTTATGAGTGGTGTTCCTCAGGGGTCTAATTTGATACCAGTGCCGTCATTGTTGGCAACATGGATAATGGCAGTGATGGACACTTAGCAAGCTTGTAAATTACACTAAGCTGTGTGGTGTGGTTGACATGTTGGAAGGAAAGGTCACCATTCAGAGGGACCTTGACAGGCTTACAAACTCAACTTGTGCAAACTAATTGAGGTGCAACAAGTCTGAATGCAAGATCTTGCATCTGGATCAGGACAATCCCAATCACAAATATGTGCTGGGTGGTGAATGGACTAAGAGCATTCCCAAGCAGAAGAATTTGAAGTGTTAGAAGATGAGAAGCTTGACATGAGCCAGCAACATGTGAGTACAGCCCAGAAGGACAACAACAATACCTCAGGCTGTATATAAAGAAGTGTCACAAGCAGGGCAAGGAAAGTGATTCTCCCCCTCCACTCTGCTCTTGTGAGACCTCACATTGAGGACTGCGTTCAGTTCTGGAGTCTCCAATACAAAAAGGATATGGAACATTTGGACCAAGGCCAGAGGAGAGCCACAAGAATGATCAGAGATCTGGAGCACTTGTTCTGTGAAGACAAGCTGATCGAGCTGCAATTGTTCATCCTGGAAGAGAGAAGAGTCTGAAGGGACCTTGTAACAACATTTCAGTACCTGAAGGAGACCTGCAGGAAAGCTAAAGGAGGACTCTTTACAGGGGTCTCTAGTGACACAACAGGAGGAATGGTTTCAAGTTAAAAGAGAGTAATTTACATTAGATCTAAAGAAGAAGCAAGCATCCACTAGTTCTCTGGGTAACCCATTCCAGAGCCTCACCAGCCTCATACTGAGGAATTTCTTCCTAAGATCTAAACAAAATCTACCTTCTTTTAACCTGTAATCCTTCCTCCTGTTGTACACTAAAGCCTCATGTAAAAGGTCCCTCTCCATCTTTCCTCTAAATATAAATAATAGGATTCAAAGTGCAGAGTAAGAAGAGTATTGCACTGTTGGATAGGTGGTTATAGTTAGGGTTCATGATGATATGGCATGAAATGACTCCACCCACACAAATAAGGGATATAGATAGAAATACATTATGTACACATGTTAAAGTCTTAGACACACGCTGTTCCGACACAGATGGTCATGCACAGGATGTAGCGTAGCATTCTTCCAAGGGTAGTACGGCAAGGCACCAAAAAAGGGTCCCCATGGCGACAATGTTGGTCACCACACTGCACTGGTGTTCACCACACCGCACTTGCTCTGCACTGTACTGCACTCGTTCCTGGGACTGTTTTAATGTTCTTAGCATCCAGACAAGTACGGCCAGTACATGTCAGGAGCAGATAGTAATATGCCCAGTATTAGGTAACCTACAGAATCACTGCACACGTCTCACTGGACTTGTGAGGCTCTCTCAAACCCTAGTCACATAGTGTCTTCCTCCCTCCCTGGTCTTCAGGGCATTTTCCTTGCTCAAGTCCTCGCTGTCACAGTGCCCAGTTTCATCAGTTGGGGGGAGGCTTTGGTGTAACAGTTCAAGGTCCTTTTCCCCCATTCTGTTGGCAAACACTTGGTTCTTTGTAGTTTCTATCACATGCAAGCATAAGAATAAGCCATGTTTTCCCACAGCTGCTGGTTCAGCTGAAGTTGCAACATCACCGTAGCCCAATGGCGATCGTATCTCACTCATTACTTTCCCACTCCTAATACACATTTGTGAGCGTCTACATGTGGCCTAGAAAGTAAAGGGGTCTAAACTCTAATCTTGGAAGTCTATATGGAATGCTTTGACCCTGATGAGACAAATTTTAATCCATTTTTAATCTGCCTATGTTGTTATTATCTTTCCTATTGGTAAGAAAATTCTGATTAATTTATTCAGAATTTTTAATCTTTACTTTTTTTACCTTCTCCAATTAAATATTTATTGAAGTTCTGTATTAGAGGTTGATCCTGGATTGGACACCAAGTGTTAATGATGATGTGTCTAGCAGAGATAGAGAATGCCTAAGTAGGTGGCTGCTTCTAGTACCAGGGAAACCCAGGAAGTTTTACGTTTAAAGCGTACACACAAAAACCATGTTGCAGTAGATCTCGAAAATGTGTGCAGGAAGAAGCTTTGGAAGACTCATTAAATATTAAACTTCATCACTGCTTCAGAATGCTTGTGTTTTCACTGAAATCTCATTTAGTTCACTGTGTGCCTGTTGGATGTGTGAAAATGTGCTTGTGTGTGCACCTATGCAGATGACTTTGCCATGTCTCTGGGCATAGAATGCGAATGGAAAGTGGGGAAAAGTGACCTTGAATGTAGAATCATACAAGATAGAAAATTACCTAAGATACGTGTTGGCTTATTTTTACCAAAAAGTAAAGGACTTATAAAATGACCTGTTAAGTTTTGTTTCCTTAAAAATTGGAATCTTTGATTTAAAGACAGTGTTATGCAATGTCTTTAAAACATATTGTGAATTGGTCAGTATGAAATCTGAAGATGAGAAGCACTGGAGAGAACAGTTGTTAAGAAAAATAGAGTGTTAGAAGAAAAATACATGTGCAAAACCAAGAGCTATTTAGTAATAGGCACAGCAGGAGTAAAGAGACCTGCAGTATATTGCTGAATAAGGAGCTTCACAAAGAGATTAAGGGAAACAAATCAGCTTAGGGCAAATATAAAATATTAGAGTAGGATGATAAAAATATAAACATCAAAAGAGGGTTTACGTAAGCCCTCATCTACCTATCTGTTTGTGTAGACATGAACGGGGTACAATACATTTTTAAAAATGCAGGAAACTTGCAAATATTTAAAATGCAATTACCTGAAAAAGACAGGTCAAGCAGGAAAATCCTATGACCATTCAGTATAGTCTAGCTGTCTACACTAGCTATTTGAAAGCTAGCAGCAGCTGTGGAGAGAGGTGGTCTACCAGGGCTCACCCATACCCACAGGAAAATGCTTAGATTCACAGATGTTGTAAAAAGAATGCAAGGGCTGCAGTCCAGTTTATTTTTTTTTCTCTGCTTCTGATAGTTATGAAACAACTGAATATTTTGAGCTATTTTACCAGCATACGTATCTGCTCCAGAAAAAAACATGGAGCTTTGTCGAAAACTTTGTTCCATTTGTTGTAAAATGCCAGTACAATAAAACTAGGATTTTCTTAATAGAGGAAAAACACATTAAAATAAGTTTTCGGCTAAGTTAGCACACCCACAAACACATCCAGGTGGACAGCTACATACACCCACAGACACACACATGCAAAACCACACCCACAGACACACCCACAGACACATCTAGACAGAATCTCAAGTTCTTTTCCATAGAATGGCTTTCCAGAAGGTCAATTCCGTGTCGAACTTTGTTAATTTCATCTCCATCCCACACAAATGTCATTGAATGGCATCACAGTCTTCTAGTGTATCAGCCACTCCTCCCAATTTTGTATGTTCTGAAGGTGCATTTCGTCCCTTTATCCAGGTCATTAAGGAGTATATTGCACAGGACTGGACCCAGTACTGACCTTTGGGGAGCACCACTAGCTACAGGTTTCCAATTAGATTCTGTACCACTGATCACAAGCCTCTGAGCTCTGTCATTCAGCCAGTTTTCAGTCTACTTCACTGCCCACTCATTTAATCCACAGTTCCTAAGCTCACTTATGAGGATATTACAGGAGACAGTATCAAAAACCTTGCTGAAATGGAGACAGATGACATCTCCTGCCTCGCTTCAACTATTTCTCCAGTCACACCATTATACAAGTTTGGTCGATCATGATTTCTGCTTGCTGAATCCATGCTCCCAAATATGGCATCCAGAATGAGCTGATCCATCAGATTCCATGGATGGAGGTGGGGCTGACTGGCCTGTAGTTTCCTCAGAAGTCTGTTTTGGGTTTGTTGCTATTTAGCATTTTGTTTGCAACATGAATAGTGGCATTGATAGACACTCAAGTTTGCCAATGATACCAAGGTGTGTGGTGTGATTGAGATGTTGGAGGAATCACAGAATCATGGAATCATGGCTGGAAAGGATCTCTGGAATCATCAAGTCCAGACCTCATCCCAACATCTCCCTAACCTGTAGACCATGGCCTTAAGAGCTCTCTGTACTTGTTTTTTAAACACTTCCAGAGATGGTGACCCCACCACCTCCCTGGGCAGCCTGTTCCAATGCCCAACCACACTTTCAGTAATGAACTTCTTCTTAATATCCAAGCTAAACCTCCCTTGATGCAACGTGAGGCCATTTCCTCTTATCCTATTGTTTGTAATTTGAGAAAAGAGACCAGCAGCAGCCTTGACACAACGTTTTTTTTAGGTAATTGTAGAGAGCTATAAAGTCTCCTCTTAGCCTCCTCTTCTTTAGACTAAATGACCTCAGTTCTCTCAGCTGCTCTTCATAGGGCATATTTTCTAGACCTCTCACCACCCTTATTGCCCTTGTCTAGACCCACTCCAGCACGTCAATGTCCTTCTTATCCTGTGGCACTCAAAAATAGACGCCGTACTCCAGGTGCAGTCTCACGAGAGCAGAGTATAGGGCACGATCAGTTCCCTATTCCTTGTGGTTACACGGTTGCTCACACAGGCCAGGATGCCTGTAGGTAAACACAAGTTTT
>JAOXOE010000874.1:22338016-22351997 GCA_028565055.1 Phoeniculus purpureus
TCCAGCTTACACCCATTGCCCCTTGTCCTGTCACTAGATGACATTGAGAAGAGCCTGGCTCCATCCTCCTGACACCCCCCCTTCACATATTTATAGACATTAATGAGGTCACCCCTCAGTCTCCTCCAAGATGAAGAGACCCAGTTCCCTCAGCTTTTCCTCATAAGGGAGATGTTTCACTTCCTTCATCACACTTGTTGCTCTATGCTGGACTCCCTCCAGCTGTAAGAGGTTGGTCTGGTCAGCCTGGAGCGAGAAAGCTCATAGAAGAACTTGCAGATGTGTACAAATACCTGACTGTAGGGTGTAAGCAAGATGAGATCAGGCTTTTTGCAGTCATGTCCAGGAACAGCGCCAGAGGCAATGGGCACTAACTGAAACACAAGAGGTTTCAGCTGAACATTAGAAAACATTCATTGTGTTCATTGTTGTTAAATACTCGTCCTTGGATATAGTCAAAAAACATCTGGATATGATCTTTCACAATGAGCCTTGGATGACACTGTCATGCAGTTTGGCAAAATGTCCTTGGAGATCAATTCTAACGTCAGCTATTCTGTGATTTTATCTCTGCAATCAGATGCCTAGGTTGGTTGTAAGGTTCAGACCACAACAGAAACATAAAGTGGCCCCGTATGTTGTCAGCATGCAATAATTACATATACAAGCATAGCCTGCCTTGAAGCCCATGAACGGGCAATATGGTTCTTTGAGATCCTGTTCAGTTCTCTAATCTACAGTTTCAGTTTGGAGAAATCTAGAATTCTTGTGTATTCCCAAACAATGGAAATTTTAGTCACCCAAAAAAAATTACTTTCTTTTAGGAGTGATCTTCTTTAGAGTATTAAAAATCTCAGAGAGCAAGCAATTTAAATAAGAGAACCTTCTGAAGAGGCTAGAATCATGGGGCAAGTGACATACAGAATTACAGTAGTCTTGCAGCTTCCTCTCATTTCTCATTCTACTCTAACACAACCACATATCTCTGTAATCTTAGCCCCATTTGATTGATATTGCTAAACTAATTTATGTTACTTCTTTCTTATAGTGACCATCATGTCTTTTCTGCTTTACAATGAATAGAAGTAGGAGAAATTCTCAGATATACTTCTTGTTTACTATCATGAGGATGTTTTGGATTATTTTGGTCTTTTAAGTGTTGGATTATTTGTTGCTTGTATCTCATCAGTGTAAGCAATGAAGCTTTGTTGTTTTTTGTCCTAAATAATTCTCTGTTTTCGTTTGATTTTTAAATTGACTAGAATATGTTGAAGATGTTCAATACTATTTTGAACGCATCTTAGTTCTGGACAGTTATGGCATTGTTTTCTTCATAGCAGTTCAGAATTTGGGTCTTTGATGAACTTTACAATTCTCAGCTATTAAGCAGAATTCATATTGGGTAGAGATTAATTTATTAGTATTAAATGAAAGTGTTTGCAAGTAATTTGACCTGAGTAAAGAAAAAGATAGCCTAGCAAAAACCATTTCTAATAAAGCCAACTTCAAAAGAACATTCTAGTTGTTTCAAGAGCTAGAAAATATGAATATGAATGGTGGCATAGTTGTTAATGAATATTGCTATTGGACCAAAGTACATTTCCTACCTTAAGTATACTTGTCCCAAGGAAAAGGTAATATTGAGATGGTTTCATTAATATTGAAATCCAAAAAAATCCATGAAAGAACACAGAAATAAGTGGAATAAAATTTTTGTGTTTACTTCTGATATCTTTTTTTCATTCTTCCAGTCTAAGTCACTGCTACCCCTAGAACTCTTTCCTTACCAAGTTGGATGGAATAATTGCTGCCCTTGTGCCATTTAAAGCTTTCATTTTATAAAGCAAAACTAAAAGTCGGATGTTAGATTCTCTTGCTTTGATTTTTAGAAGCAAGTATGAAACAGTGCAATAGGAAACAGAAACAAGTTTTGAAGTTGCAATGGTGTTGATACGAGATTTTCAGAGATGATTTAGAAAGAGTCTCAAAAACAGAATGCATTTAGACGTTAAAAATCTGTCTCTTTCTTCTTTCTTTCATTTTTAAGTTTAGCTTTTATTTTAATTATTTAGTGTTCATTAATTAAATGTTTTAAGCACTGATACATCCTTTCTGCTCAAAGAGAGAATTTCAATGACTGGTACACCGTAATCATGCAAATGTACTGCTTTCATATTCATAAACTCTACACCTAACATATCCAGCTTCACAGCCTCTCTAACAGACCTCAAGGGTGTACAACTGAAAAAGGAGTCAGAGTCAGCAACTACTATATGTGACTTTTTTAAGACTTGGAAAAGTTTCCAAAATTTTAGGAGTGCAAATTATTTCTGCTAAGGGCAGAAAAGAGGTATATAAAGTCTTGTTAAGCACTGAGAGAAACAAAATCTTTGTGTTTTTATTCTTCATGTGGAGAACCGGTATAACAGCTTTGCTAGTTCTTTGAGATGGTTGCCAGCACCAGCGCTGTATACAAAGATGTTTGTTGCTGTTCCCACCGTTCTTTCTTTATTTAATTTCTCATTTACATGGAGTAAAATCTTGGTCCTAGTGAGTTTTCACAGTGATTTATATGGCATTAGAGTTTCGCCTACGGTGTTTCACTACACGCTTTAGTGGAAGAGAACAGCAGCTGTCTCATTAGTAAATGTCTCTGCATTCTATTTGAAGCCCACTGAATCTCATGTTCTCACTGACTTCTGCAGGCACTGAAGGGGCCTGCGTCAGTCTCAAAGACCATAAAAATAAATATTAGATACTTGCAGGTTTACAGCCCTTGCACAAAAACTGGTGCAAAGAAAAGTATTCCAAAACTAGGAAAAATTACGTACTCTCACTTATGCTATTAATTAACTAACCTGATAGGTCTTAGACTGAGTTATGACATTTATCTAGAGGCAAGCCACTGAAATCCTAAAGATAGACACAAAAGAGCACAAAGCTCTGATAAGACTATGTAGTTTTGTAGCTGTGTTTTTGTTCTCCCATCAGTACCAGTTTAGAAATCTCAAAGTCAGGGCATCAATGATCTCCTCTTACAAAGCTATTCTTTTTTCACTGCTTGCATCCTTCTGGACTCGGTATTATTTGAACTTCTAGGGATATGATGAGTCACTCTCCGTGGAAGTTTCTGTCATGTTTATCATAAGCTTGTCAGCTCTCAAATGAAAAGCTAAGTGCTATGTAGGTCCAATTGTACTTTCGCTTTTTTCAGCAGTGTTGTATCTTCCAAACTTCTGTAGGTGTAAAATAGGACACATGAAAGGAAAGTCAAAGCCTAGAATAGCAAAGTAGCATAATTTTTCTCACTTTTGCTTTTTCATTTTTTTATAGCATTCCAGTTGTAATAGTTCTTGTACTCAACCTCAATGACGATGTCAAAACAGTCTATATGTTTCGGGTACAATCATAGAATCATTAAGGTTGGAAGAGGCCTCTAAGTTCATCTAGTTCGACCATCAACCTAAGGTCACCATGGAACACCTCCATGGACGGTGACTCCAGCACTTCCCTGGACAGCCTGTTCCAATACCAGACCAGATTTTCATTGAAGAAATTTTTCCTGATGTCCCGTCTAAAGATCTCCTGGTACAACTTTAGAACATTTCTTCTTGTTTTATTGTTAGCAGCTTGGGAGAAGAGACCAACCCCTACCACATTATGACTTGTATTCAGGCAGTTGTAAAGGTCAATAAGATCTCCCCTCAAAGTCCAGACTAAACAACCCCAGTTCCCTCAGACTGTCCTCATGAGACCTGCCCTCCAGGCCGTTCACTAGCTTTGTTGCTCTTCTTTGGACACACTTCAGCATTAAAGTGCCCTTCTTGTATTGAGGTGCCCAAAGCCGAACACGGCACTCAGACTGTGGCCTTATCAGTGCTGAGTACAGAGTGACAATAACTTCTCTCCTCCTGCTGGCTACACCATTTCTGGCACAGGCCAGGATGCCGTTGGCTTTCTTGGCCACCTGGTCACACTGCTGGCTCATGTTAAGGTAACTGTCAATCAACACTATGGGGTCCTTTTCCATCAGGGAGTTCTCCAGGCACTCTTCTCCAAGCCTGTAGCACTGCAGGGGGTTGTTGTGACTGAAGTCTAGGGCACAGCACTTAGCCTTGTTACACCTCATACAATTGACCTCAGCCCATCCATCCAGCCTGTCCAGTTCCCTATGCAGAGCTTTCCTACCCTCAAGCAGTTGCTGAAGGTGCTCTCAATCCCCTAATCCAGATAATTGCTACAGATGTTAAACAAGACTGGCCCAAATACTGAGACCTGGGGAACAGGACTTGTAACTGGCCTCAAACTCACTTAAGCTCCATTCAACACAATTTTATACTCAGTGAAGAATCCACCTGTCTAAGTCACAAGCTGCTGTCTTGTTGAGGAGGATGCTGTGGAACACTGTGTCAAATGCTTTACTAAAGTCTAGGTAATCAACATCCACAGCCTTCCCTTCATCCACCAGGTGGGTCATCTCACCATACAAGAAGATCCATTTGGTCAAGAAAGATCTGTCTCTCATAAACCCATGCTGGCTGGCCCTGATTCCTTGGCTGTCCTGTCCTTGGTCTGTAAGTGCGCTCAGGATGAGCTGCTCCATAATCATCCCTGCTAATGAGGTCAGACTTACAGGCCTATAGTCACCCAGGTCATCCTTTCTCTCCTTCTTGTGGATGGCCACCACATTAACAGTTTTCCAGTCACCTGGGACCTCCTCAGTTAGCCAGGAGCATTGATAAATGATGTAGAGTGTCTTGGAAGCTTCTCCAACATCTTCCTCAGGACTCTTGGATGGATGTCATCTGGCCCCATAGACTTGCGAGTGTCCAGGTGATGTAGCAGATCAGTAACTGCTTCATGTTGGATTATAGGAAACATATCCTGCTCTCTATCCCTGTCTTCCAGGCCAGGAGAAAAAGAAGGCAGTAAGTTTCTCAGCTTTGTCCTCATCCTTGATGATAATATTCCTCTCCTAATCCAGTAAGGGGTTGAGAATCTCCCTGACTCTCTTTTTGCTGTTTATTTCTTTGTAAAAAACATTCATTCCTGTCACTACAGTGGCCAGGTTGAGATCTAGCTGGGCTTTTACCATTCTGATTTACTCTCTGCATGCCCTAGTTAGATCCCTATTCTCCTCTTGAGCTGCCTGCCCTCTGTTCCAAAGATAGTAAACTTTCCTGAGGCACAGCAGGAGCTCTCTGTTTAGCCAGTCCAGTCTTCTTCCTCAATGATTCATTTTGCCTGCTTTTTCACTTTTTAGAGTACTTTTAAGAATTACCAGCTTTCCTGGAGTCCTTTGTCATTCAGGAGTGTTGCCCAAGGGACTCCCTCTACCAGTGTCCTAAATAAGTCAAACTCTGTCCTCTGGAAGTCCATTGTGGTGGTTTTCTTGACCCTCGTCTTTACTTCATTTCATGACTGCTACGCCCAAGATAGCCTGTTGTCACTACATCTCCCACCAGACCTTCTCTGTTTGGAAATACATGTAATTTAGGAGAACAAAGCATTTCTGCTATAGCAAGCTTCTAAGATACATAACTTCTGCCCTTTGCATTACCAATAGGCAGATGTTGCATTGGTTTAATCTGTCACATTACCAGTGCTACTGCACGTGTGGCTCAGCTACACTGTTCTGTATCAAAATGCTGATGCTACCTAAGGCATTGGAAAACAAATGTATTAAAGGGCTAGAATTGCCTAAGCTGTTCATAATGCCCAGAGCCATAAGACTGCGTACCGAGGGTTACACAAGCTGCTGAGCTGCCGTCTATACTAACTCTCCTCATTTACTGATTGGTTTTCTGAAATAACAACATATTCTAGGAGAAACAAATACCACCTCCCTGCTTGCTATTCCAAACCATGAGAAAACTATGGTGAGGGAATATTTTCAACATTAAAAACAAAAAAAAAACCCCTTCATATTTTCAAGAAATGGCAGTACTGTCCATGTATATGACTTAGTTTGACTAATTAAAGTAAATGTGATTGAAATATGTTAAACCTTACTATCAGTCTGGAACTTACATTTTTCTTACAGTGAACAAGGCTTTCAAAATTGGTTTTAAACAATTTAGGACTGACCTTTCACATATAAGTAAAGTTTGGCTCTGGAATCTTGAACAAAGTCAATTTGTCCAGGTTCAAGGAATGCAAATGTGTCTGTGTTACTTTGTGCATAATTGAGTTTATTTTTAACTATCTCAAGTATCTATGCATTTATTACAGCATGCAGATAACTCAGAAAAAATTTGTCAATCATCTCTCTGTCCTCATAAATCAGCTGGCTGGTGATACAAAAAAAGGGAGTTATCAAATACAAAAAGCCACTGAAATTGAATTTGCCGTTATTTACTTTTCTATTACACAGATTTATCTTTCTAAATATATACACAGAAAATACAGAAATATGAAAGAAAAGGTCTCCACCTTCACACTCCCATGCTCTTTGGCCTTTCACATCCTTCTGGATTAGACAGGCTCATAATTAGTCTTCTTACCATAGCTGGTATGGTAATCAAAATTATTTTTGGCTAGAACTTGCCATTTTACACTATAAAATCATTAGAATGCATTGATAGAAATATGGATAAAGTGTAGCCTGTTAAATAATATTCCAAATGTATCTTTTGATTCTAAACAGTGAGATCTCCTGGTGTAATAAGTAAAAGCTTCCCTCCACCTGCACACACACACACACACACACACGCATACCCTCATGTAGCAAGAAGTTGTTAAAACTCTAAGTAAAAAAAAATCCATCTACTCTCTAGGAAGGCAGAATAATTCTTCAAAGGCATCCAGATTTGGTATTTTTAATCAGAGGCACTGAGTGATAAATTTGTTGGAGATCAAATGCAATCATCTACATGAAAAAAAATTGTGATAGAAACTTATTAAGGCATCACATGAAAGAGGCAGACAAGTTTTTTGATTTAAAAGGAGACAAGACACAATATAAAATTATTTCCTTGGTTCCAGTAGAAAAGAAGGTACAAATGTCAAGAGGAGTATGACAAAATATTCCACTTCCTCAACAAAATGAATAGGATACACCCTATTCTGGTGCATCTTGCATGGGATGAGCAAATACGTACAAGTATTTAATGAAAGTTAATATTTTTAATAGAAGATATTTATAACCTAGATGGAAATTTTTCTCTCTCATTTGTTCTATCACAAGATACTATAAACTCTGATATAAACACATGCATGATCTGACAATGAATATTATATTTGTGCAAGTACATATTAAGCTTATTCTCATAATTATCCTAACTTCCATGACAATCAGTGTCCTCTATCCCATTTCACTACATGCCTTCTTTCTGAAAACGTAGTCCTTTTACTGAGATTACTCAATTTGATGACAAGATTAGGTTGTCACTATCAATTCCCATTCAAAATAGTCTGTATTAATTTCCATAAATACCCTCCATATGATATCATTACAAGTGCCACCTAAAATCTGGCATCTCATATCTATATGTGGCGTGATTTTAGCAGTGTTTGCAATATGGACACAAATGTGACCATGTGGCTACTCTGGCTGCTTTAACAATTATTTGTTCTTAAAATTAATTTTACATAAATATGGCAGACTAACATTTATTTGCATGGGTAAGTTTTCTTCTTTTATCACTAATGGGATGCTCTGGGTGAACTTGCGGTAGCAGGCGTCTTAGACTAGATGATTAGTTGTAGTTTGAACCTGGCAGGGATTTTTGGTACTGGGGAAGGGGTTGCCTTGGTAAAAAGCTTCAAAGACAGAAGATCCTCCTTGCTCCAGTTACTCACCTGCCTCTGGGAGTTTCAGCCAATTAGCACCTCTACAAATAAACATATTTTGGGGACAAAAGCTGTGGGAAAATCTTCCTGTTGGATTTTGGCATTTTGTTTTAAGAGAAGCTGTGCTGTCACTGGGCTGAGCTACTCTGGGAGTGTAGCAATGGACAGGTGATTCCCATGGAGGAGAACAGTCCCTGTAAAACCATGGTGAAGTGCATGGAGGAAGAGAATGTTGTATGTATCCCATAGAACACAACACACTGGAGCAGAGAACTGGCCTTGAGGACATGAGGCAGGAAATTTATCCTTAAAGGAACCATGGCCATTGAGGAGAGGGTCTGGGCTGCTATGAGGGCTGACTCACAGTCCATGGAAAACCCACACCCTAGCTGAAAAAGTATCATGGAGGATGCATCTCCCCTTACAGGAGGATGCCACATTGTCTTGGGGAAAAAAGAAAAGAGCTGGGCTCAGGCATGTAAGTAGTCTGTATTTGGTCATGAGGTTTTTCTGTTGTTTGAATTAAATTAAATGAAATTTTAATTTTCCCCAATTTGAACCTGTCTCTTTATGCCCATGACTCATAAGACAAGTGTCAAGGTAAGCCCTCTCTATTGTGGTTTCAGCTCATTACCACTTTTCCTAATTAAAATTTGTCCCAGACCTGGTCAGTGTGGCCAACCAGTGACAACACCTTCAGAGGTCCCTTCCAACTCCTACAATTCTGTGATTCTATGAAGTTTTATTTTATAAGACAGCAGTCAAGTTTTGTGGGTAATAGTAATCTAACCCTAGCCCTAATGGATTTTGGATACAGCAGTTTTAATATTACACTTCACTGCTTCAGTTTTTTAATATTTAGAGAAAAATTTTCAGGGCTTTTTGGAAATCCTACAGTTTCTCTGTAAAATCTTGATTGTAGAACTCCATAGATATCAGGTGGACCACTTCTGGAGTTACCTATTCTTTATTTTGGAAAAGCAAGGTAACATGGTGAAAATATGGGCCAGTGTTCAGAAATATTCACATTCCAGTGCCTCAGAGTCTTAAAAATGGAGTCAGCTCTAAGATGCCTCAAACAAAAAGGCATTAAAGTGTCGGCAGTTTGCCCTCATCCAAGTAAAGCCACTGTTGGATGCTAGCTGACACGAATTAAGATATCTGTATCTGGGGTGGAGCAGTGCAGATCCTTAAAGGAGATCCCTTTTTTAAAAAATAAAGAATCAGAAAATATTAGACAGCAGGAAATGTTTGTTCCTCGATGCCCATTGTAAGTGACTTTAACTAAATGATCACTGAAGTTCAAAAGAAAGCCAGACTATTAGATCTACCTTGAGCAAAGGACTATTTGAAAGTGTTCAGCGCTGTGTGGTTAAGCTATCAGATATGAGTAAAAAGCCAAAAAATATTCATTTTCTCATCTTGTTTCTGCCCCATATTCTTTCTGTAAAAGTTTTCTGCAGTTGTTCTTTGCAGTAATCTTCATTGGTTACATAATTCTGTAGCACACTCTAAGTTAAATCTTTCTTTGCAGACAGGAGCACACGAAGCGTTGTTAACCAAGCGTAACAGATCACACATTTCCAGGACATTATCAGGATATTCAACCAGCTTAACAAACATGTATTGTTAGTAGAAGTAGTATTGTACCTGCTGATACCACGGTGAACTTTCTACTGTCAGACAATGTTAGAAAGATGATACTAAAATTAATAACGTGTCACACATCTCAGCCCACAGGATGAAATAAGTATGCACACTAACTGATAGCAAACACTTTTATGGACAACTCCACCATCTAAAAGTGCTTGTAACTGAATTAATTTTAGAGAAATAAATTCCCCTTCTTAAAATAGCTGGTTTTAATGTGTAGTTTTTAAAAGTAGTTTTTAAGCTACTACTTTCTATAGTAGCTTGACTTCCAGGCACACAGATCTTTTACTAGAAGTTCCCAAACTGTGATAGCACTTGGAATAAAAAAAAACAAGGACAAAGAGGAAAACATATTCTGAAAATAAAACGGGAAGTTCTGGGAGTATTTCTGTTTTGAGTCTCTTATCTAATAAAATGGTATATTGCAGCTAGGCTAAAGTTAATCATTTATCATCACCTGTATTCAAAAAATTCCACCACAGAGAGGGCAACTTAATTGAGATGTTAAATTGGAAACCAGTTATCTGTGCTATAGAATTTTTATATATTATATATATTATTATATATGTTTATAGTAAAGTCAACATCCTTCCCCCATCAAAACGTATCCCAAAATTTCAAAATAGATTTTATTAACCCCATGAATTCCATGCATTGGCTAAAGTCATGGTGGGAAGCAGTTTGCTTTTACAGAAGGACTTGTTCAAAGATGTGCAGTACTACATGACGTAAATTGTCCCACACTAATTCAGTTTAGTCTTGTAATAAATATATGTAGGGTCTAGAGAACTGAAATATTTCCACAGAGGAACTGGAGAAATATTTCTCTCCTGTTAAAGTTGTCTGCTTGTATCATGAAAGAGACAGATCTCACGGCCTTCAATCAAAATGAGAAAGTTAATGAGGAAAGTATTAATCTTCTTACAGACATTTATAACTCCCTTTTAAACTAAGTAATGACTTCCATTTAAATAATTTTCTGTAAGTTCTTCTTTGACACTTGTAAGTCCATGTTTGCATGGTATCATTGACAAGGATTTACCAAAAAATATTTAACTAGTAAAGTTCAGACATTTGTCTCAGCTGTAGGAGTCATGATACCAATGCCTTTAACTTGCATGAAGAAAAAGGGATTCCACACAGTATGTTTTCAGGGACTTAGGATGTTGGGTAGTTTATTCCCAGAAAAGTCAAATAACTTTAGCCACTCTCTGTATGTCAGAGAGCTTCTGGATGCCATATTACATGTTTGTTAGGGTATAAAAAGAGTGAGACTAATTCTTCTTTCAGACTGACTGAAGAATATGCTTGTTCAATGCTGTAAATGAAAACACACTAAGGTCTGATATTCTCGATCTGTTTTTCTACAATAATGTTAATTTCAGCTAAATTAATTGTATACACAAGTGACGGAGTAACACGAAGACCAAGCAGTTACACAGAATCATAATATCAGAGAATGGCTTAAGTTAGAAGGGAAAATCAAATAGCTGGAACATCTCCGTCATAGGCAGGGACAGCAGGTTGCTCAGAACCCAATCCAATCTGGTCTTGAACACTCCCAGGGAGGGAGCATCCATAACTTCTCTGGGAAACCTGCCCCAGCACCACACCACCCTCATAGTGAGGAATTTCTTATGAAGATCTAATCTAAATCTATCATCTTTTAGCTTGAAAACATTCCCCCCTTATCCTATCACTAGAGTTCCTCATTAAAAGTCTCTATAGAATCCCTTGTGGTATTGGAAAGCTACTATAAGCAAGATTCCCTCAAAGCATTCTCTTCTCCAGGTCTCAGTTCTCTCAGCCTGTTTTTATAGGAGAGGTACTTAAGCCCTCTTTGGGAATCAGTCTTGTGGGTCTCTTGTGGACTTGCTTTAACTGTTCCATGTCCTCCTTTTACTGAGGGCTGCAGAACTGAATGAAGTACTCCAGGCTGGGTGTCACAAGACCAAAGTAGAGGGAGACAATCTCCTCCCTTGAGCAGCTGATCACTTCTCATGGTACAGCCCATGGTATGTTGGGTCTTCTGGGCTACTCTCACACATTGCTGTATCTCGTCAAGCTTCTCATTATCAACACTCCTAACTTTGTGTTGTGCAGGGGACAAATATTTTGAAAGGTATTGACCACTATTTGCTAATAATTTTCTTGTATTCACATTGTTCAAGATTCTGTCTATCAATATTTATAATTGATTACTTCATATAAAAATAATGAGAGTGCTATACTATAGCTGGTGTAAATGTTACCAGTTATTTGCTTTGTCTTATTAGTGGACTGTATTTCCTCTCTATAAGCACACTATTTCCTACTATGATGAGAAACAACCTCTTCCTGAGAAAAGAAAACGAGCTAACGAAGAGGCAACAGGCACATCTTGCTATTTTCGCTTTGTTCACTAAAGATTACAAAACTCCTGAAGGGTGGTGCTGTGCACTGTAACACTGTGTCTTTATTGCTGAGTCTGGATGGATTGTGTTGCTGCGGACTTGTAGCATCACAAAAATAATTCTGAATACACTTGGAATACAGTTAAGCAGATAGCAGACTTCCCTTAGAGCAGTGAATACAATGGTGACATACAGCCAGCAAAAAACTCTTTTTCCAGCATGGTCTTCTTTATCTGCAGAAACAGTTTAACTGCAAATGTGTTCATATTTCAGTGAAGTTGTTGAAATTAGGGCTCTGTATGTTGGGAAAATATTGGATAGGATAGTAGTGTGCAAGCTAAGTACAGTTTATCCCTCAGTTTCAAGAGTAGTTTTCCAGCGTTTCTTTGAGACAAATTGAGAGAGTAATCTCTTAACATAAAGTGCTCTGCTGCAGAAAATACACTGAATACTGCATACACCAAAAGTAAAGCAAACCCTAGCTATATGACAGGTTTTATTACTGAAGTACCATAATTGTGTAGTATAAACCACAATGATAGGTGGCAAATAGAAAGTCAGGAAGATCACTCTTCTCACAATCACTAAGGGAAGGATGCCAGCATTGGACTCATTAAGCATATTTATAATTACAGCACAACTGAATTAAAGGAAAATTAAGACTGTAGAGCAAGGAAAAGTTAAGAAGTGCTAGAATTAAAGTATCGTGTGCACTCTTAATTCATCCCCTGTGTGTGTGCCTTAATTGCATGATCACATGCTATCTTTTTCCCCTGGACCCTGGCTTCACTGAGTGACTGTGCCTCATTTGCTGAGTCTCTAATGACCGTCTTCAAAGTGAAAATTCTTTTCTGCTTTCAGTGTATGTGAAAACATGTTTTCCCCAAGTATTTGAAAGGGTGAGACTCCAACACAAAGGTTACTCTACCTGTAACCTTTGCTGGCTTAATTTTAAAGCTGTCTTTTTTCGACAGCTCTGTTTTAAGTCTGAGTGAAGACACATGTTTCTCCTACAACCAATCTACCAGAAGGAAGTGCGGATAGCTGCTGAGGAATATAAGTTTTTTTTCTTTTAAATCATAGACTTCATCCTGAAGTGTTAACGTTTGACAAATGCTCAGAAACCTCTGCAAAACAATCATGAAACAGGGATGATAAACTTAATTACTGGCAGTAGTTCTGGTTCTGTGATAATAACCTACTAAAAAACAGGTAGAATTTAACTTAAATTTTTTTAGGTAAGGCAGTAAACGTGTAAATTAAGATCTTTCAAGAGGCAACGTGGTCACTTCCTTGCCCCTTCTCAGAGGCACTGCGTCAGTCACATCTCTATCCAAAATGCAGTGGGCTCCAGGATGGCAGGCTAGGGTCCTACCATCTGTTTTGACATGGGCTTTTCCAGGTCACGGCTGACTTTTGAACTTGGGTGTCCTCCACTGCTGCTTCACACCAGCTCTCATGAGCTTCATGGCCTATAAGATGATCTCTGTTCACTGCAGTCTTCACCATGTTCTGAGGCAGGGACTGTCCGAAAAGTGTTTTACCTCCTTCCATTTCCAGAGAACTAGGGGTATAGCTCAATTGTATTCTTCTTTCCCACCATTCCCAAAAAAAAATGAGAGATTCCAGAAAAACAAGCATCACCAAAGGAAATGAAAACCCAGTCCAAAATCCCATGAAAGCTCCTTTTCCTACCTAAATACATTCATTTGCAGAGATGTTGATTGGTTGGTCTAGAGGCAGGTTCTGACCAGAACCAGGGAGACGGTCTTCCCAAATCTTGTAAGAGCCGTTCTGGGCCCTACCCCCATTACCATACCCTACCCTGTCTCAAACGATGACACCTTTTGTAGACAATAGCTGTGATACTGGTCTGCGTGGAGTATTGATCTGATCTGAATCAGGAGAGTTGTGCATACAGTGCTGGTAGCAAAGATTGGCTTAATAGACTACTCTCCAGGGAAATAGTACAGTAAAAACGCAGAAGAAATTGTGCCTGAAAAAAAGAAGGGAGATAATATTTATTTGTGGACATAAAATGTATGATATAACACTGTTTTGTTCAAGATTCATAGGATCATAGGATCATAGGATGTTAGGGGTTGGAAGGGACCCAAAGAGATCATCGAGTCCAACCCCCCTGC
>JAOXOE010000874.1:22352097-22376748 GCA_028565055.1 Phoeniculus purpureus
AGTCAAGCAGGACTTCCCCTTCATAAATCCGTGCTGACTACTCCTGATAACCTTCTTCTCTTCCAAGTGCCTTGAGAGGCACTTCTGTTGATTCCTATCAACAGAAAGAAAACAACAAGGTTTTCCAAAGATCAGAGGAAAACGCACAGCTGTCCGAGTGGCCAGCTGCTCTCACCACTTTTATCTATCATATTTCCAGTAAATTTTAGTGGTGGTTCAGAATATCTTGGCTGTGTCTTAAAAAAGATTAGGTGCTTGGCAATGCTTTAGTATGCTTCAGGGCATAAATACATGTTGGGTTAAGGCTGAGGTTTAGAACATGTATTGAGAGAAGAACTGAGCAGAAGGACTTGTTGGTGTTGGTAAAAGAGAAGCTCAATATGAGATGTCAATGTGTAAGTGTAGCCCAGAAGAACAACTGTTTTCTTGTTATGCTTTAAAAGTTGATGAGAATCTGTAAGTTCATTTGTGCATTTTCTGCATAAAAGTTTAAAGCCTGGCTTGAAAAAGTTTGAGTGTCTGCTCAGCCCTCTCTTCTCCCTGCTCTGTGACTTCCTCTTCTTTACAAAACATCTTGAGGCCTTTCTTACAAAGTAAGTATGTTGTTTCATTGCCTGCAGACTTGTAAGTGCTTCTAATAACACACCCCACCCCCCACCCCCTGCCTTTGTACCAGACACTTCAGATAAAAGTTCTTGGTTCAAATATAGTCACGATCTCTAACCCATGACATTAGTGTGGTGACCCAGGTCGGACACGTGGGTATCCAGGCAAGGACTCACTTCACTAATAACACTACTACAATCCAGGGCTGTATCAGGAGAAGCTGTATCACCAGCAGCTCAAGGGAGGTGGAGCACCTCTCCTATGAAGGCAGGCTGAGAGAATTGGAGCTGTTCAGCCCGGAGAACAGTCTGAGGGGAATTTATAGCTTCCTTCCAGTTCCTGAAATGGCCCTACATGAAAGCTGGAGAGATCCTTTTTAAAAGGGACTATGTTGACAGGATTTTTTCAAGCTAAAAGAGAATAGATTTAGATTAGCTCTTTGGAAGAAATTCCTCACTAGGAGAATGGTAAGAACTGAACCAGGTTTCCCAGAGAAGTTGTAGATTCCCCCTCCTTGGAAATGTTCAAGACCAGATTGGATGAGGTGCTGAGCAACCTGGTCTGCTGAGAGGAGTCCCTGCCCATGGCAGGGATGTTGGAACTATTTGATCTTTTAGGTCCCTTCCAATCCAAGCCATCCTATGATTCTATGCTATTATTAAAAAAGCCCCACTCATCCCAAACATGATAGGTTTTAATCTACATATTCAGGAGGAATCATAAAAGTATTCTACATATCTTATGGTAATGGTTTTAGCTGTATAGTTACAGGCACTTTGTGAGAGGTATGGGCTACACAAAGGGAATTTGTGAGAAGATCAACTTGAATATCCACAGAGCAAAAATAAGAGAATTAAAAGGAAAGCTTGACCTTGTAATTTGACTTAACAAGTGCCAAATAGTTGAAAAATATCCACATTTTATGAAACTAGATGTAGGTAATTACTGTTAATAAATTTGAAGGTATTTTTTACAAGTCACGGAACATAATCAGTTTAAGTGTGATAGAATGAAACTGATAAAAAGATCAGGATTAGGAAGACTACTGACATCACTAGGAGTGGTATCAGTGAACTTCAAGTCTCCAAAGGGTGTGGGGATAGGTCTCAACATATAAATCATGTAACACTGAACTAGCAGCAAGTGTATCAAGAATGTCATACTGTGTTAGCACAAAAAAAAGGTAGTACAGCCTTATGGAGCGTTCTTCAATGTGCTAATGTAGGATTCTTTTTTACATTACTTAGGAATCTACATCCAATGCATCTCGCAGTATGTTCTATTAGTAAATTATTACTATAAGGCTCTTCTTTTGAACCAGCCTATCTGCAAATATGGACAATCTGTTTAACATTCAGTCTCCTCAAATATTTTGTAGTTTACCGTCCTATGTAATAAGCATATATTATTTTTCTGATGTAACAATGTATGTTCAATGTAGTCTAACAAATTACAGATGTCACACAAAGATTAGGTAAAACTCACACCAGTACAAATACACGATGAAAGCAACAAACAGAGACAATGATAACACAATGATCAGCATAACCTGGTTTTTTAAGTTTCATCACTTACAGCAAGATAAAGCTTGAGTTTGCTACAGCATCACAGAACATTAGGGATTAGACGTGACCTTGAAAGATCATCCAGTCCAATCCCCCTGACACAGCAGGATCACCTAGACCAAGTCACACAGGAACACGTCCAGGCATGTTTTAAGCCTCTCCAGAGGAGGAGACTCCACAGCCTCTCCAGGCAGCCTGTTCCAGTGCTCCGTCACTGTGAAGAAGTTCCTTCTCATATTTATGTGGAACTCCTATGTTCCAGTTTACACCCATTGCCCCTTTTCCTATCATTGGATGACACTGTGAAGACCCTGGCTCCATCCTCCTAACACCCGCCCTTTTCCATTATGAAGTCTCCACTCTGTCTCCTTCTTTTCAAGCTCAAGAAACCCAGCTCACTCAGCCTTTCCTCATCAAGGAGATGTTGCACCCCCTTCATCATCTTTGCAGCTCTGCACTGGACTGTCTCCAGCAGTTCTGTGTCCTTCTTGAACTGAGAGGCCCAGAACTGGACATAATATTCCAGATGTGGTCTCACCAGGGCAGAGTAGAGGGGGACAAGAACCTCTCTCAATCTGCTAACCACCACCCCACTACCCCCCTCTACTTATCCACCCCTGGATGCTGTTGGCTCTCTTGGCCACAAGGGCACACTGCTGGCTCATGGTCATCCTGCTGTCCGCCAGAACCCCCAGCTCCTTTCTCCTACAGGTTGCCAACAGGTCAATCCCCAAACTATACTGGTACCTGGGGTTGTTTCTGCCCAGATGCCAGGCTCTTCACTTGCCCTTGTTATAGTTCATTCACTGTTTTCCTGCCCAACTCTCTAGCTTGTCCAGGTCTTGCTGAATGACAGCACAACCTGCTGGGGTGTCAATCACTCCTCCCAGCTTTGTGTCATCAGCAAACTTGCTGACAGTGCACCCTAATCCCTCATCTAAGTCATTAACAAATAGATGGAATAGGACTGGTCCCAGTACTGACCGTTGGGAATCTTGACTAGATACAGGCCTCCAACTAGACTTTGTCTCTTTTGACCATCACACTCTGTCTTCTATCCTTCAGTCAGTTCACAATCCAGCTTACTACCCCATTGTCCCACACCACACACAGTCTGGCTCCAAGGATGATGTGACAGACCATGTCAAATTCTTTCCTGAAGTCAACATAGACCATGTCCACTGCTTTGTCATCATCTATTCACCTGGTTATGCCTTCATAAAAGGCCTTTGGTGAAGCCATGCTGAGTGTCTGTAATAACCCTCTTGTCCTTGATAGACCTACAGATGGCAACAAGCTGTTCCATCACTTTTCCAGGGATAGAGGTCAGGCTAACAAATCTATCGTTACCAGGGTTCTCCTTCTTACCCTTTTTGGAGATTTGAGGTGCCAGTTCCCAGGCACCTCTCCTGTTCCCTACGACTTATCAAAGATGATGGACAGTGGCCTAGCAATGACTTCTGCCATCTTCCTTAGCACTTGCAGGTGCATCCTATCTGGACCCATAGATTTATGTGCATCCAGTTTACTCAACTTATCCCTAACCCAGTCCTCATCAAGCAGGTCAAGCTCCTCCTTTGGAGGAGGCTTCCTCTGGGGCCTCAGTGATCTGAGGCTCACCATGACAGCCTCTAGTAGTACAGACAGAGGCAAAGAAGGTGTTCAGTATCTCCACTTTCTCTGTAACCTCTGTCACCACGGAACCCACCTCATCCAGCAGGGGGCCTACATTGCCTCTAGTTTTAGTTTTACCTGTAAGGTATTTGAAAAAGCCGTTTTTGGTGCCCGTGACCTCCCTTGCAAGGTTTAATTCCAAGGAGGTCGTGGTTTCCCTAGTTGTGTCCCTACATCCTCTGACTACAGTCTTATAATCATCCCAAGTGGCCATCCCCTCCTTTCATGATCTATGGACTTGCTTCATCCTCTTGAGTTTGCCCAGCAGCTCCCTGTTTAAACCATGCAGGTCTTCTGGCTTCCTTCATTGACTTCCTTCCTGTTGGAATGCTGTGATCTTGGGCTTCAGAAAAGTGGTCTTTGAACGTTAACCAACTATCTTGGACCCTTTTACCTGCCAGTACCATGTCCCATGGGATTTCCCCTAGCAATTGCTTGAAAAGGCCAAAGTTGACCCTACTGATGTCCAGGACTGTGATTCTGCTAGGTATTATGATCCTGCCACATGAAATCCTGAGCTCTACAATCTCGTGGTCACTGTAACCAAGGCCTCAACCTTCACGGCTTCAACCAGACTCTCCTTGTTAGTGAGAAGATCCAGCAGCACTCCTCTCCTAGTGGGCTCATCTACCATCTGCATCAGGAAGTTTTCATCAATGCACTCGAGGAACCTCCTGGACTGTGGATGGACATCAACTTCCTCATCCTGATATGGTGGCCTGTAGTAAACACCCACATGAAGTGTAAAAGACATGCATATCCTTGTCTCTTTTGCGACTAGCCACATTTCCAATTGACCACAAGGTTTGAACTCAGAACTGACTTGAGCTGATTCTTGACAAGTTAATCATGGGCAAATTTCACTGCTAAAACAGAGCAGCCCCCTTCCCCTGCACTTCCCAGCTTTCATTCTACTTTTGACAACTGTCTTCCCTGAGCCCTCAAGTGGACACTGATTTTTACTGAATGTGTAAGGCAAAAAATTATGTCATAATACTGTGCAGAACAGAAAAACTAAAGAGCCTCTGCACTGTTTTGTAGTAGCTTTTTTTTCTCTGAAAATACTGGATTAGCATAAAATCTCTGAACCAAGGAGTGATTCCAATGCAATAAGTAAAAAAAAAAGTTTTCTGAGACAGACTTTTTATGTCAAATCAACAGTTTATTTAACAATAAATTGCTTTGTAAGACAGTTTTTCAAGGTAGGAATTTTAGGCTTTCTGTTGCAATAGTAAGAAAAAGTCACACACTGAAGCAGAAATTACCACATAAGCATATGTTTTTGCTGTGTCTTTTAAAAATCGGATACAGCATCCTGGTGTGGGAATAATCTTGTGTGAACTAGGCTGTTTCTTAGGACATTCAAAACATAGACCACAGTCCATGGATGTCTGAGGATGCATCACGTACAGATTTCCTTAGATGTACTCTTGTCAGTGTGGGTTTTTTTGTTTAACAGTTGACATTTCTGTACCTTTCCTTTTGTATCATTCTGTCTAATCAAAAGAGAATGTGTCTTTCTGTCATGAGTGATAGAAGATTAAAATAGCCACTGTTATTTTAATTGTGGGGGTCAATATGTGATATTTGACTGAAAAATTTAATGCTACGTATACCTAAATGTTTGATTAAATATATAGAAAATTATCTTTGATTGGAACCTTAATATGTTCATACCCTAATCTGTGGAGCTTAGAATTGTCTTTGGTATTCTTTCTAAATTAGTAGTAAAGCAATACTTTTTTTCCTAGTGATACGAGATTCCTTCTATTATTTTTTTGAGACTTAAATGATTTTTCTTAACTTTCCTTTTCATTTCTAACCATTAATAAGGTAATTTACATGGCTAATTCCTAACCTTTAAATTTATTTACAAATATTAACATTAATTTCTATTACCCTTAATACTAAAGTTGCATGATACTGGCTTTGTATATGTGTTGAATAACTTTGATTTTCAGACTTAGCTACTTTCTTCAAATACCGTGAATTTGCATGTTCACAATCACAGTATACACAGAGTCCATTGCTTCCATGAACGTACCTGGAAGCAAACTCCCCACCCAGGATATTAATGGAGGGCAACAATAAAGTGATGCTAGTTCAGCCTAATAAAATAAAGTGAGCCATAACCTCGTTACTCTTCTCACATCAGCATAGCAGCACTGTAGCCAGTAGAGTTATGTTAGTTAATATTGCTGCATTATATACAAAAGCTTGAGTTATTCACAGGAATCTAATTAAAATTATGAGATTTACTATCTGGTAATACCATACTATCTGGTAATACAATTATGTCATAGTGACTGTCACCAGCATTTGTAAACAGCTTTTCAGGGATGCAGATGGGAAGTTTCATAGACTGCTGTTTCTTCCCATACATAGAGCTCTATGTAATATATGGAAGCCATTCTCTCTTTCAAAGAATAATGTCTGGGTGAATTTTTCTCATAGATATCAAACATAAACACAAGACTCAAAAGGGTCAATATCTGATATTCCAGAAACAACTCCATCGTGTGGTCAGTGAGATCAGCACTCTGAGTTTGAAACTTACAGTCCCCAAAAAAGTGATTAACAACAGCTGATGTCACAGTGTATTAGGTTTCTACACCTGAAACTTTGATTTGGTTTTTTGCACACATTTCAAATTAACTAGCTAAAACTTCTGATGCTCTTAATGATTGTCAGACTGTGAAGAGTTTCTTATGTAATCCAAACTTGTGATTAATGACCTGTCTCAAGGTTATTTTTGTGCTATATGAATAGTCCATGGTTCTTCACGTACTGTTCCCTGGGCTACAGTCAGGCACAAAGACAAAAGGAGTTACTTTTGAGAGGGTGTCATCCTTGATCATGGCTATATTGCACTTGAAGAGTGAGGAACCATATTGCTGCATAGCCATGCCTTATTTGCTGCAAACAAAGCATGTTAGTTCAGAATTCTTGGTCACATTTCTCCTTGCAACAGCAGGATGTCTCATGAACTGTTCCAAATCTTCAGCTTATATGATCAGCAAAGCTCCATTTGTTCAGCAAAGCTATGCCAATTTAGTCAAAACTAAGAATGAAATGCTAAAAATCTGTAGGTTTTGCTTTCTAATTTGATGATCAAAACAATGATTGGCTCTATGCAGGAGCTACAGAAATGGAAACTGCTTCTAAACACTTTATAGACTGCATTAGGCACAATTTTATCCCTTTGCATGAATGCTATTTTGAGGAGGTCAAAACTACTCCAGAGTGTGTAAGTTACCTGGGAAAGGACACCCCAGAGATACATTAATGTATAGTCTGATTCTTGCTGAATCAATGAAGTAATATAACTGTTGTGAGCCTGCAGCCAACGATGCAGAAATCGAAAGATGGGGCCTCACAACGTTCTTGGTCATACTCAGTCAACATGATCACCACTGCATTGCCCTTACTTAGCGTCTTCAGTTTTAGGTCTGTGTAAGGTTTGCCTATAGTAACTACCTAGAAAGTGTTTAGTCTAAAAATAGTCTCTTCCAGACTACAACATACTACACCACCAGTTTCTGTCTGAGAAAACATGGGTATTCATATGTTACAGTTTGTTGATTTTAGCGACTCACTGGTAATTCTGTTGGTTTGGCAATTGTTTGTCAGCACTGAAAAGTCTGCGATGTAGAGGGCTGTGCAACTTTGTTCAAGCTATGTATTGATGAGATGAATTCTAATGAATCTCTCTTATACAGGCTGAAGCTTAATCCCTATTCAGGAGGGATTAGTATTCAAATTTATCATAGAATCAAGAGTGATTAGTGGTCTATCACATACATTATAACATGGAATACTAACTGGAAAGCTTGCAATACTTTTTTTTGTTTATTTCTCAGTTTTATGATATTCCTAGAGTTAACAGGGTGGTCTTTCTGACTATTGTCATTTTCCATTGTAAATTAGTGATTAAAAACATGCAAGGTTCTTGTAGGAAAAGTTTCAAGTCCCCCTTCGCTGTGTGACACTTAGCAGCTGTATGCAAATGACAAGAACAGTTCTTTGTTTCCTGGGGGAAGGTCAGGATGAATTCTGGTTGGGTGCATTAGCTTAGTAGAGACAGTTTTGATCCTGCTTGTCTAAAGAAGTTTCTAATGGGACATTTGATCACAAGCATGTGCTACATTGGAAGGCTTGTAATGGAGCGTTTGACTGAAGAAGACTTGCAGATGCAGGACATAGATAGTAAATTAAAGAACTCTTTTAAACTTCCTCCCTTCTTTAAAGAGAGCAACATTTCTTCTCAAAAAAAGACAGATTTGAATCCTCTGAAGGATTAGATAGAACTAGTTTGGAAGAAGTGAGAAGAATAGTGTAACTAGGTAAATGTACCACCAATCAGTAAAAAATTGTAGGGGTGGCAGCCATGAATCAAATAGTTCCCCATTTCAGAATAACACTTCTTAGGTAAAATTTTAAACGTAAAAGTCTGTGTTGACTAATGGACTGGAAACAGGCTGCAAGATTCTATACATGCATTTCAAGAGCACCTTTCCATCTCCTCCTTTTTCACCACAGTACACATAACAGAGAGCGTAGAAAAAGTATCTCAGGCTGTCTTAGAGTGATAGGACTTATGGTACACAAATAAGGCAAATATTTCTTCCCATTCCTATTAAAAACCTAAAACTGTATTGTTTACTTGCATAATTGTTCCAAAATGTTAATGTTAATTCCTGATTCAAAGACTGCTGAAATTAAATGGAAATAATTCCTTGGGCTTTGGTTTCCAAGAGGGTTCAATGAGAAGCAGAAGAACAGGAAAACTTTCAATTCATAAAAACATGACAAAGCACCTTATTAGTGCACAGAGCACTGGATTAAAAAAAGAATAATCATATTGTGGACTTATAAAACTAAGGTAAAGTATTTATTACTTACATATAGATACTACCAAAAAATTGACTCCAGAGATGGATGTGTTTAAACTCGACTCCCAGTCTGATCATTCTGGACTGAGGAGTCCAGTACATTATGGATGTATAAAAATTTTGACATAAATAAGAATTGTGGACAAGGGAGAGTAAGAGAGGGCCTAGAATCCTTAATGGTTGTCCATTCCCACTTAAGCTGGAATCACAACATCAGACTATCTTCAATTGGAAGAAACCTATAAGATTATCAGCCCAACACTGCCAGGTCTCCACTTAGTCATGACATCTACACATCCTTTAGACACTTCTAGGACTGAGGACTCCACCACTGCCCTGGGTGGCCAATTCCAATGTATAATAACTTTTGATGAAGAAATTATTCCTAAAATACAGGCTAAACCTCCCCTGGTGCAACTTGCAGAATTTCCAGTACAGGGGGATGATCACCTCCCTACTCATGTTTACCATAATCTTTCTAATATGCTGTTGGTCTTCTTGGCCACCTGGACATGCTGCTGGCTCATATTCAGTCACAGAATCATGGAATGTTGGGAGTTGGAAAGGACCTCTGGAGATCATTTAGCTCAAACCTCTGCCGGGACAGGGTCTCCTGAAGCAGATCACAACATTTACTGGCAGTTTTTGAATGTCACAAGAGTCAAAGATTCCACAGCCTCTCAGGACAGCCTGTTCCAGAGCTCTGTTAGCCCCTCCATAAAAAGGTTTGTCCTTATGTTCAAATTGACTATCTTATGTTCCCATTTTTGTCCATTGGAACAGGCTGCCCAGGGAAGTGGTGAAATCACCATCCTTGGAAATGTTTGAAAAACGTTTATGTATAGCAATTAAGCCTATCGTCTAGTGGTTAGGGAGATGTTGGAATGAAGATTGGACTTGATGATCCTGGAGGTCCATCCCAGCCATAATGATTCTATGATCCTGACAGTTGTCATTTAGATACTTCTAAGCTTTTATGAGATGTCCCCCTTGCTCTCATCCCCTTCAGACTAAACATGCCCAGTTCTCTCAGCCTCTCCTGATAAAGAAAATGGTCCAGACCTCTGATCATGCAGGGATGAAAAGAAAACTGCCAAGGCCAATATAGAAATAAGTCTGTCAAGGGCTATCAAAGAAAATAAGAGGATTTTTTCCAGTATATAAATAGAAAAAGGAAGACTGGGGAAAATGTGGGCTCACTGATTAATGAGACTGGTGTCGTGTGCCATAGTGACACAAGACACAAAAGAGGTGGAATTATTGAATGCCTTCCTTGCTTTTGGTCTTCACTGCTCAAGCCAGGCTTCATGAAGCCCGAGCCCTGGAGATGAGACAAGGTATGAAGAGAAGACTTCCCCCATAAAGGAGGATCAGACAGAGAGACATTAGCTAAGCTGAACATCCATAGATCCATGGGCCCTGATGGGATGCACACATGAGTGCTGAGAGAGCTGGTAGATGTTACTGCCAGGCCACCTTACATCATCTTTGAACGTTCACAGAGAATGGAAGAGGTGACTGAGGACTGAA
Source organism: Phoeniculus purpureus (assembly GCA_028565055.1). NCBI lineage: Eukaryota > Metazoa > Chordata > Aves > Bucerotiformes > Phoeniculidae > Phoeniculus > Phoeniculus purpureus. The sequence continues at coordinate 22,362,365 of JAOXOE010000874.1, forward strand.
AGAAGGCCAGTGTCATTGCAGTCTTAAAGAAAGGTAAAAGCAATGACCTAGGAAGCTACAAGCTGGTTAGTCTCACTTCAATCCCTGGAAAGTTGATAGATCTTACTCTTTTGGATGACATCTTCAACCATCGGGAAGAGAAGAATGTTATTTGGAGTAGTCGACATGGATTCATCAAGAGGAAATCATGCTTTACTAATCTGGTACCTTTCAATGTTGTCACATCTGACTGGATAGATGAGGGAAAAGCAGTGAATGTTGCCTACCTTGACTTCAGCAAGGCCTTCTTCTCTATAAGAGAGATAGCCTCATTGGGAAAAAAATGTCGTACAGGTTGGATGAGTGGACAGGGAGATGGGTCAACAGCTGGTTGTGTGAAAGAGCTCAGAGTCATTATCAAAGATGCAGGGCCAAGTTGCAAACCTATGACCAGCATTGTTTCCTGGGGGTCAATACTTGGTTCAGTCCTGTTCAACACATTCATCAAAGACCTGGATGAGGGGACAGAGTGTACACTCAACAAGTTTGTTGATGATACAAAGCGGCGAGGTGTTGCTGATACACCAGAAGGCTATACTATTATCCAGTGTGACCCAAACAGACTATAGAGCTTGGCAAAGAGGAACCTAGTGAGGTTCAACAGGAACAAGTCTAGGGTCCTGCACCTGGAGAGAAACAACCTCATGCATCAATAGAGGTTATGGGTAAACCTGCTGGAAAGTTGCCTTGAAGAGAAGGATCTTGAAGTCCTGGTAGACAGCAAGCTGACCCTGAGCTGACAGTGTGCCTTTGTTGCCAAGAAGGCCAGTGGTGCGTTAAGAAGTGTGTGGCCCGTGGGTCAAGAGAGGTAATCTTCCTTTATATTCTGCCCTGGTGAGGCCACATCCGGAGTTCTTGTGCAGTTCTGGGTTTTCCTGTTCAAGAGATACAATAATTGAAACTTCCTGTGTTCCAGCCTGTGCCCATTGCTCCTTGTCCTTTCACTGAGCACAACTGAAAATATTTTGTCACTACTCTCCCTACAGCCACCCTTCAGATATTTATGGGTCTCCTCTCAGCCTTTTCAAGGCTTTTCCCAGCTATCTCAATGTTTCCTCAGAAGAGATATGTTCCAGTCCCTCAAGCATCTCTCTAACCCTTCCCTGAAATGTCTTCCAATCTCTCTTGGACAGAGAAGCCCAGCGCTGGACGCTGTTTCAGATGTGGAAGTATTCCACCAGAGCAGAATAGAGGAGGAGGATGATTTCTCTAGCCCTACTGGTCACGATCTTGTTAATGTACCTCAGGGTACGATTGACCTTCTTGGCAATAAAGGAACACTGTCAGCTCATAGCCAGGTAATTGCCTACCAGGACTCCAAGATCTTTCTCTTTAAGTTTACACCCTGCAGGTCTACCCATAATGTCTACCGATGCATGGGGTTGTTCCTCCCCAGGTGCAGGACCCTACATTCGCTCCTGTTGAACTTTGTCAGGGTCCTTTTTGCCCAACTCTCCAGCCTGTCCAGGTCACATTGGATGACAGTACAGCCCTCTGATGTATCAGCAACTCCTCCTGGCTTTGTATCATCAGCAAACTTGCTCATTCAGGTCATTGATGAATATGCTGAACAAGACCCAGTACTGATTCCCAGGGAACACAGCTGTCCACAGGCCTTCAACTCAACCTTGGACATTTGATTAGTCCTTACTGTTCAAATCACTCAGCAACTTCATTTCTCTCACAGGAGGATCATACTGGGCAAAATATCTTCCAATGCATGCTGTACTGCTCTTCTGTAAAAAACCTGCAATACTAGTATGCTGTCCTGTGTGCTCTTAAAGCATCTTTGTTCAGATGTCTCAGAGAGTTCCCTCCTCTCCACTGCAGTGGTTTTATTCTCATTTCTAGTGCTTCTGAGCAGGTAAACCTACAGTCAGATAATACGTATAGAGATTTATCTAAATCTAAATTATTGATTAATCTTGGCAGATTAAACTTCATATAGCTAAAAAAGGGAAGAAAAGGAGAAAAGCTTATAGCAAGTGTCTTCTATTTCTCCCTTATATCTTAAAATAAGGTAAAGTTTTGTAATTGCATGTTGCTTTAGTTCAGAGTCAAAGCAGAGAAAAAGCTGCTCAGAGACAGATTGTGAAGAGGAGATCAGGTAAGAAATGGCGAAGTCAAAATCTGCCATCCTATTTATCATCCAAACAGAAAGTTTTCTGAAGTATTGTTTTCTCTTATGTTCACATGATTTAAGCAGTAGTCTTCATTGCGCAAGACATACTGGTGATCTCACAGGTGCTTCACATTGTTTTTATTTATGTTAGACAAGTCTTGGCTACGTTACATAGTATGGTGCTGCAGCTGGCTGTGCTATTGCTGCACGCTCTGGATTATACTGTCTCTGTCTCCTGACCGGGTATTAATAGATTTTCCTCAGTAACCCACAAGTGATTAATGAGATGAGAAGATAAAATACTCCACCTGCAGCAGCAGCCATAAAAACTGAATTAATGAGTAGGGAGAAAAGGGAAAAGAAGGCTCAATGCTTCAATTTACTGAGCAAGCCAGATCAGCTGCTTATTTGCCCCAGCTCCTAACAACGCTGTTTGTAAATGAGTTAGTGCTGTTGAGTTAGTCCACCAGCAGACAGTCAATCCACAGAAAATCGTGCATTTATGTACACCATAAAAATGCCTGTATGTCTTCAAGACTGTAATCTTAGAAACAATGCTTATTACTCCATTGTGGTGTATTTAGAAACAATTTGCCTATTAAAATACACAGTGGAATAAATGTATTGATTAGATTTCCAGTAGGATGTAAAGGATGTCCACTGTATACAAATGGTATGTTTCCAGGGTTTTGTTTGTAATCTGAAGATAAAAACACCTTATTGCAGTAAGCAATTTACTTTGGTAACCATAAGATTAGATTCAAAATGTGTGACTCTAGAAAAACACAAAGCAAGTGTCTCAGTCTTTGTTTCAAATATATTAGTAGTATTTATTTGAAACATATTGCATGCAAACCAGTAATTTCTTGAATTAAAATCAAACCCATCAATTTTTCACTCTTATCTTTGAATTAATGTAAACCTTAGCAGTTCAAATCTAAACAGAATTTACAAATACTTAACCAACCAAACAAGTAACCCTGTGCCCTCTTGTGATAGGTAAGCCTTTCAGTATTTTCTGTAAAGTTAACTATTCAAACTGCAGAACCGATGGGAAACCCAGTAATAGAAGATACTGACCAAAAGTGTAGTCACTCCTTGTTTTCTTCATAGAAGAATCGTGTCTTAGCAGCCAGGTGGATGGAAATGTAAAGACTTTTACATTTTAAAATCTCCCATTTTAAAACTAGTTTATCAACTTACACTTCTTTTTTTTAAAGTCACAGAATTTTGAAGACATCATTTGCAGCTGATTTTTTAAACCAACACTTGCAGTTTTGAACGAACAGTCAGGAACTGACATCTGCAAGTGAGAGTTCTCACATTTGGCTACTGACTGCCAGCAGTCTTTCCACTCTCATTTCCATGGAAACTGGGCAAAGAAAGTTTGTAGAAAGTTTGTTGTGGGTTTTTTTTTTTTTAATTCATGTCATATTCACCCAACCACTCAGCTTGTGAGAATGAGAATTATCCTACAGCATCTAGGGGAGTTCATGTGTGACTGATGTTTTTAGCAGATGGAGTCTGACTCTGTTGCAAGATATAAAGTTCATTGACTGGAGGTCTCTATTATGATCTTTTTTACCCTTTTTCACAGAATCAGTGAATGATTTAACTTGGAAGTGACCTCAGAGATCATCTAGTTCCAACTGCCTGCTATGGGCAGCAACACATCTCACCAGACCAGGTTGCCCAGAGCCCCACCCAGCCTGACCTTGAAAAGTAAGAGTTCCCTGGATTAAGCTTCAACAAAATTTCCCAATAATAGAGTAAATGGTTCTAACCTTACAGAATCCCATCATGTTTTCTTTCCTCCCCTCCTCCAACACCTCCTAAACAATGTTCTACTTACTCATTCCAGTCCTAAATAACTCATCTGCCAAACAGATAACTTTTTTTTCCAGCAGATAGAGTGAGTACTGAATTCAGATTAATATTTCTAACATTACCTTTCATCACAACTTTGTCAGGATGAAGCAAACCTGTGGGGATTGTGCTTCTCATCAGACTATCAGAAGATGGTAGAATAAACACCAAAGAACAGAAAAACATAACTATTTTGTCAAAATCAGATGGGCAGAGCCTTTCTTGTCATCCACTCATCCACTTACCAACTTTTTCACCTTTAGCTCATTTCATATTAAAAAGAAATAGAGAAAGGTTGGCTTGTTTAATCTCGCCTTCATTGGTTTTGTTTACTGTTAAGTCTCAAGAGCTTTGGTGTTACAGTAGTAATTTTGCTCTTTAAGTGCACACTAAACAGAGGGCTAATATAAAGACATAGATTACACAGGTGGAGTTTTATATCACATTTCTATGCATTATATATCTTATTGTATATCTCATATGTTAGAGATGATAGTTACTAAATTCAGAGCTTTCTGTGATTAAACAGGGGCTCTTTCACTTACATCGAATCTGAATCTCTTCTTGCTAGCTTCAGTTTGTAGCTGAAACCCACCTGGATGCGTTTTTGTGTGACTTGATCTAGGTGATCCTGCTGTGATGGGAGAATTGGACTAGGTGATCCTTTGAGGTCCCTTCCAATCCTTAATGTTCTCAGATTTTGTGATTCTGATTCTGAATTCATTTCGTTCTTACTCAGCTCAGTCACACTGTTCAATTAACTCATCCTAGAGTTTCACAGAGTTGAGTTAACTCATCCTAGATTTACCTGAAGATTAGATCCAGTTCAAATCCATTTAACAAATGTGAATGTCGGTGGATACTTCAGAAACTGTGGTAGCAGAGCATTTGGTAGTCATCTCAATGACAATACTGAAACTGCCCAAGCATAACGTTGGTCTAGGTGATCCTGCTGTGGTGGAGGGATTGGACTAGATGATCTTTTGAGGTCCCTTCCAATCACTGATGATTCTGTGATTCTATAATACTATCACAAGTTCTATAAGCCTGTCTTATAACCAAGTGAATCTCTTTGAATGTATTTAGTCCTGTACAATGGTGAACATTGTTTGTAAATAAAATACTCCTAGAAAAATGTTACTCACTTTTTCTAGCAGTCTTCATAACTGTGATAGACTTCATTAGCCTACAGTTTTCAGCAGCCTATGATACTTATGAACACCCAAAGTAGCTAGATTAATCAGGTGTTAGTCAACATCCTAAGACGAATACTGAAAAAAAAGAAATCAAGAATTTATGAAAGCATTCTAAACCTTGATTATAAAAAGTTCAGCAATTATTTGATCATATTGCTGAATAATTAAAAAAAAATTGTTCATGAAAAAATGTTCAAAATTACATTATCAATTATTCATCCATCTCTGTGCTATGTAGAAATGTTCTTGCTATTCTGCACATACATTTATATGTTACTTGAAGGCTTCAGTTACAGTGGCTCCAGGCACTGTTCAGCAGCTGAATAAATCCAGGACCGTAGCAACCTTCCCATGCAAACCACAAGACCTAATAAATAATGTTTTCTTTTGATAGCCTTGACACTCTCACCCTTCCAGTCCGGTCTGATTGAGGTAGCACAAGAGCTGTTGAATTATTTCCTTTTTCAGCAGTGGTTGTTGGCTTTTCCAGGCCACAACTACTCACAAAATTTCTACAGGTTCTATACGTTCACATGCAGAAAATCTTCTAAGACTGTTTGCTCCTTGTCAGCTTTGTCCAGCAAGGTTTTTACTGCCTTCCCTGGGAGTCATCTCTTTGTATCACAACGAATTGAAATGGTCCTTGTTATACTCCCCACCTTGTTTCTTTTTAAGTGGCCTCAGAATACTCACGGACACATATCCACCTGCCTTTGAGTAACATGTTGGATGCAGTCTTCTGAAAGATGTTTTCTTCCACTTATTGGGGAAGCAAGGTACACTCTTATCAGCCATTCTTTGCTACAGAAGACTGTGGATCTTGTCCATTAACTGTGTTCTCTTGGAAAAGAAAACAATACTTCATAACTGTTGTACAGTTGCTGTTAAAGCTTTCACAGCTTAGGTTCTAGGGAAGCTGTAACTTGAACATGTCCTTGGACAATAACTGTAGCCCTAAAGTCCACTACAACATTTTTACTTCAGCCCACTTGACTTACTACTTTTGCTACACGTGAAGAACCCTACACACAGCAGTGTAAGACATCGAAAGGTTAAAAAGAGATACCTAGGTTAGTGCATGTCCTGCATGCAGGATATCTTTTCTAGATGCCAAAGACCAGATAACAGAAGCCTCCAATTACATCCCTTATAAACTGACTTTGATGTTTCAATGATTATTCAGCAGTTTGCATAATAATATTTTATCAAGTACAAAACCTGGTGATTTTCAGTTTTTCAGAAACGTAACCTGCAGTGGTGTTGTACACTGTCAGATTTCACTTTTATGTAATTTTTAAACTTTATTGTGGTAGCATTCAAAAGGCTGTGCCTGAAAAGTTCTATAACATATGGCATATATTTAACATTGCTTGTGAATTAAAAATAACAGCCTGCCATCTGCCTTTGTGAGCAGATTTTATCAAAGTCTAAATGAAAATCTCAAAGATGTGAATGTTGTCAATTAAAATATGAAACATTCAGGTTCATGACAGGGTAAAAATGCACAGACTTACCTTATTTGAACCTGAGTCACTAACAGCTTAGCCTCCATGTTTGAGTAGCCACTTTATACACCACATTGAGCACCAAGAACAGCTAATGAAGAAGGACTTTGAGAAAATAATAAAAAACGTAATTACTTTGAGAATATACAAGTTTCACAAGTCAGCCTATTGGCTGTTGGTTTATCAGTTGTGAACTGTTTGAGAGAGTGTGACATTACTAATTTCCACTCATGCTAGTGACTTAAATGAGCCTTTCTATAAAATCTTACTAAATCCTTTCAGTAGCTGTTAGTTGTTTTGTTCATATTTTCGGCTATATTAAAGCGGTACAATACGAGCAACAGATTTCCGTCCTTTTCTGCTAAGAGAGAGTGGTATCCAAGGCTTTGTCCCATCGCCTCTGAGCCTTGTCGGATGTGGAATACAAGACACTTCTGTACATGACAATGAGGCCAAAAGCTCAGAAGTCCTGTCGGCTGAACTCTGGATATTATTTCTGTTAGATGTAAATCTTTTTAGCACTCAGGACTTAAGTTCTTTATGCACTTTTAAACTGATCAAGCTTTTTGATAAACTGAGAATGGAGAAGCATCACCTCTTGTTTCTTTATCACTATTGCATCTTTTAAGAGTTTGCAACATTCCACAAGAAGTGTCACTGAGAAGAGATAAGCTAGTCGATATCTCAGACAATTTTTCCATCCTTTGCTCACATACGATACAGAAATCTCCAAATTCAAGCAAAATAAAATTGCAGATGACAGATGACCATAGTATGGGAGTGAACCTTGTTACCTTTGGTTGCCCAGCACTTCTGAACGCTCCCAAAAAGAGGGATTCAAGAATAATATTTGGAATTTGATTGCTGCATAAAGATAGAATCATAGAATAGCAGGTTAGAAGGGATCATCTGGTACAACTTTTCTTGGCAAAAGCACAGTTTAGACCCTATGACTCAACACCCTGTCAATTCTAATCTTTAAATTGTCCAATGTTGGGGAATTTATTTCCCTGGAGAGATTGTTACAATGGTTGATTTCTCTAATTGTTAAAAGTTTTCCTTTTGTGTCAAACGGGGCTCTCCTCAATTTTATCAATTCCCCCCCATCTTTTCCATGTGATTCCTTGTAAGAAGGGTCCAGATAGTTAAAATTCAGTGTTCAGTTTACTGTCAGCATTTTTAGTAAAACTTCAGTGAATTCAAACAATGTAATGAAATTAGGCTAATATAACACAAGTGCAAGAAATCTCATTTTCCACAGAAAAGCTTGAGTCACTCTTTTGCGCAGGACCATGATGTAGGGAAATGTTTAGCCAAAATGAACATTTTGACATTTTTAGCCAAAATGTCAACTGTACATTAAACAACTAAAAATAGATTTGATTTAAATCTAACTGGGGAAGTATTAGAGGAAATTTTATACTTTGCTTAGCTGCTGAAAAAGACAAGCCTTACAGTTTTATTCTCTGCAGTATGTAGAACAAAAAGGATTATTCTGATTATGTATCATCAGCAAAAAATACAACTCCATCGTGAGAATTAGTTTTCTCTTTGTGAAGGTGTATTAGTATCATAAAGTGTCTGATAACAAAAATCTTTGAATCTGTTACCACAAGATAAGAAAGAAATAAGTTCTTCAAAAATGCAACTCAAAATTCACTCTCAAAGTAGAGGGAAAATGAGAAATATTAATAAACAGAAAGAATTTACAGCAGGTATTTAAAAATATTTACATGCCATGAAAGCTGTGATTCCTCCTTTACTTATTCCTTTGGAATAAATTTTGATAATACGTTGGATAAAATGCGTTAAATTGTCACAACCTACCAAGTTCAGAATGCCAGTATCCTCTCAGATACAGTGAATTTGCCTGGCTGCGAATATTTAACAGCCTGAAATTTTGGAGTTTTATGGTTCACTTGTCCTAGGCTTGTTCCTAATTTATCAACATCTTGCTCTGTCTCATCAGATAAATAAATAAACAGAACCACAAGGAATATGGAGCTGTGTAAATTGTTGTCATAGATCAAAAGAAGGTCAGGTATGTGCAGGTAAAGCTCTTTTCCGAGCAAGAGAAGGAACATTGATTTGAGGACAATAGGGGTTTTGTGTTTAGAACACAGGAATAGGATATTGGTTCCCTACCTCAGTTGCCGTGGATGTCCCATATGATCACAAGCCTGGTTTTTGCATGTCCATGCATAGACTCAGCTCATTCATATGGAAATAGAACCAGCATACTCTTTGATCTCATGGAATAAGCTGCGGTTAACTGTCATTAAAGGGCTCTGAGATTAAAAAAAAAACAAAACCAACACATTTGTGATGACAGATAGGTCATTGAGATTTATAAGTTTATATGAAGAGTGCACCTATACATACATAATTTATAATACATACTATACAGGCCCAAGTAGATAAAAAACTTTTTTGAAAAAAAGGCACTACATTTACCTCCTAACCATCTTTCCTAGTGATCTGATTCACAGACTTCACTGCAGGACTTTGACGTCTCTTTCAGATGTGAACACTTGCCAAGAAGAGCAGCTTCAGTGTGTGTTGGTTTGCACTAAGGTAAGGCAATACCACATGTCACCAAAAAGCTCTTTTTTGGGGATTTTGTAGCTGACATGTGGTGACAGACTGCTAGTCTCCTCAGACAGGCTGTAGCTGGTAGGCTGCAGGGGCAGTGGGGGTGGAGAGAACACCCAAAGGGTGGCAGATACAGTATAGCTTTAAACATCTCACAGTTCATTTGCTGGGGAAGCTCTGACTCACGGGTGGTGTCAGGAGCGAGGGCAGCTAAACCACTGCAGATACAAGAGCCCTCCCGAAGGAGCACATCAGCCCAGGAGCACGATGCACAGGATACGCAAACATGAAGAGCAAATATGCTGTGGTGCATCAGAAGGGTGTGGCGGGACGTGAGGTGAAGGCAGGATGGAGTCCACCTCTATAGTCACCATTTCGGCTGAAGAGGCAAACTCAGCTGGTGGTCACTGGCCTGCCAGTGGCCTAACTATGATCTTGACTTGACCAAAAGCTGCACCCTACCATCCCTGAGATCGAAGCAGCACATGGAGAGTCCACAAAAATCACAGGATCCTTTACACTACACATGTAACATGGGAAATAAACAGTGGAGACTTGATATATTTATAGATGGGACCTATGGACATAAGAAAAAGGTTTCCATGATCATAAAAATACACAGGGTAGGGCAGAAGAAGTATCACAAAGGAATTCCAGAAACTTTGTAAGGAGCCTGACTCAGATGTCTCAGCGTCGATGTATGCAACATGAACAATGAGCAAGAAGAGTTAGAGAGGTGTGCATGCCTGCAGGGCTACAACCTCATTGCATCACAGACATGGTGAGATGACTCCTATGACTGGAGTGCTGAATGAAGTAGTACAAGCTTTTTAGGATGGACAGGCAAGGAAGATGAGGAGTAGGTGTTGCCCTTCCTGTCAAGGACCATCTGGAGTATATGGAAATCCATGTGAGTGTGGATAAGGAAAGGACTGAGAGCTTATGACTCAGAGTAAAATGGACAGCATTTGACATTATGGTCGGGGTGTGGCATAGGCCACCTGAACAGGAAAACCAAGTATATACTGCACTTTGTTCACAGATATGAGAGGCCTCACATTCACAAACCCTGATCTGCATGGGGAATTTCAGCTACCCTGACATCTTCCAGAAGAGCAGTACAACAGGGTATAAAAAAATCCAGGAGGTTCATGGAGAGCATTGACTTCATCCTCCAAGTGGTAGAAAAACCATTGGAAAAAGGGGAAAAGAACCTTCATTTTTATAAAAGGCAATAAAAGGTGACCCATGGAACTACAGGCCAGTCAATCTCACCTCTGTGCCCAGCAAGATCATGGACTAGATCCTCCTAGAAACTATGCAGAGGTCCATGGAAAATGTGGAGGTGATTTATGACAGCTTCACTAATGACAAGTAGTGGCTTGGATATCAGTTATGAATGGTATTTCTCAGAAGTCTAATTTGATGCCAGTGCTCCTTAACTTTTTTGTTGGCAACATATACTATGCTATTGATGCACCCTCAGCTAGTTTGCAAGTGACACCAAGCTGTGTGCTGTGGTTGACTAGTTAGAGGGGAGGGAGGCCATCCAGCAGGACTTTGATAGCCTTGAAAACTGAGACAATACAAACTGCATGAGATTCAACAAGTCCAAGTGCAAGGTCCTCATCTAGGTCAGGGTAACTCCAAGTGCAAATACAGGCCAAGTGGTAAATGGTTTGAAAGCAGCCCTGTGGAGAAGCACTTGTAGATCTTGATAGATGAGAAGCCCAGTATAATCTGGCAATGTGTGAGTGCAGCCCAGAAGGCAAACCATATCCTGAGCTTTATCAAAGGAAGTGTGACCGTCAGGTTAAGGGAGGTGATTCTCTTCCTCTACTCTTCTCTTGTGAGACCTCACCTGGAGTCCTGCATCCAATACTGGAGTCCCCAGTACAACAGTCCAGAGGAGGGCTAGAGTATCTCTTCTGTGAGGACAGGTTGAGGGAATTGAGGCTGCTTAGGCTGGAGAATAGAAGGCTCCAGGGCAACCTTATAGAAGCCTTCTAGCACCTGAAGGGGTCTTACAGGAAACCTGGACAGCGACTTTTTATGAGGGACTCTAGTGAGAGGACAAGGGGGAATGCCTTCAAATAAAAAGATGATGGATCTAGGTTAGATCTTCTGAAGAAATAGGAAGGCTGTGAGAGTGGTGCGGCACTGTAACAGGTTGTTTAGACAAGTTGTGGATACCCCCACCTTGGAAGTGTTCAATTCCAAGTTAGATGGGGCCCTGGGCAACATGGTCTAGTGAGACATACTTTCCTATGGTAGGTGTATTGGAATTAGAAAAACTGTGTGATCCCTTCCAACCTCAACCATTCTATGAGTCTATGAATTCTTGCAATGTAACAAAGTTTGTTGGACTCGTTATCACTTCCACAATACTCAGAGGTCATATGCTAATTTAAAAGGTCATATGAACTGGACATCTCCTTCCCACTCTGCACTCTTGACCAATTTGGAGTGGTAAAGGGTCTGGAGTAATGCTATTAATCTATGTAAAGCAGCAGCATCATATGTATGCAGTAATACATCCTCAGCTGTGGGAGCCAGGAGTGTTTCATTGTTTAAGTTACCCCCAACAGGAAATTACAGCATTAATTCATGGTTTAAAGGCCAGGGGCAGGGGAGGGTGTCTTTAGTTTTTTGTTTTATACTTGTTTCCTTGGTTCTTTTATTTACACTGTTGCTATTTACAGGAAGTTCTCTGCCATAGTATTAAAAAGGAGGCCTTCTCTTCAATGTTTTTAATCTCACTGAAATTTTGAAATGTTAATGTTCTTGATACTAGTTGCTCGTTTTTTTGCACTTGAATAAACAAGAAAATTTTTACACAAATTGGATGCTACCTTACAATGCATCTATATGCAGAAGAACAAAAGAACTGATATTTTATAATAGCAAAAACAAACCCAACCCAATTAACCCAAGAAAAACAAGGCTTCGTTTTCAGCCACTGAGGTTTCTGGGAACACATCTATGCATTAAAAAAATAAAAGAAGAAATTGTCAGATTCAGATGATTCCAGATCGTTACTAAGAGCATGTTTCTGGCTTCTACAACTCTCAGACTCTGCTCTCAAGTTTTTCTTTCCTTGATGTCAAGTGTGTCAACTGAAGTGTGACGTGGAGATGTGGGCTTTCAGGTGGTCTCTGTTTAAAATTCAAGACTACCATCTTTGGTGCAAATAAGGGGTTGTTAAATTAGAAAATATTTTCCAGCTTTATTCTGAATTAAACTCTATTCCTTATTAACAGAAACATGTTGAGGTAACTACATTACTCATAATTCTAAAAAGAAACTCAACAATATGGGGAAAAGAAAGAAGTCAAAGAACAAGCCGTCAACAGAAAATATTTGTTCTTATTTTGCCCAGAAGCTACAGACTAATAAAAATTATAGTTGAATATTCAATCCCAAACAGTGGGTCATTGGAATGTGGGAAGTATCAGGTGATCCCTGTTCCTCAAAGACTTTTGAACCAAGAGATCTAGGGTTATAGTATATATAAACCCATATGTAATGAAATATCTAGTTTTCCCTTCTTCCATCTCTGTCAATTTTTCTTTAGAAGAACGTTTAGAAAAGGAAAAATACTCCACCAGAAATAAGCCATCTTTTTTTTTTTCTATTTATAATTAGATAATAAAGAAATAAACATTAGTTATTAGAAATAGAGATGTTACATCCATCTATCCTAAGTCTTTATTTAGATTCTGTGTTAAATGTCATTTAACCAATGCAAGTGCTGCTTCCTGAAGCAGGAGGTAGTGGAGTTGGAGAGTACAAGAGGTATGATGTGTTGCACGATTTGTCTCACAAACACAAAAACCAGTCTGACTGCTGCTATTACTTGGACAGCATTTGGGGATGTCATGCACTGGAAGTTATCCTCGACCATTCTGTTTCCCTGATTGTGCCTTTACGTTCCCTATAGTAAAAGCACCTACAAACTCTTGTTAGCCCATTTGTTTGAGGTGGTAGAATTCAGTCATCTCTCCAGAACTGACAAAGCATGGCCCTACCATGAAGCTCAATCATCAAATCTTCGTATTCATAGTGGTTAATGGCAGTTTATTGATATGTTACAAAATAGAAGCTATTTTTGAACTATATGCTACTGACATTTTTCAAGAAAATTAGGAAAATTATTCATCTCATAGCCTCTGTCAGAGACTGGATCTTCCTACGCATTTCAAAACTCATTCCACTGCAAGTGACGTCTGATGCTTCTGGTAGCATGTACAGGAAGCAGAGGAGTCATGGATGCGTGTTACACTTGCTGTTCACGATTAGAAGCACAGTATAGTGCCAACTATCCCAACTCTCCGTTGCTTTACGATGATGTTTGCCCTGCAGTAATTTACAGTGTTAGACAGGCTGGGCCTGTGGTGAACTTCTGTAACCACATAGAAAATCTAATATTAGTGGGATATAAAAGGTGGGTAACTCCAAACTGAGAATGGAAAAAGTTGTAGCTAATGAGAGCTGGGGAGCCGGCACTGTTTCCAGTGAAGAAAGGCTGAAGCAAGTAGAGCAGTGTGACCTGACATGCAGTCAGGATTTGGCAGCTAGGACAACAGCTAAGCTCTTCCATTTTATCTTTGAAGATGTCTGTGGGGCCTTGGAATGTTACTGAAGCAAGTGAGGGCTGCCAGGGTTTGCTAACAAAGCAAGGCTTCCAAAACTGCAGATTGCCATACAGCAGCACCTTTGCCACACGCCTAAAGCCATCCCTGCCGAGCAGTTGATAATCCATCCTGCAAACAAGGAGAACCAAGAAGCCAGAGACTCAGAGTTTTACAACCTTGGGCAGAAGGCTCGTCCCAGCAATCAAAGACTGACAATAACAAAACTTCTGGAACTCAAGTCCTGAGATGAACTGCATGAAAAAGGAAGGAAAGAGAAAATAATCTGAACTGGAAGACAAAGATATCAAAGGATGCCAGGACTCCTATGGTGACCAAGTATTAGACTCTCTCACCATCTCCTCTTGGTGTGATGTGCTATTAGTTGTAAAGTGTAGCCTAGTTTTCTTTTGCCTTTTCTCTGTAGTTTACT
>JAOXOE010000874.1:22376848-22406497 GCA_028565055.1 Phoeniculus purpureus
AGTCTAGTTGGAGGCCTGTATCTAGTGGAGTCTCCCAAGGGTTGGTACTGGGACCAGTCCTATTCAATCTATTCATTGATGACTTGGATGAGGGATTAGGGTGCACTGCCAGGAAGTTTGCTGATGACAAAGCTGGGAGGAGTGGCTGACACCCCAGCAGGTTGTGCTCCCATTCAGCTAGACCTGGACAGACTGGAGAGCTGGGCAGAGAGAAATGGAATGAACTATAACAAGGGCAAGTGTAGAGTCAGGCATCTGAGCCAGAACAACCCCAGGTACCAGTATAGGTTGGGGACTGACATGTTGGAGAGCAGTGTAGGAGAGAGGGACCTTGGGTCCTGGTGGACAGCAGGATGACCATGAGCCAGCAATGTGCCCTTGTGGCCAAGGAGACCAATGCGGGGTTGTTAGCAGATTGAGAGAGGTTCTTCTTCCCCTCTACTCTGCCCTGGTGAGACTGCATCTGGGATACTGTGTCCAGTTCTGGGTCCCTCAATTCAAGAGGGACAGAGAACTGCTGGAGAGTCAAGTGCAGAGCCACGAAGATGATGAAGAGAGTAGAATACCTCCTTTATGAGGAAAAGCTGAGGGACCTGGGACTCTTCAGCTTGAAGAAACAGAGACTGAGGGTTGACCTCATTAATGTCTATAAATATTTGAAGGGCAAGTGTCAGGAGGATGGAGCCAGGCTCCTCTCAGTGTCATCTAATGATAGGACAATGGGCAGTGGGTGTAAACTGGAACATAGGAGTTTCCATATAAATATGAGAAGGAACTTCTTCACAGTGAGGGTGACAGAGCACTGGAATGGGCTGCCCAGGGGTGTTGTAGAGTCTCCTCTGGAGATGTTTGAAACCGTCTTGGACTTCTTCCTGTGCAACTTTGTCTAGGTGATCTTGCTGTGGCAGAGGGATTGGACTAGATTGGCTTTTGATGCCCCTTCCAACTCCTGATGTTTTGTGATCCTGTTTGTAATTTGAAAATTATTCTGTGTAATTTCAAAAACATAATATTGTTAATAAAAATCTGTATACAATGTACATGAGTGTGTATAGGTGTGTATGACTGTAGCTACACTTTGCCTCAGCACCCAGTGGCAACAGTTCAGTTTACTTGCGTGGTCATATTTACACCATGTTTGGTGTACACAAGAGACAGTAGAAATTCAGCTGGTGAGTTGAACCGTTACCTTCAAAAGCTGTTGGCTTGAATCTTTCCATCGTTAATTTTTTCACCAACAGAGGCACAGAACATATTACTTCAGCAAGCAGCTTTAGGGGTTAAAGAAAGGAATTTACTTGTATTTGAGGGCTATATGTACATCCTGTGTTTAGAAGGCATGATACTGATACTGTTTGTTTTTGGTTTTTTATTTTTTAGGGCAGGTTAAAGTGTTCAGAGCCCTATATACATTCGAGCCCAGAACGGTAAGTACATCTGGATTTTAGGATTTTGAAAAGCTTAATTTTAAACTTACCTGTAGAAGCATTCTTTCAGTCTTCAGGGGTTGACCTCTTAGACTTACGGTACTATGTTTTCAGTGCAAAAGCCTGTGTTGGATGGATATTGGTTTCTTAATGTGACTAATACTGCCTGATTAATTGTCACTCTCCTTTTTCAACTCCAGCTCTTCTTAAAAGCAGCATGCTTTCTTCTGTAGCATCAGTTACGTCAGTCTACGATTAGCAATCTAAGTGATTTTTTTTCCCTTTATTCTGAAGGCCCAGAAGACAGTTGAGAATTAAGAGAATGGATTGACTGGGACTAATAAAAAAATGACATGATGTTAACAAACACAAGATACATTTCTCTGCTTTTGTTGCACAGTATTCTCTTAGAAAGCCTGTTGTCTTTTTTCAGTTGTCAGGAGGATCACAGATTCAGAAAGTTGTCTGTAGGCAGGTCAGGCTGCAGTATAAAGGACTGTCAGGCTGTTGTCTAGTAGCTAGATAGTTTGAGTCATTGTTCACTTGAAAGAAGAGCTGTACATAGTCTGCTTTGTCCAGGTATTTGTTGTATCTAAGATTGTTTACTTTTCTTTTTTAAAGCCAGATGAACTGTATTTTGAAGAAGGTGATATAATTTACATCTCAGATATGGTGAGTCTAAAACATCCCATACAGACTGAATACTACTGAGATGCAGTGTATCCCTTCTAACATTTACTTTTGTCTGCAGAGTGATACAAATTGGTGGAAAGGAACTTGCAAAGGGAGAACTGGACTAATTCCAAGCAACTATGGTAATGTCTAGAATATTTTCATTTGGTAGGACCATTCACAGTCAAAGGAGGTCCCTAAATAAAACTGGTGCATTTGTTTTCGAAAACTGAATTGTATTGGCATTTAATAGCCCCTTGGCAGAGTAATTTCAGAATACATCTGCAACATCGGTCATTACTGGACATCAGTGTTGTCAGCCGCCTTAGATTTTTATAACCTAGAGACAGTCTGAGTTTTCATGAGTTTGTGTTTCTGGCTCTGTGGGTAGCAGCAGTAGATATTCACAGTTTTGAGGCAGATAACACTTGAGTCTAAAGGGTATTTTTACAGACAGCACATGAAACTGATAGGCTTGTATTGATACCTTCAGTGAACATATTTCAGTTCATAAGATCTCATTGTCAGCACCTTGGCCATGTCCAGTCTGTTATGTTGCCTTTTGGTAAGTAGACCTAAAGATGGACAGCAGCATCTGAGATCAAGATAGCTTTGAGATCAATATAGCTTTGAGATCAAGAAGTCTGACACAGTGTTGGGGGGCTTCTTACAGAGATACATAATCAATACTGAATTTGTTAAGTAAACCTCCATATAGACATGAATATAAAACAGACTGTGAGCCATTCCATGGAGCATCTTTGATTATTTTTTTCTCACTTACAAAATTGGGGCTGGGTTATTTTTGCTATTCATTGCTTTTTAATGAATCTGGCCACAAAAAGCATTGTTTTCTTAGGCATTGACACATATTAAATAGCCCTTACCTGTTTGGACAGAGTAGAAATTCTCTTTTTTTTTTTTTTTTCAAACTCAATTGCAATAACTTTGAAAAGCCTTGTGTACAGACAACACACCACAATTTTTCTAAGTCCTCCCAGGAGACGCAGCCAGAGTAGCAGTGTCATATGACAAGATTGACTGCTGTAAATGTGGTTGCTCTATGTTATTGCCTCTTCAGTATGAGACATTATGGTGGCAAAGCTGTGATTCCCTGCTGTGACTTGTAGTTAGTAAAAGTACATGGGGTAGAAGCCTCTGGCTCAGTTCATGAGACCATGGCAGGAAATTGCTCTTTGATTTGTGACTTCCAATTTATATTATATTCTTGCCATCTGCCAGAGGTGGTCACTGTTACATGCAATAGTTTACACATTTACCTACACTCACATTCCTTTTGAACCTCAAAGTATCTTGTGTTTAAAATACACCAGCAACTTACTAATACAGTTTGTGTTCCCATTGAGATAATTCAGAAAAGTTGCTTCCAAAGTGCCTCACTGAAAAGTGATGTGAATTTCCATTTTAGGCTGTGGGAGAGAGTATGAAGTGATGGTGTCTCCATCAGCACATTTGCAAAAATTTCATGTGTAAGCAAAACAAGGTTTAGTCTTAAGCATTGTAACAGTGTGATCTCCAGTGCTCTTCTACAGCCTTTTTTTGTGAAATGTGGAGACAGATCTAAAGCTATTGAGGCTGTGGTGGGACATCATGCTCCATCTGCTGGACTTAAAGGAACACTTTTGTAGAAAGACTG
Organism: Phoeniculus purpureus; assembly: GCA_028565055.1. NCBI lineage: Eukaryota > Metazoa > Chordata > Aves > Bucerotiformes > Phoeniculidae > Phoeniculus > Phoeniculus purpureus. The sequence goes on from JAOXOE010000874.1 coordinate 22,380,605, forward strand.
TGAACGGAAAAGCTGATGAAGGCAGAGTCTCAGTGTTACCTGCATTAAAATTACTTGTTACTGAACTTGTAAGTTTTCTAGAGGCAAAGTTATAGGTAGGTTTTTGAGATGAAGTTGGTTGGTGTTAATGCTTTTTGCCATGCACAGCAAGCACTGTTCAGTCTGGCTAGACTGTTCTGGGACTGGCTTTTCCAATTTCTGCTTTGGAATTTTGTTCGTAGCACAATTTTCTTAAACTGAAATAATCAGAATCTAGCATGGGAGATAAACATGTGAAGTCATGCAATTGCAAGTGTTATGGGACGAATATACACCAAAATACAAAATTACCCGGATAGGCCACAACACTCTTAGAACTTTTATCTGTGGTGGCTGATGTACATTTTATTTTCTGGAATTGCATCTAATTACAGTAACAGTTTAATCTGAGGAACAGTCTTTCACATTCTCTCTGCCTTTTGTAACAAGCCATCATGCAAGTGCTTGGAGAGCTTACTGATCTCCAAACTTATGCTGTCATTAGGTGGAGTCACAGAGGTTTTCCACCTAAGAAAGAAGTTTTCAAAAACTGTTTTCTTGTTAATGGTCCCACTTCCAGCTGCTTCACGGTGCTGCTCAGTTTCATTTAATCACAGCACAGTGACCAGGAACTGTTTACTGCTTTTCTCAAGTAAAATCTAGAAGAGACTGTGAGATGAAGAAATGGTGTACAGACGCTGAACTTCAATGTGCTTATCATTACATTAGTTGCTTAGGCGGCTTTGATTTACAGACCTCCTGCAAGTTTTCCAGGGAAAATAAAAACACTCCATAAAAAAAAAAAGGCAGTCAGCCTTTTAGTTGGATTTTTTCATTTATCCATCACGGTCCCCTTAGAAATAATTCACACATAAATGAAGATTACAAGCTGCAGGTTGAAAGCCTAGCCGCATGCAACTGCTCAAAATATGTTACAAGTGCAGAAAGGGAAGTAGCAGCTAAGTTGAAATGTGACTTGCAAGTGGTTACTGATTTGATACTGTTCTTTGAAATTTTCAAAGCTCTTCTCTGGTTTCCTATACACAGCAAATTGAAGTACATCTGACTGATACATCACTCACAAATCCCTTTTAATGTAAGAATCACGTATTTATTACTGCTTGTTCTGGAACAAGAAAAGAATTTTCTTTCCACACAGGAAACACAATTATCTGTTCAGTTTCAGAAATTCACTGTCTTTCATTTCAGTGGCAGAGCAAGCTGAGTCTATTGATAACCCATTGCATGAAGCTGCCAAACGTGGTAAGTGTGATTTCAGTTTTAGTTGTGTAATACTGAAGAATGGTTTGTTTGTTTTCTGCCAAAATAGTAATATACTTAGAGTGAAGATGCCATGTCTGGTTTGGTTGTCTGGTATTTTGAACAAGTTATCTGGTTATAACTGAAAAAAGATGTGCAGTTTTCAAAAGCTGAGTTGGCTTACAGCCTGGTAGAATTACCACGCTAAGATTGCATACATAGAAAGAGAGTCTTATACCACACATTTAACTACACGGGGATCCAAAAATCTTAAAGGAATGGTAGAGAAGATGTTTTATGAACATGTCAGGTTTTTTTCCTCATAAGTTCACAGAGGACTGAGACGCCCGTCAGAAAAAGATACACACCTTTCATCGAGCTTTTCAAAGGGAAAAAGAATAATCAAATTTAATTTTTCTTTTAGGCAACCTAAGCTGGTTGAGAGAGTGTTTGGATAATCATGTTGGGGTCAATGGCTTAGACAAAGCTGGAAATACAGCTCTGTACTGGGCATGCCATGGAGGCCACAAAGGTATTAGACATTTAATTTGATTTGTTGTCTTTTCTTTGTTTGCGTGTCAGACATTGCTAAAATCATGATACTAAATAATAAAGCTAGGAATTTTAAAGTGTCGTTCTGTTTTGGTTTTTTTTTAAAGAAAAGTTAAAGCTGGAAGTGCAGTTCAGCTCCATCAAAAGCTGAGTATTTTCTTGTTGCTTTTGAAGCAGCCATTCTAACCAATGTAGCAGAGTGGGGCGAAAGACTGAAAAGAGGTGTTGCATTGTTCTGGGTGTTTTATGCAGTAGCATTTCTTTGACTTATGGTTGTTTGCTTAATTCAGTGTGATTGTTACAGATTTTCATTAGCTTTGATTAGCATTAGATTGTTCATTTATTGCATCTTAATGAAATTTTGTACTATGAGTGCAGAAAAGCCTGTTTTGTTTTCCACTAAATTTTTCTTTTAATTTCCCCCCCGACCTCCATAATTTTCTGCAGATGTAGTGGATGTTCTGTTTACGCAGGCAAACCTAGAGTTAAACCAACAGGTAAGTTAAATCAACAGACCCTTACAGTACAGGTGTGACGTTATTAATCCTTGGTACAAACTGAAAGGTTTTGGGGTTTTTTTGCTGTGTTTTAATCCTGTCGCTTTTCCCTCTAACTCCACAGAACAAATTGGGAGACACAGCTTTGCATGCTGCTGCATGGAAAGGTTATGCAGATATTGTAGAGATGCTGCTGGCAAAGGGTAAAGATCTTCACCAAGATTTCAACAATCTCTGTGTGACAGACTTCATTCCTGACTATTTATTATTGTTAAGGTTTCCTATAGCCCACATACACTTCTTAGCCAGCTTACCTGCCTGACTTTTGCAGAAAATTCTGGCAGCTGTTTGGCAAGTAGACATCTCTCTTGCTCGAGATAAATTTCATCCTGCTTTGCAGACAAAATTAGGCACTTAACCCCAGAACAGCAATGACATCTGCTTCCCAGCAAGGGCGAGCATCCAGCCATTCCCTACTCAATTTTAGCTTATGGAAGAGGATCCATAGCTTTTAATCTTATTCAGAACAGTCCACAGATGAGATTCCTTTGTTTATTACTGTTTTGCCCATGCTTCTGTAACTTGTAATACCATTGCTTAAGAAATAGATGGGACAATGATTGATGATGTAAATTTTCTGTTGTAAAGGGGCCAGAACAGATCTGAAGAACAATGAAAAGAAACTGGCTTTAGACATGGCAACCAATGCAGCTTGTGCTTCCCTGCTTAAGAAGAAACAGAGTGCAGGTATTTCTGATTTTGTTATTCTGAATCATTTTGCCTTTTTAGAGGACACTTAACATTTTGACCAATTATCCATATGTTGGTAGCTTAGAAGCTATGCGGACTAAGGATTGTGTTTTGAATGGCTCACTTTTATTTTCTTATTGCATTTAAAAAAATAAGTATATTCTTATGTCTGAGTGACTTTATAATAGAGAAATAAAGAATGCTTTCAGGTATTTATCAAATAGTCTCACTGCCTCCTAGTAGCACACTGTCCACATACAAAAGAGATACAAAGCTGTTTTAGAAGTCTGAACAGAGACTGAAATGTTCAGTATCTGATTAATAATGTTACTTGTAGCTTTCAAGTGGATTGTGAACTTGCTTCAGGATAGAAGCCAGAGAGTAGAGGTCAATGGGATAGAGTCTAATTGGAGGCCTCTATTAATGGAATCCCCCAAGGGTCAGTACTGGGACCAGTCCTATCCAATCTATTCATTAATGACTTGGATGAGGGATCAGGGTGCACTGTCAGCAAGTTTGCTGATAATGCAAAGCTGGGAGAAGTGGCCAACATCCCAGCAGACTGTGCTGGCATTCAGCAAGACCTGGACAGGCTAGAAAGCTTGGCGGGGAGAAGTTTAATGAAATATAACAAGGGCAAGTTTAGAGTCTTTCATCTGGGCAAGAACAACCCCAGGTACCAGTATAGTTGGGGACTGACCTGCTGGAGAGCAGTGTAGGAGAAAGGGACCTGGAGATCCTTGTGGACAGCAGGATGACCATGAGTCAGCAATGTGCCCTTGTGGCCAAGAAGACCAATGGCCTCCTGAGATGGATCAGAATGAGGGTGATTAGCAGATTGAGAGAGGTTCTTCTCCTCTACTCTGCTCTTATGAGACCACATCTGGAATATTGTGTTCAGTTCTGAGCCCCTCAATTCATAAGGACACAGAACTACTGGAGAGAGTTCAGCACAGAGCCAGAGATGATGAAATGAGTAGAACATCTCCCTGATGAGGAACGTCTGGGGGAGCTGGGTCTCTTTAGCTTGGAGATAAGGAAACTGAGGGGTCACCTAATTAATGTTTATAAATATAGAAAGGGCGGGGTCAGGAGGATGGAGCCAGGCTCTTCTCAGTGTCATCTAACAATAGGACAAGGGGCAGTGGGTGTAAGCTGGAACATAGGAGTTTCCATATAAATATGAGAAGGAGCTTCTTCACAGTGAGAGTGACAGAGCACTGGAATGGACTGCCAGGAGGGTTGTGGAATCTCCTTCTGTGCAGATGTTTAAAATCTACCTGGATATCTTCCTGTGCAACTTGGTCTAGTTGGTCCTGGGGTCTAGGGGTATTGAACTAGGGGTCTTTCGAGGTCCCTTCCAATCCCTAGTGTACTGTGGTACTGTGAGTCTGTGTCTCTCAGTAGTGCAGTATAATATATGGTATGTATAATCCATATTCCCATATATTTGAAAATCTGTGGGCAAATCACAGAATCATCAAGGTTGGAAAAGACCTTCAAGATCATCAAGGCCAACTGTGATCCCAGCACTGACAAGTCTTCAACTAATCTGTATCTCTAAGCACTGTGTCTATGCAACTCTTAAATGCCTGCAAGTGGAGAGACTCCACCACTGCACTGGACGACTCATTCTAATAATTATGACAAAAACTCATTTATGACATTCCCAGAGGTAGATTAAGTTTTGCAAGCGCTAGCTCTGCTGCACATGCGGTGAATAGTGAATATACTTTGATACTTGTAGTTTCTGCTTGCTATCATTCAAAAGCAAAAATGCTCTTAAATCTAAGAAATATTTATTCAGGAAAAGCTTTGGGGATAAATGAGGAAGAGGAGAGAATAGACAAAATGTGTTTGATTTTAAGCAGGGAGTGGCAGACAGCTAGGCATTCAGAATAAAACCAAAGAGAGCTCTTCTACTGTCACCCATTCTTGCCTTTGCAAATGAGATGCACGATCAACAGAAATTAGTTCCAACACTGCTGCACTGGCTTCAAGGAGCCGGAAGATGGCTCTCGAGGGTCACAGACTGACTTGTGTAAGCGATGTGATTACTGTCTTATCCCTGCCTTTGAGATCATGTCTACAGCGTTATCTGCATGGCCTTAACACGTCTAAATGGTGGAGTAATCAGATTTCTCAGATGATGTTTTGCAAGCATTGCAAGTGTGAGCTTTTTCTGATTTTATCCTAGATTAATAGACAGCTTTGTTTCTTTATAGGTACACTCCGAACATTAAGTAACGCAGAGGAATACCTCGATGATGAAGACTCTGATTAGCTTTTTTAATTCAGCCTAAAGAACTATAACTTGCATTGCCTATGTCATTCTGAAAACATATCTTTACAACTGTAAAACTGTCTTGCCTAGAATATTGCAGTCTTCCAATGTATCGTAGAAACGAAAGGGTGAAAATCATGCTTTCCAAAGGAATAATCTTTATGTGTGGCAGAAGATGCTGCATTTTAAATCAAAATTCCATTGGAATTATCTCACAAAGGAAGTTGTGGCAATCCTCACTGAATGGGTAGAGGACCATTTTCTAAACTGGTAGGTGTCATCTGGGGTCTTCCCAGCAAGTGCCTTGCATCTCTGGAATACACTCTTTAATCTGAAAGGATATCATTGCTAACATTTCCCCAAACCTCCCTGGATGTAGGTTCCTATGTGCAGATACGGTAATACTGGGTCACAAGAGATGCTGCTATACAGAGTGACCATCTTTCGCCTGCATTTTTTTGTACTTTTGCCCTCCAGTCCTTCCTGTACCCCTCTAAGGAAGGGTTAGAATGACATGGGACAATCTGCCCTTAAATGCTTTGTCTTCTCTTGCTATGGGCCCAATCCCTGAAATGTAAACTCAGGTGAAATGCTTGCTAGGTCAGTTTGTTTTGCTTTTGGAATTGCATTATGCTAAAACAATTCATAGTGAAAGGAAGACAGAATATTTTTCTGTTTATCCTGCCTAATGTTTTTTTTACCTATCTCTTGCTTTTATTTTTTGAAAGTGCTCTTATATTTTGTCCTAAATTACCTCAAAGTTTAAGTGTGTTTGAAGGAATGAGGGAAGATGTACGTTGAATATACCACAGGTATCTTTAGAAGAGGTATCTGAAGTTGAATAAACATTTTAAAAACTTATTGCTTGTTCCTGTGAATTAAAGAGGACTATAAAAACAAATGGAGCCACTTTCACACTTCCTTGCAGAGTGAAAAAATAAGTACTTCCTTCAGATAGCTCAAATAGCTTCATCCAAATATTATACCCTACTGAAGGATGCTTCCTTACTGTGATAAGAAGAAAATGTATTGAGTGTTTGAGATAAAATCTCATCCTAAATTTGTGTTGCTGATTTCCCCCTTAGCAACTTTGTCTGCTTCAGTCCAACATAGTAATCTGTGGTAACTTAAAAAAAAACAAAACAAGCAGGAAAAAAAAAAAGAAAGATGGGGATCAATGAAAAGATTAAAAGCTCTTGTGAAACATTGGGGATAAATGAAAAACTCTTGTGAAAGACTGGGGATAAATAAAAATCACACTAAGTATTTTAGAGATTAAAAGAAGTCTGTAGTACTTGAATATGCAACTTGAAATATATTAAACTAGGGTTTTTTGTATGTTTATCATCTTTGAAAGAACTGGATAGAGGTGAAGCATGTTTAGTGAGCACTTACCAAAGAAGGCAACATGTAATTGACAAGAACTGTAAGATTTGTTGCACAAATAGTCATCTGCAGATATAATTCTGAACTGTTTAAGTGTTAAAAAAAAAAGCACCCACAAATGTTTTAGCCCTGTGAAATGCTGTGGTCAGCTGAGCAGTGATGTTTTATTTTGTGTGAACTTGAAGATCCTAGAAGGGAAGAAATAAAAAACCAAAGCCACCAAGTTTTTCTCTCTAGCTTTCATTGAGACAGTTGCTGAACATGACTCAGACAGAAACTGTCCTGCTTCACATTTTCTCAGCCACCTATTTTACTAGCTCAGACTTCTGTCACAGTCAAACCACACTGTCGTGCTGCATGGTGTTGATTAACATGATGCAATTTCACAGTGCGAGAAAAGAAGCTAGAGAAGCAAGAAGGTTCATCTATTCTGCATTCTCTCAAGCTTTGGAGGAAGAGTTTGTATTGGTAAATTACTTCATTGTGATGTCTCTACTGCCATGGATTCAACATTCTACAGGTTAATTGCAGCATGTGGTTTAAAAATGTAATGTTATGCTCACTTCGGTGGAATTAGCTGCTGTCAGAAGACCTTGTGTTCTTCTGCAGACAGATTTAGTTGCTGCAAGGGAAGAATGCTGACAGAAGCAAGAGTTGAGCCCAAAGATTGTCCATGAAGTCCTTACTGGACTGTCTGGAAACATATGTATTACCTTTGCAAGGCATCTAACTAGTGCTATAATTACTGCTTTTTAAAAATTATTTTTCACAACTTTTTCTTTCTTCATGCAACCATCTATTCATTCACCTTGTGAAACACGGATCGCTGAAAACTGTCAGGCAATAAATTACTTTTTGCCTAACTAGCAGTTAAGCTTTGATTTTTTTAAAAACCCACAAAACTGAGCAGAAGCCCTATAGATAGAAATAATTACAGCTGTAGTAAGACGATACAGTCTTACTTGTTAGTAAACCTGCTTAGTACTTTGCTTCAACATGTGTGTCACTGCAGGCTCTCAGATAAATTTAATATTTTTTCCAAGCACAACTACATTCAAGTTTGTAACAATAAGAAAAATGTTCTTAAGAAGAGTAGCAAATTGAAAGCTTTGAAGCTCATGGTGTCTCCTAACTGCACATTGAAGAATATTCTGTCTTTTGTGCTTATGGTTGAGTTACACCTGCACCTTTCTCAGCCATGTTCAAGTTAGAAGTGCTGTGCTGGTAAAAGGATAGAAATTGTTCTGATATATTTGAGATGTTTTCAAACTATACAGGTAAATATTTTGTCTGCTTCATAACAAAATTAAATGCTTAATCCCTGTTTTCTAGAAGAGAAAAATGTGGCATCCTATCACATGGAATGTAGTTTCCTTGAAACAGTTAAGGTCCTCTGAAATGTGGCCCATTTTCTGATACTTCATCTTAGAACTGTCCCTGCCCCTGGAACCCCGGTTTCTGAAGGCAATATTTTGTTTCTTTCATTTTGGTCTTATATCAAGGCCCAAAGATTTCTGAGAGTGCGTAACCCTGACCACGTAACACTTAAGCTATGTGCTCCAAAGTCAGGTTTTTGATCACACAGCTTACATAACTGAATTAAAGATTTGTTTTCAGCTGTTGCCACCTGCTAGCAAAGCCACTGAAATGGAACACAGAGCAAAGTAAAAAGTAACTGGCTGTCATTCTGCTGCTTCTCGAGACACCTTTAGGCTGAAGTTACAAAAAGTGTTTCAGGACAATGTTAGTTGTGCTATACTTTGATCATATGAGGAGACAGAGGCAAGCAAAAATTGTTTTGAAGAATTTGAAGCATGATTCTTCAGAAGAAATTAATTTGATACAGAGTTGGTGTCCTCAGCTACACAAGAAAAATCGTGTGGAGAGGCTAAGAATATAAGTACAAATGCAATTCAGAAAAATGTTACTTTACATCACAAATTATGGAGGCAGACTGTTGCTGGTAGTCTTTCCCTGTGGCAGGGAAAAAACTACCAGGTAGACATTTACATTATGCCTGCTGTTTCCCAGCTAATGATTTGTATTCAAGGTGGTATATCTGGTCTGAAGCTTCTCCTAGAAAGCTGCACCCCTACTTTGTCCTTTCTCCAAGCTTACTGGCCTTCTGTTGGGCTCTGTAGAGCAGGTCTATAGCACACCAAGGAACCGTGCTGGAAAAGATACTTCTGTGAAGCCAACTAACACACGAGAAACATCACTGGAAAAATTAGTGTTGTCCAGCCAAGGTACACCCTCAATTAAAGAAGCAGGGGCAATTTCTTGTGAGCAGCTGAGGAGCCTGTTGCAACAATAATGGTAAATTAGTTACTTGAGATTTTTTAGTACATATAGAAGAGCATAGATCTTGGCAGATACCAGTGCTGGTGAAATCCTGAAGCACATCAGAAGATCTATGTTCTCCACTATGACTTGTGAGCTTTATGATAGGAATGCATTATTTGGAATACATGCTTCATGTGGAAATCACAGAATTGATGGAGTTAGAAGGGACCTCAAGTCAAACATCCACCCCAACCAAAGCAATTGCTAAAGCACATTGCATGGGAGTGCATCCAGGTGGATTTTGAACATCTCCAGAGAAGGAGAATCCATAGCCTCTCTGGGCAGCCTATTCCAGTGCTTTGTGACTTGCAGTGTAAAGAAGCATTTCCTTATTTCTAAATTAAACTTTTTATGTTCCAGCCTCTGCCCATTGCTCCTTGTCCTGTCACTGGGCACAACTGAAAACAGTCTGGTACCATCCTCCTTACAGCCACCGTTCAGGTATTTATAGGCATGGATCAGGTCTCCTCTCATTCTTCTCAGGGCTATACAGTCCCAGCTCTGTCAAGCTTTTCTCATAAGAGAGATGCTCCAGGCCTCCAGTCATCTTCTTTGCCCGCTGCTGGACTATTTCCAGTAGTTCCCTGTCTCTCTTGAACTGGGGAGCCCACAACTGTACACAGAACCCCAGATACGATCTCACCAGGGCAGAGCAGAGGGGGAGGACGACTTCTTCAGACCCTTTGCAACACACTTCTTAACTTTCCCTAGAATACCATTGGCCTTCTTGGCAATGAGGGCAGATTGCTGGATAATGGTCAGCTTAGTATATACCAGGACTCCAAGATCATTCTTTTCAAGGCTACTTTCCAACAGGTCTGCTCCTAGCCTGTACACCTGCATGTGATTGTTCCCCCACAGGTACAGGACTCTACACTGCTCCTGTTGAACCTCATTAGGTTCCTCTGTACCCAGCTTTCTAGCCAGGTCATGCAGTATTTCTGTTTCTTTTTCTCTCCATAGCCTGACTCCCAAAAGGACTTTACTGACATTCATCATACGACATGTATGAAGACATAACATACAACAAGCAATTTGGACATTTGCAAGTTTATTACAATAATTTTACTATAAATGTGATGCGATACACAGCTGTGCTCCTCCGCAGGTCCAGAAAAAACATTCATATCTGCTGCCCCTTTTTAAAGTCTTGTCAGTTCTGTACACTCATCCAGAGTCCTTTCAAGAAAGAGTAAACCCATGGCAAGTGTGAATTACACTAAGGAACAATATCAGTGTCCGCCACCTTAAATTAAGCACAGTACAACACGCAGGAAAACCAAGACAGTTAATGAAAGAAAAATACAACTGTTATAATTAATTACTATTAGATGCCATTAATATATATAAATATATCGCACAATTAAATATTTCCTAGTTCTTTAGTATCAATGGCTGTTAACATGGTTAAGTGTTTAAAGCCGGAACACTGACCTGAACTCTCTTCTCCCAGCCAGGCAGAACAGAGCTAATGTTGTGTGCAAGTGCAAACAAAGCAAGCAAAAGCAGCACAGCTGCAGTAAGCCTGCAGAAATTTGATGGGAAGGAGTTTATCAATAAAAGTTAGCTCTGTAAAAGCAGTAGAGCATTAGCCCAAGCGTGTCGCATCAAATCTGGTAGTGCTGTTTGTGAATACTACCACTTCTGAGAAATAGCAGATCTGTTTCCATACAGTATGTAACTTGATGCTGTGTGATTCTTGAATATGCTGTAATTCAAGGTGTGTTTACGATCTCACATCTCACTGCCATCTTTTAGGTGGGTAGTGAGGAAATAGCTACAAAAAGTTTGAGGCAAATGAAGGATTTTAGAGCGTTGGGGAGACTAATCTGGGGCTTGGAAGCCCACGTAATCTTCTCTTCCATCCTGCCTGGCTTAGGAAATGAAGGAAGAAGCTATATTAACATCTGACTCCAGGGTTGATGCCACCAATAGAACTTTGGATTCTTTAACCTTGGCTCAGTATACACAATGCTGAGCCTGCTGGCAAGAGATGGGGTACACCTATCTAACACAGGGAAAAAGATCTCATGAGAGATAGTGACCTTCATTGAGAGGGCTTTAAACTAGAATCAAGGTGGGAGAGGGACACACCCAGAATTGCTAGGAAAAGTCTTGGAGGGACATACCGGTAGCAGGGGCATTATCCATACCACAGCTCAAATGTGTATAAACCAATGCCTGCAAGCATGGGCAATAAACAGGAGGAGTTAGAAGCTATTGCACACCACAGAAACTGTGATATAACCATCACGGAAACATCATGGAATGATTTGCGTGGTTGGGGTACTGCAATGGATGGTTACAGGCTCTTTAGAAGGGACAGGTAAATGAAGAAAGGTGGAGGGGTTGCATTGCATGTTAAAGAATACTTTGACTGTCTTGAATTCAATGTTGGGCCCATCAAGGTGGAATGTCTATGGATAAGAATAAGGATAAAGGGGAAGGCCAATGAGGATGATAGCCTGGTAAGAGTCTGCTACAGACTACCTGACACTGATATTCTTTCAACAACTTGGGACATTTCTTGCATTTACTAGCCTTTCTTCTCTTGGTGGACTTCAGCTTACCAGATGTCTGCTGGAAGTTCAACACAGCAGAAAGGGGGCAGCCTTGAAGGTTTCTGGAATGTGTGGATGACAACTTCCTGTTGCAGATGGTAAGCCAGCCTACCAGGCCTAGTTCCCCGCTGGACCTACTGTTTACAAACAGGGAAGGGGTAGTGGTGGGAGGTCATCTGGGGAACAGCGACCATAATAGAATAGTATTCTCAATATGTGGTGAAGTTAGGGCCATCAGCGAGACCTCTACCTTGGACTTCTGGAGGGCTAACTTTGGTCTACTCACGATGCTGATTTGGAGAATCCTTTGGGAAGCAGCCCTCAAAAACAAAAGGGCCTGGTAAGACTGAGCTTATGTTAAGAATGAAATTATGAAGGCACAGGATCGAGTGGTCCCTTTGTGCCAAAAAATGAGCTGGCGGGGAGAAAGACCAGCCTGGTTGAACAGGGAGCTTTTACAAGAGCCCAGATAAAAAAATAGTTTATCAACTTTGGAAAGAGGGGTAGGTGAATCAGGAAGTGTTTAAGGATATTGTAAGGTCATATAGAAAGAGAATTAGAGATGCAAAAGCTCAGTTAGGACTTAATCTGGACAAATCTGTTAAGGACAATAAGAAGTGTTTTTATAAATACAGTAATAACAAAAGGAGGACCATGGAAAGTCTCCACTCATTACTGGATGAAGGGGGGAACATAATAATTGAAGACAGGGAAAAGGCTGAGGTACTTAACACCTTCTTTGCCTCGGTCTTTAACAAAAAGCTTGGCCATCCTCAGGGTAACTGGGCTCCTGAGTTGGTAGACAGAGATGGGGAGCAGAATATCCCTCCTGTAATACAGGAGGAAGTAGTTAGTGACCTGCTGTGTCACTTAGATCCTAGCAAGTGTATGAATCCAGATGCGATTCATCCCAGGGTGCTTAAGGAGTTGTCACAAGAGCTGGCTAAGCCACTCTCCATCATTTGTCACCAGTCCCGAATAACTGAGGAGGTCCCAGATGACTGGAGGTTGGCCAGTGTGACATCCATCCACAAGAAGGGCCAGAGGAAGGATCTGAGGAACTCTAGGCATGTTAACCAGAACATCAGTGCCTGGTTGGAGCAGATCATCCTGAGTGCCATCAAGCAGCAAGTACAAGGCAACCAGGGGATCAGGCCCAGCCAGCATGGGTTTAGGAAAGGAAAATCCTGGCTAACCAGTCTGAACTCATTCTACAACTGGGTGACCCACCAGGTGGAATGGAGGAAGGCTGTGAATGTGGTCTACCCAGACTTCAGCAAAACCTTGGACACAATCTCCCACGGCATCTTCCTGTAAAAGCTAGCAGCCCACGACTTGAGTGGGTACACCCTCCTCTGGATGAAAACCTGGCTGGATGACCAGGCACAGAGAGTACTGGTGAATGGTGCCAGATCCAGTTGCTGTCCAGCCACCAGTGGTATTTTCCAGGGATTAGTACTGGGACCAGTTCTGTAATCAACATCTTTATCACTTGGGTGAGGGGATTGAGTCTACCCTTAGTGAATTTGTGGATGACTCCAAGTTGGGGGGCAGTGTCGATCTGCTGGAGGGGTAGAAGATGCTGTAGAGAGATCTGGACAGGCTGGGCCAGTGAGCAGAGGCCAGCACGATGAGGTTTAACAAGGCCAAGTGCAGGGTCATACACTTTGTCCACAGTAACACTTTGCAGCTACAGACTGAGGGATGAGTGACTGGAGAGCAGCCTGGCAGAGAGGGACCTGGCAGTACTGTTTGAAAGTCGGTTGAACAGGAGCCACCATTGTGCCCAGGTGGCACAAAATGCCAATGGCATCCTGGGTTGTATCAGCAATAGTGTGGCCAGCAGGACTAAGGAAGTAACTCTTCCCTGGTACAGGGCACTGGTGAGGCTTCAGTTCGAGTACTGTGTGCAGTTCTGGGCCCCTCACTTCAAGAATTGAAGAGATTGAGGGGCTGGAGCAGGTCCAGAGGAGCAACAAGGCTGGGGAAGGGACTGGAGGGGAAGTCTTATGAGAAGAGGCTGAGGGAACTGGGGTTGTTTAGCTTGGAGGAGACTCAGGGAGGACCTTATCACTGTCTATAAGTACCTGAAGGGAAGTTGTAGGCAGGTGGGAGTTGAGCTCTTCTCCCAGGCAGCTAGTGATATGATGAGGGGGCAGGGCCTGAAGCTGTGCCAGGTGAGGTTTAGGTTGGATATTAGGAAGCACTTCCTCATGGAAAGGGTGATCAGACATTGGAATGGACTGCCCGGGGCATCTATTGCAGGTGTTTAAGGAAAGATTTGATGCAGCACTTAGTGCCATGGTCTAGGTGATTGTGGTGATGTTAGGTTGTGGGCTGGACATGACGATCTCAGAGGTCTTTTCCAGCCTCAGCAATTCCGTGATTCTGTAAATGGTCTGTTTTGGCAAAGACCTGTTAAATGTGGAATCTGTGTAACACGTCAGTTTTGTCAACGTTTGCAGTCTCAGCCGACTGTAATGGCGCTCACTCACAGAGATCTGTGGAGGCAGTAACAGGTCTGTGAAGCAGTAAATAATGACACACTTTATTGTTTGTGAGGATTTATCAAAACGTTTTGTGACGTTTTTTGCCAGCTGCAAAGTTATATATCTAGGAGAGATTAACAGAATACTGTTACAGAGCAAGGGATGGATTTGCTTACGCTGTAATCTCTCCTTAAAATCAGTTTGTGAAATATTCTTCATTGTTTATCCTGCTCCTAGGAGGTTTTTGTGTATTCAAGTAGATGAGCCGGTTGTCTCAGATACGTTTGGGCACACAGTATCCAAGGGTGGCAAATATATTGCAGGTGAGTTTTGATTTATTTTGGCAGGGGGAGAGGGTTGGTTTTGTTTCTTGTGCAAGTGCTACTGAGGTTTTGTTCTGTTCACTATTCACTAAATTCTGATTCTTGTGTCTGATCAGGGTTTTTGTTTTGTCACATGTATAGTTGGACTTGGTGATCAGGGAGGTCCTGTCCAGCCATGGATATTCTGTGATTCTGTGAAATTCTGTAGTGATTTATACCAGAAGACCATAAATAGTAATGTCACTGCAAAGCCAGCACTAGAAACTCACTTTACACAGTGTGTTTCAACAAATGCCAGAGAACCTGCTGCAAACAATCAATCAGATTTTGTAATAATACTTGTCTGATCAACAAAGAAAAGTAGGAAAACAACTCAAAAGTGAAATGATAAAAGGGTGGGTGTTTTCAGTGAGTAAGAAAAAAACCCCCTGTAAATATTGCAGATGCTGTTTCCATGTGTAAAGCTGCCAGACCAAACATCCCTGTCATACTCGATACTTGGCACTCTTGTACCTGATTGTATTCTACCAGTTCAGTGGAACCTTTTCATACTAACATAAAAGCAAGCCCTCAGGTGCGTAGCTCTTCTGTTTCCAATGATCGTTTCACTAGGAAATGGCCTTTTTCCACAGTGATGTATTACTGCTCTTGCAATACAGTTTTCTGCTAATTTTTAACTGGGTATGCTTTTCTTTTCCCCTTCTAGATTAGCACAGTTGCAGCCCTACTCACCTACACACCTGCAGGTGTGTATTTCCACTGTAGTAATTTTTTAAAGCTGAAGTTAGTTCCAAGCCAGAAACTTTCTTTAAGGTTTCTTAAGGTCTGAAACTTAAGAATGCTTTAGGAGCTTTCTGTGCTTTTTATGTTCTCCTGATCACTTATTTTCTCTGTAAAACAGTAAAAGATGCTGTATTCTTTTACAAATTCAGATTGACCTTTAGGTTTCCTCACCAGATACCCTAGGGACATTGTCCTGAAGCAATATAGCACGTTAATGGTTGGGATAGTTTTTTATGTCTCATCATACAGAAACTTCTAAATGAGTCAAGCCACCATTTCAGTGATGCTCTAGAGTAATACCATCACACAACCAGGTTGCATGTTTTAGACTTGAGCAGCATATCCCTGAAGTAATCGTTATGGGCCCAAAAGTCTCCAGCAGCTCTTTTGTGAAACTCAGCAACATGCGATGGTGTTTTGGATCATTTAACAAGTCTTTGGGACCCATATCCTCGGGACTTTGTGCATCACACTCTGGAGTGATCTGAATTTCCCAGAGTCTTGGGGCAAATTTCCCCATTCCATTTTGGGATGACACCTCTGGCTACCCGACAAAGTATTATCATGGCTCAGTGACTTCCAGTACCGACTTTGGTTTTCGTTTGTTGCTCCATTTTGGGGTTCAACCTTTCCATAACTTTTCAGAAAGTGCATGCAATCAGCACCAGTAGTGTGGTGGGTAGGACCAGCCATTCCTCACACAGCAAAAATGTACAGAGTAAAGATACCTGAGCAAAGTTTGGATACCGGTTTAATCCTTTAAGCCTTCTGTGTTCTGCACACATTTTGTTCTGGTAGACATTTCCTTTCTGAAGCTGATTTGGAGAATACAGTCATTCCTTGCTTCCAATAATTTCTTTCAACAGTATTTATAACAGCTGTATATGAATGATAGTTTTCAATTTATCCAACAGGTCAAAGTACCAAATCACTGTCCCAACTGACTCTGCCACATATAAGTGTTTATCATTTTGTACGAGGTATTAGTAAACATAAGTCCTTTCCCCATGTGCTTCCAGGCTCATTTCTCCTCCAAGTCACCTAATGTACCTCATAACCAGATGATCTGTGGAGAGGTGAGAAACACTTGCAGGCTTTCCCCTCCTCAAGCTGAAACAAAAAAAGTTTCACTTAGATGTAAGGAACAGCTTCTTTACAGCGTGAGTCACAAAGCCCTGGAACAAGCTGCTCAGAGGTTGTGGGGTCTCCTTCTCTAGAGATACTAAAATCCTGCCTGGATGCAGTGCTGTGCAATGCGCCGTAGGCGATCTTGCTTTGACGGAGCAGTTGGACTAAATGATCTCTAGAAGTCCCTTCCAAGTCTGTAAATTCTGTGATTCTGTGTTCTATGACAATGACTTGGTCCGGGTGATCCTGCTGTGGCAGGGGGATTGGACTGGATGATCTTTCGAGGTGCCTTCCAATCCCTAATGATTCTATGATTCTATGAAAGAATCTGAAGTTGGATCCTCTCGAGTTTTCTGAGTCATAGCTAATGTGTTGGGGAGATGTGGTGTATATGCAGGTGGAGGAAATTACAGTGAAATCGGGAGGATTTAGAAAATATTAATAAAAGATAAAGCAACAAGTTACCCATGTGCTGGGAATCTGCCTGCAAATGCTTTTGTAGTGTTCCTCTGGGGGACTGATGCTACGCTAGTCTGTGTTTCTGAGGCTGATAAAAGTTCTTTGAGTGGCCTCGATTGCTTCAAATTTCATAAAACTGCTCTAACATAGAAATCTGGAAATCTCCTTGTGTTCTTTGGGACAGAAAAAATACAAAAATGTTCAAGCGCTTCTGTGATTCTTTCGACAGTGGCACTGCGCCACTAAATTGCCCCCCAGAAAGCAGATGTTAGAGATGCCTGCTCTGTGCTTATCTCTGATAAGCACAAGTGGGTTGATGATTTCACTCCTTGCAATCACTTGCTTTTAATAGATGTGACTGGGACCTATCCCTGGACTCCAGGTAGATCGAATCACACCCTGGAAATTACAGCGATAGGATCTGTTAAGCAGTTGTGTTGCCTGTTTTTCACGCTCATGAAGTCTTTTGGTTAACATGCTGGAGGGAAGAGATGCCATCCAGAGGCTCTGTGACAGGCTTGAGAGGTAGGCCTGCGACAACCTCATGAAGTTGGTCAAAGCCAAGTACAGGGTCCTACACCTGAGTTAGGGCAATCTCAAGCACAAATACAGGCTGGGAAATGACTGCATTGAAATTAGTTCTGTGTAGAAGGGCTTGGGGATACTGATGAATGAAAAGTTGAATATGAGCCAGCAATGTGCGTTTGCAGCCCAAAAACTCAATTGCATTCTGGGCTGCTTGAAAAGAAGTGTGGCCAGCAGTTTGAAAGAGGTGGACTACTCTGTTCTTGTAAGACCACATCTGAGATACTGCATCCAGCTCTGGGGCCCCCAACTCAAGAAGGATATCGAACTGTTGGAGTGGGTCCAGAGGAGTGTGACAAAGATGATTTGGGGCTGGAAAAACTCTCCTGTGAGGACAGGCTGAGAGAGTTGGAATTGTTCAGCCTGGAGAAGAGAAGGCTCTTTCTGTGGTCTTTCAGTATCTGAAAGCAGCACACAAGAAAACTGGGAGTGACTTTTCATAACGGCTTGGAGTGATAGGGCAAGGAGTAATGACTTCAAATTGGAAGTGGGTAAATTTAGATTAGAATTTAGTAAGAAGTTCCTCATAATGAGGGTGGTAAAACAATTTGCCCAGGTAAGTTGTGGTTGTTCCATCACTGGATGTGTTCAAGATCAGTCTGGATGGTGCTTTGAGCAACCTAATCTAGTGACAAGTATCCCTGCCCACAGCAGGTGGTCCCTTCCAACCCAAAACATTCTATGATCCTATAGTTCTATGGTTCTGTGATTCTATAGTTCTATGGTTCCATGATTCTATGATTCTGTGACTCTATGATATAGTCTTTTTATTGTGCTGATTTTGCCCAGATTTTTCAGGTCTTGCTCCTGTCTCCTCACACCACCACAAAGCCTGGGGATCTGGTCCAAAAATCTCTGCAGTAGAACAGGAAAACAGGAAACTTGGCTATGAGGCAGTGTGGAGACCTTGCCTCCTTTATGTTATTGCCTTCAACAATATGCTATTAAATAACATATTGAACGGACAGTTTCTACTAGATAGCTGTTATCTGGAAGTACATAGACAACAGATACTTCAAAAGTGATGGGAGGTCTACAAAGTCTGTTTTTCTAAACATCCTGAAATCAGAAGAAGCAGTGACGTACTTACAGGTCGTTTACTGCGCACATCTGTCTACTGAAAATGGCAACTGCTCATGGATCATGAACAGGGCAACATGTTCATAAATCACTGTATGGAGCAGACCAGAGATGCACAGTGCAGAAGAACGTGGTACTGCCTTGTGTGAACAGGAACAACTCTGCTTTTCTGTATTCCCTCTAGCTTGATTAGCTACACACAGACTTTGCTGTGTGTATTACAGCTACACACAGACTTTGTAAAAGCCATGCAAGTTTTGCAAAAAGCCAGCTTAGGGACGTGCAAATGTTGCCACTGAAACCCACATTTACGTGGTGGAAAGTGGGACCACGCAGCTGTAAATGGTTCATACTCCCTGTCTTATTGGAGCGTATCATATTCCGTGTCTGTGTGATATATTTGTGGGTAAAAGAAAATAGGAGGGAGCAGGGTCATGCATGCTTTGCAGGCAGGTCCCCAGCAGACAGAGCAGCAGTCCCAACAACATGGACCATGAAGGCCAATGCTGTAATTAGTTGCTTAGAAGGTAAGAGAAACAAACCATCTTTCTCCTTTGACACTGTGCAAGTAAAAGAGCTGTTTCTTCCTTTTTATCCCTGAATTGTCTTCACCTGATCAAGGGTGGCAGTGACTTTGCTCACAGTCTACCAGAAGTTCCTGAGAGATTCCTGGTACTAGGTACGGCAAGTGCTGCTCACGCTTTACTCATACTGTTCTTTGGATTTTGACTAGAAAATACATCAATAAACTCAGCCATGCCACTATCAGTGCATGGGTATCTGGTACTGAGATGAGTGCACTATCAGGATATCTGGCACTGAGAGCAGGTCCCAGGACTTGTATCAGGATACCTTCCGGGGTACTCCCTGCGTCCTGTTAAAATGTCTCATTTCTTATCTGCTGACTGGATAGTGATTGGGTATGGTAGGAGATTGTTAAAGGGTTTAACCTGTGACAAAATTAATTTTTAAACTAATAAATGTAGTTATTGTGCTAATAGGCCAAAATAAAAACAGAACAAGATGGATTCAGGAATAATTTATAAATAAAAGACGGAAAACAAAGGTCATTTGGGTTGGAGAAAAACAAGACACAATTAATTCCCCCCATATTAAAACCCTACACAAACACACACAAAGACTAATCACGTTTTTACATAACTGAACCAAACTGCAACCTCCAGCCTCTCAAAGGGAAGGAAATTCCAGCAGTTCTTGCTCCTTGTGGAAATATGGAGTGCATTCAGTCCATGCACAGGTAGCTCAGCATCAGCAGGCGTATTGAAGTCCAATTCTCTGTTCCATGTGTTTCCGTGCCAGTCCTCCGTCTCAAGCATGCCAATTCCTATGGCCTTGAACAAGGGCAGTACTCTTTCCATTTTAGCCACCCATAGAATCCAGACAAAATCCTCCTTTTCCTGATCCTTGAGGTACCTCTCTCTACTCACCGTGTTCCCAGGGCAATATCGGCTGCCTCATTAATAAAATGCCGTGCGCATCCTCTCTGAACACAGATGAGAAGTGAAAGGGAGAATTGAGGAGCCAGAAACCTGAAACCAGAAGCTCCAAACCCCTTGTGTTTGCAGAGCTGCAAAAGCTCAGCTGTCAATTTGCAAGTCAAATATCACATAAAATTCAAACTACAACAAAGCTCAAGGCCCAGTTTCCTTAAAGCAGGATGGGTTAGACAGATTAGCCGATGTTGTTCTTAGTTTTATCATGCAGGTGTTTCATGCACTTCATACACTCCCTAAGACAGATAACTTACAACATGATACAACGTGATCTTACAACAGGGCTTAAAACAACTCCCAGGTTTCCCAGTCTAGGTGTTCTCCCTCTGCCACTTGTATCTTGTGCTTTGAGTAGCAGCTACGCAGCAGGCAACCTTCCCGCAGGTCCTTAAGTAGCTGGGAAAAGGCATGTGCCTGTTATTCATAAAGTGCAGCTGCCCAGCAAGTAGCAGCCAAAGTCTTCTCAACAAGAGGATGTCATATTTATGTCAAAGAAATTAACTAGAAAACAGAAAATTCATTTTACTAAAGCCAGAGACCTTGCAACTTCCTTTTCTGTCCTTGAACTGCAATCTAAATAAAACCTGTTTTTTCTTTAAGGACACAGGATCAGGTCAATGTGCCTGTAGATGACCAGCAGAACGAAAAGACTGACCCAGGACTCGTCTCTTCTTCCTTATCTGAATAAGACCAAAAGTTTGTTAGAGGTGTTTTAAAATCCCAAATTACTTACATATAAAGTATGAAAAGTTCGTGCTCAGTTCTTACACAGAATCATAGAATCACTCAGGTTGGAAAAGACACTTAGGACCGTTGTGTCCAACCATCAACCCTACTCTACAGGTTCACCCCTAAACCATATCCCACAACACTACATCTAGGTGTCTTTTAAACTCATCCAGGGATGGTGACTCAACCACCATCCTGAGCAGCCCATTCCAGTGCCTGACCACTCTCTCTGTAAAGAGTTTTTTCTTAATGTCTAATCTAACCCTACCATACTGAAGCTTGAAATCTTTCCCTCTGACTCTGTCACTAATTACCTAATTAATTAAGAGACCAGCATCAACATCTCTTCAATGTCCTTTCAGATAATTGTAGAGAGCATTGAAGTCTCCCCTAAGCCTCCTCTTCTCCAAACTAAACAGCCCCAACTCTCTCAATCTCTCCTCATAAGATTTATTCTCCAGGCCCTTCACCAGCTTTGTTGCCCTCCTCTGCACTCACTGAAGCACCTCGATGTCTCCCTTGTACTGAGGTGCCCAAAACTGGACACAGTACTTAAGGTCTGGCCTCACCAGTGCTGAGTACAGGGGGAAAATCACCTCCCTATTCCTACTGGACACACAGTTTCTAATCCAGGCCAGGATGCCATTGGCCGCCTTGGCCACCTGGGTACCCTGCTGGCTCATATTCAGCCGCCTGTCAATTAGAACCCCCAGGTCCTTTTCTGCCAGACTGCTTTCCAGCCACACTTCCCCAAGCCTGTAGCATTGCATGGGGATTGTTGCGACCACAATGAAGGAGCCGACACTTAGCACTGTTGAAACCCACACAACTATCCTCAGCCCATCGATACAGTCTGTCCAGGTCTCTCTGCATAGCCTTACTCCAGTACATCAACACTCCCTCCCAACTTGGTGTTATCTTCAAACTTACTGGGGGTGCACTCAGTCCCCTCATCGAGATAATTGATAGTTGAACAGGAGTGGCTCCCACACTGAGCCCTGGGGGACACCACTCATGACTGGCCTCCAAGCAGATTTAACTTCACTGACCACAACTCTTTGTGTCCAGCCATCCAGCCAGTGTTCCACCCAGCAGAGTATACACCTGTCCAAGCCATGGGCAGCTAGCTTATTCATTAGGAAGTTGTGGGGGGCAGTGTCAAAGGCCTTACTGAACTCCAGATAGACTACATCAGCAGGTCACCTTATCATAGAACGAGATCAGGTTTGAATGAGATCAGGATCTGCCTTTCATGAACCCATGCTGATTGGGCCTGATTGCCTGGTTGACCTTTAATTAATCCATGATGGAACCTTCTCTAGCACCGAGACTGACCCTTCTTGAAGGATGGGCATCACATCTGACAGCCTCCAGTTTAATGGGACAACCCCAGTTAACCAAGATTGTTGAAAGATGATGGAGAGTGGCTTGGCAGCCACATCTGCCAGCTCCTCAGTACTTTAGGGTAATCCATCTGGCCCCACATACTTATGAGCATCCATCTCATGAAGTAGATTTATAACCATTTCCTCATGGATTATAAGGGCCTGATCTGTTTCCCATCCCTATCTTCCATCTCAGGGGGCTGTGCACCCAGGGAACTACCCATCTTACTAAATATTTATTATATATATTTATTATATACATTATACTCTTATTAAGTACTGAGGCAAAGAACTCATTGAGGACCTCAGCCTTATCATGATCATTAGACGAAATGTTCCCCTCTGCATCCAACAACGTGTTGAGATAATTCTTCCTCCTCTTCTTACTGTTGATGTACTTACAAAAACTTTTTTGTAATCCTTCACTGCAGTGGCCAATTTTTGTTCTATCTGACTTCTGGCCTTCCTAATTTTCTCCCTACATAACTTCACTGTGCATTTGTAATCCTCATAAGTTGCCTGCCCCCACCCCCCTTCCAGACTTCCAGAGACTATAAACTCTCCTTTTACTCCTGAGAGTATTGCTTCTATCTGCCTGAAGTGTCCTCTGTCACTTGATGAAATTTCACCAACCACAGACCGCTAGACACATTTTTATGAGCCTCCTCTCCTCTGTAAGAACTTGTCAAAACAGACTTTTCTCCCCAATAGATATTCTGATTTGCATGCAGCATTCTGACAACATTTCATTTTGCAAGCTCTAGTTTGTATTTAACCTATCAGCAAGACTGCCTCCACCTTATTGAATAAGTCAGATTGCTAAAAACCTATTATGTAAAAAATACTCCTTTGCCATGATTTTAGCACTAGTCCATCACGAAACCAAGCTCATAAATATCCTAGGCATGAGACTGTAGCGAACCGATTTGGTTCACTGGGATTTTAGCATAGCTCTTGTTTAGTCATTTCTCATAACACCTGCAGTATCACAACACGTCACGTTGTGCTGGAAGAGCAGTAAAGAGGTCAGGCTTCAGTGAAGTGCTGTGAGTAAAAGCATTTGGAAAAGAAACAGGGTTTTGGATGTAAAAACACAGACAAAAAATGGGAAAGCAAATGAACAAACACAACTTTGCTCTCTAGCTTTTTAACTGCAAGATGTATGAGAACAATCTAACCCTGCTCCAAAGAAGGAGGCACCACACATGTAGCAGCAGGGAAACAAAAACAGTCTCCCGTGCCATTCTCAGTATTTCATGCAACTGTGTAGCCAGGTGCTTGGCAGGGTTTCAGCGTGTAGAAGAAAGCTTATGAGGAATAAAATTAAAGCCAAATTAAAGTTGACAGTACTCGCTACCATGCAGCGTTTCATTTACGTGGTCAGGCACCACTTACTTTGACACGCTTGGCGGCTGAGTCAAGAAAGATGCCTTGATGTTTGAGAAACCGCACATCTTCAGGCTTCACTCAGCATGCATGGCACATGCATGTCTTGATGATCATATGCATCTCCTACAAAAGGCCATAGAATATTACGGCTTGAAAGGGACTTTTGAAGATCATCTGGTCCAACCCCCTGCCAAAAGCAGGACCACCTAGGGCAGGTTGTAAAGGAAGGTATCCAGGCAGGTTTTGAAAATCTTCAGAGTACCTTTCCATGCAACCTGAGATTGGGTCCTTCTTTTGACAAATACCCTTCAGATATTTTTACACATTAATAAGTTCTCCTCTGAGACTTCTGTTCTCCAGACTAAACATCTCCAGATCTCAGCCTTTGCCAATAGGCAAAGTGTTCAAGTTCCTTAATCTTCTTCATAGTCCTGTGTTGGACTCTCTTCAGCAGTTCCCTATCTCTTTTGAACTGGATGCTCAGAGCTGGACAGAGTACTCCAGGCGTTGCCCCAGGGCAGAGTACAGGGTGAGGAGAGCCTCCCTTGACCTGGTGGACACGCTTTTCTTGATGTATCTCAGGATGTCATTGGCTCTCTTGGCCACAAGGGCACATTGGTGTCCTATGGATAACTTTCTGTCCACCAGCACTCCAAGATCTTTCTCCATGTGGCTGCTTTCCAGCAGGACAACTCCTAATCTGTAATGGTGCGTGGTTTTGTCCCTCCCCAGCTGGAGGACTGTACAATTCTCCTTGCAAAACTCCATTAGGACCCCCTTTACCCAGCTCTCTTGTCTGTTCCGATCTCGTTGAATGGCAGCACAGCTTTCTGGTGAATCAACCAATCCTTCCAGTTTTGTATCACCAGCAAACTGATGGTTAGTTTATCACTCTGTCTTCTCATCCACATCACTAATGAAGATGTCCCTTGTCTGCATTCATTTTTATGATCTCTTTGAATTCACAGCAGAGCTGTTAGAGGTTTTCTGCAAATCAGCTCTTGAGGTACTAGGTCTCTCATGTAACCCCAAATCCTATACTTCGTTACCCATCTTTTGTTACCTTCATCTTCATTACTACTACTACTACTCCAAGTGTTTCCTTGAAGTAAAACCCTTCTACTCAGACAACTTTATTCTCACTCAAAAATGAGTATTTTCTTTTATATGCATATCTTGGTACATCTTTTGTTCTCTTCATTCTCATCATACTTGTAAATCATCTATGCTGTGTCTGAATTAGACCACAAAAACTTGAATCGAAAATTGATCTTATATGACTATAATGGCATGTAGTTATAATGGCATGTAAGAAGTGGTAACTGACTACAGTGTCTAAACACTTGAAATTTAGAGGCCCAAAGTCTAAGAAAATGGGAAAAAATAGTACTCAGAAAAAGAAATTTAAAGATTCTGGGTTTTGGAAAGAGGAGAATTTATAGACTATAAAAGGTACATTTAGTCAGACATGAAAACTAAGCTGTAGTACATGGGCTTATTCAGTTAATATCAGAGCTCTGTATCTTGCTGACTGTTCCAAACACAGCTGGAGTGACATTAGGCTGCATTCTTTTAAATGAAGAAATATTAATAATATTTTTAAAAGCAAGAGCAATGGTCATTGCAACTTATTTAAATATACACAAGTTAAAAAAAGGGCTTTTTGATTTATAGCTTACCTGGATTATACTCAAACTTGTCACTTTTCAAGGAAATACTCTTGAAGAGGTAGAGAACAGAAAATCAATTAATCTTACCGGCAGTTTACTCTGCTGAGTGAGTGTGTAGTTGCGCTGTTGTATCCTTTTCACACAAGATGGATAAACTTCTTTAATATGCATTATTTTCGTGTGAATTGATTGAAAGAGGAGCCCAGAGGACTGAGGTTCAGAAAAAGGCTGTTCTGCTGTCTTTCAAACTGTCTGTCAGCCACTGTGAGAAGCTCTTTTTTAAACAAAACATCCCATTGGGTCAGGGTAAATACTATTTCCCAGCTGGTATATTTGTCTATGAGACTTACTGCCTGAAGCCAGAAGTCAGAATCACAGAGGCTCTTGTTGCAAGAGAGCTTTAAGATCATCAAGTCCAAGTTTTGTCCCAGCACTCCCAAATCACCACTACATCATGTCCCTGAGCACCAGGTCCACACACTCTTTAAATACACCCAGGGATGGTGACTCTACCACTGCCCTGGGCAGCCTGTTCCAGTGTGCAGGTCCATTTCAGTGAAGAAATTCATTGAAGACACAGCAAAGACACAGTGAACCAAACTCTCTTCACAGAATCACAGACTCACAGAAGCATCATGGCTGGAAAGGACCTCCAGGGTCATCAAGTCCAACCTTTATCCTATTATCTAGCTGCTAGACCAGATCCCT
>JAOXOE010000874.1:22406597-22432070 GCA_028565055.1 Phoeniculus purpureus
ACCCTGGCCCTGGCCACGCGCGGAGTCCAAAGTGGCGCCCGACCGCGCGGCGGGATCAGCCGGGGAGGTTCCTCCAGATGAAAATTCTACTAATTTTCAAACCACAATAAGCAGGAAAAGAAGGAAGCAGTTCAGCCCTCTCCCTGCCATTTATAGAGCCATGGAGAGGAATATCCATTGGCTATTCCTCTCCATCACGTGATGTCAAGGGGTCATGACAAGTTAGTGTTCCCAAGAGCACACTATGTGGTTTTGTAAAGTAGAAGACACCATTCACATGACAAATTCAACATCCAACTAGATTATACACAGCTGTATATAACCAATTTGTTTGTGTAAACAAATTCAGCTTTCAGATGTTGAAGGTTTAAGCTAGAGGAATAGTTCACAGATAAAAAGTTTGTTCCTACTACATTAGCGTTTATTACTAGTACATTGTCTTGTTCTTTCCACTATTCTGACCTCATTAAGAAATCACCTTCTTGATGTCAAACTAACACTGTACCTGCATTTTTGTGCTTCTTATAGATAGGCTGTTAGCCTTCTGTAGAATGCCATCACTTCTACTCCTAAACATACATAAGACACTTAGCAGAAGTTGGTTTCAGCTATGAAAGCCTGAAGTTGCCTCCAATAGAAGGTGACACCAATTCCAAAACATCATATCCTTTCTTCATAAATGAATGACAGGCCTCTATCATGCAGCTCCCTGCAACCACTCCAGAGCTGGCACAGCCAAAAGGTACCTGCCAAGGCAATATACCTTTTTCTTGTCAGGACCTGTATCACCTTCAAAGAAAAAACATTCTTCCAACACACACAAGTCCCCTGCAACATCAGTAAGTGTTAAGGCAAGTTGCTCTAGCAACTGGCAGGAGGACATACAATCCAGGAACCACAAGTGTGCATGACCAGTTTCTACAGTCCATCCATGGTGTAGCTCTGCTTGATTCTTTTGCTGCTTCTCATGGGCATGGTGCCAATCTCCCCTATCACATTTGAACTTGCTTATACTATCTATTTCCTATGGCATTAAATCTCAGAAACTTGCTGTCTCCTTTGTGAACTGGGATAGGTACAGTTTGATTAATAATAGTTCTGCACCCACTTGACTCACAGCTTTCACGATCTTGTAAACCTTGAACTTCTTTCCCCTACTCTCCCCTGGAGATTCTTGCACTGTTCAGCCTGAAGGGTCACAGCATTTCTAGTTCCTCAGAAAGCAGTTGCTCCATTTCCTTAATCACTTTAGAAGCAGAGACAACATGGAATAAGCAGACCACAACTCCATTCCCTGTTACTGCCTGCAGAGAGGAGGCAGAAAAAGCAGAAGTTGAGCCTGGGAAGAAGGGTGGGGTGGGGAAAGGTGTTTAAAGCTGTGTTTTGATTTATTATCCCACTCTGGCAGTAAATGAATTACCCAAAGTCAAATTTGTTTTGCCTCTGAATGTAATTGCTGAGTGATATCCATGACCTTATCTTGACACAAAAACCCTTTGGTTGTTGTTGGCTTGGTTTTTTTCCCTTTCATCTAGTTGAGGAGGGTAAGTGATGGAGCAGCTTGGTGGATACTTTGTGGCTAGCAGAGGTCAAGTCACCACAACATTCATGTGTTAACTAGCTTCCCACAGTTGCACTCCATCCAATGGAAAATAAAAACAAAAATACAGTTTAAAGTCCATCACTGAATTTACTTATCTTGAAGTATTTTTCACAGAATCACAGAACATTAGGGACTGGAAAGGACCTCAAAAGATCATCTGCAAAATAATACAAAATAGTATTTAGAGGCACTTTTGTCTTAAAACAGATCTTTAATCTGTTTAAGATCTTTACCTTGTGTACAGGTTTAGGACACCTAATCCTGTTAAAAATAAAGCATTACATTTCAACCACTGTGATCAGTTCAGCTAATGGTTAATAATATAGTCCATGCTTTGCTTGTCATGTGTGTATTTTGATTTTTATTCTGGCTGATAAAAATGCAAGATATTCTATGGAAAGCATAGGATTTAGTATATTATTTATTCAGCAACCAAATATGATCCCATTTTCCAGTTTATCTAAATGTAAGTATACAAATATTGTAATTTCAGCATACAAGAATATATAAGAATATATAAGAATTATTTCTTCCTCCTTCCTCCCTGAAGTAAGCATTTATTGTCTAGTAGCTTGTCCCAACCCAGTTATCAATCATAGAATCATAGAATCATTAGTCTCTGCACAATACAAATACATAATTTTGTAAACAAGGCATCTGCATTATTTCCAACATTTTGGTTTTTTCCAACAACCTAACATCTTTTATAACATTTCCATTTTTAAAAATAACCATTCTCAACTGCTCCAACCAATACATAACATAGCAATTACTTAACAGGTACCAGAAAGACATTTAGCAAGTCTAAGCAGGGTAAGTTATGATGTATTCCATAAGAGCTGCAGTTATTGAATAAGCAGAGTAGTTGCTTATATAAACTTACTACTGCCAGAGCACATAGCTAGCTCCTCTAACCATGGTTATCAATGATTAGAAGCTCATGAAAATATCAGGTAATCACTCCTATTCATAAAATCATAGAAAGGGACCTCCAAACGTCATCTAGCTGAATCTCCCTACACAAGCAGGGACATCTCTAAGTGTAACAGATTGCTCAGAGCCCCATCAGCCTGACCTTGAATGTCTCCAGGGATGGAGACATTCCTATACAAATATTTCAAATAGCATTCGTCCATGCTGAAATATACTTATTAAACCAACATAACTGCATCTTCATAGTTTAGGGTTGTACACAAAAATGTTCATATTCTTGAAAATCTACACTTTCCATTAAACATTACCAAAAGCATGATTAATTACAGGATTTCTAATTGAAAAAAGCACTGTTGATACCACTCAACAATACCTGAGGTTTACAGAGTTAATAGTCACTACAAATCCACTTGTATTGTATGAAATGGAATTATTCATGTACAGGTAACATCTGCTTGTCTGGGCAGTGCACCAAGTATGACAATCTTGGGGTTTTCAATTTGTGTCAAATGGAACCCAGGCTTTCTACAGCATCATGCTGTGATCTGCTGATCTAAAATAAAAATTGAAAGTATGCATTTAACCTGTAGTCTCATTCCTGTTTGCATGACATCATTTTGCATCACACAGTAACACCACCACGTCTCCTTTCATTAATGACCCATATTCCATCTCCTTCCTCTTTTTTATTTAGATAACAATGAATCTACCTATTCTTTCAGAACATCCAGTTTCAAAAGAACTTAAAGTTACAGCTTATGCTGACTTAGAGTAATGCGCAAACCTGTATAAGGACTGTAATACATAAGGAAAGGCATATGTATAAAATCTTTGTAGTATTTTCAAATAAAAGGATTAGCTTCTTGTTAACTTACAATGGAATGAGCAGATTTCATTTCCAGTAACATTACTTACTTCCTTCCATCAGCTTTTTTAATTCCTGCATTATATCACTATACACAAAGGATAAAAGGTCTTCATGGGATTTTGTTCCATCCAAATAAACTAATAAATGAAAGAAAACAGTTTTAATCAGTTCTATGCCAGTTTTCTGTAACAGCAACTGCCAAGGTTTTCAGTATTACTATGGGTGCCATCAGAAGAGATGATAAAATAAACCCCACAATATTACCCTCCCTTCTCTTTCCCAAATTAATTTTATATGTTAAAAACAATGGTATTCTAATTAGGAATTGATTTACAGTCATTTTGTGGTATAAAAGTTTTCGTAAGAGTAGTGTTAATAATGTTAGTACAGTAACACAGTGAAATAATTCAGGAGAAAGTTTCCTAATGCCATGGAAAAACCTCAGGTTCTTCCTCAATTTCAGGGTTTGAGCAAGTTGAGGAAAGACACTGCGGTTCCTATTTTCACAATACGAAGCAAGAAGTACAGTAAGAACGAGCACGCTGATGAAGCAGCCACCTGACTTCTCCCTCCTCTGGCCCCACAGATTTTCCATTCAGTTCTGAAGAATTCTGCCAGTGCATTAGTTGCTATCAATGTCAAGCTTCCTTTTTAGCCATATGCATGTGTGTACAGGAATATGCACAAGCTAGCTTGTTAAATGAACTTCATTACTGATGAGAACACTTTTTTCCCCCTTGATTTTTGTTACTAAAAAAACTCCAAACCAAAAACCTTATAGACTCAAAAAAGAAACCCACAAAATGTCCAAACCTATACTCCAAGTGCAGCAAGAACATTTGCGTCACGGTTTTAAAAACTAAGTAGCAGAGGATGGTTACCAGTATGGACCCATGACATTTTGAAGGAAATTTTGTCCCATTTACAAAAGCCCACAAACCAACAAAAACTTCATCAGTACCAAAGCATTTAATACATTTAAAATGAAGGATACCATACCAACATTACTTGTATTCTCTTCAACTTCTTTTTTGTATTTCAGGTACATGGGCCACACGTGTCCATCAAAGTACCCCGGTGGATCTGCTGGCTGATAGACTCTGGTGCTACATAAAAATATATTTGCTTTCCCATGCAAGTTTGACATTTTCCCCTGGTGTCAGCTAGTTTAATAAGAGCATCTGTACAAAACGAAAAAAAGACTAGCATTCTGCATAATTGTTGGAGCAAAGGAGGCTCTTTTGTTTTAACATAATCTGTGATTTGAAATCTTATTTACTTCTTTCTGCCAATCAAATTACATTTAAGATAATGTAAAAGTTTGGGGACTTATTATATGTTGTTTGGTTGGTTTTGTGGGGTTTTTTTCCCAGGAGTTGTTTGTTTGGGTTTCTTTTCTTTTAATTGAAAAGGGTATTACTTAGATAGATTTCTCAAATTCTAAATGACTAGCAGCTTTGTCTGGACACTTTCAAAGGTGAGTCTAGTGAGAAGCTAATAAAGTGAAATCAAACAGCCAATTAGAATAGACAACTTCTTCACTTAGCCAACAGATTCTGACTCTGTGTACGTCTACTGCTCCAAGCGCATAGCAGTGCTCTGAATTAGGAGGCAAGTCAGACACTATCTAATAATCTCAATCAGATATATTGCACAACTAATGCATGTTGTAAGCAAAGCATACTCTTACTTTATCAATAATAATTTAGCTGCATCCAACCAAGCACAAGACTACTTTGTACTTTTTAAATGTTTCTACTTTTAAACATGGTTTAACTCCAATATGCAGCCAGTAGTCAGTAATACAAGTAATTTGATCTTGACAACAAATTCTCAGTGTTCAGTATTTATAAAATATTTAACAATTTAATACATCGATGCTCTAAAATGAGAAAAACCAACACTCAATCCCAAACACACCTATTCACCCACTACCCACCCCTCATGTCTGTATGTTTTTCTTAATGCTGGTTACATGGGGACACAGTCTTCCCTGGGAATCACAGAAAACAGGTGATCTCAATAGCTTACACACAGCAAGCACTAAAGAAAAGCTAGTATAAAAGAACCAGTCCAGGTTAGGGTATACAGTAACCCTCTATGAGTAATGACTGAATAATCTTACCTCCTTCGCCTTTTGCACTCCTCATAAGGAAGGGTCAAAAAATATCTTCTACTCCACAATTCATTAAGTGGCCTAAGATAATAACATTTAGTTCCCTCTTTCTTTTTTAGGACAGCTTTTAATAAGACAGGTTATATATTACTGCTTACTCGTAATTGTATAGCAGAAAGCCTTCAACAATCAAAATATAAACTTCTGTATTTTCCAGATTGTCATATGTTTTCTGTGGTTCTGTCACAACACCCGAACTTCGTGGGTTTTTCATCCAATTGCGAATACTTGTCACCATTTCATCCATATAGAGGGCATCAAGTACTAGATGAAAATAGGAAGTCAATTAGTTAGGCACTCTTTAAAACAGAATAAAAAAACCCCAACCAACCATTAAGTACCCTTAATTAATTGGGAAAAACCAAACAATTTACATACAACTTTAAACCAAAAGGAACAAGATAATTCTCTCACTTATGTAAGTAGCTCTGTAATTGCAGTTGGTGATCCCCTGAAACAATTTTCCAGGATTGGGGTATTTCTAATGGGTGTGGTCTCTCTGAACTGCGGCACCGAAAAGTGTGTGAACTCACCTTACAGCCTTTCCCGTGATAATAGAAATGTTTTCATGTTCACAAAACTTGCAAAAATTTACCCCAAGACCTCCACCCTTTTGTCAGTTGTCACTGTCAGAGCTGAAAAAAGCAGGTGATCAAAACTTTTGGCTTTGAGTTTTTATTGAGTTCAGGTATTTAGAGAGTGAAGATTGATGGATTTAAAGCACGATGGCATACAGAGCAAACAGGGCAATGGAGGATCTGTTTTTGTCTGTATATATGCAAGAATGTATTATGTGCTGAATGAGAGAAGCCTTTGAATAACATATGAGCATGATAAGCTTTTAAGAGAAGCATTATACCCAGATATTTGAATCAGGATATCCAACTTATTTGTCAAGTTTCACATTCCAGTTTCACTAAGTCTAGAAATAAAGCCAAAGACTGCATAGCTGATAAGAGTCAGTTTTCAGATACAACTTAAGATCCTCACCACTGTGCTTAGAAATAACATTTTTTGATCACCAAGTATCAAGAGAGGTTAGCTAATAAGCAATTTTTCACAGCTAAATATGACCTAGACAAACGCACTTGTCTAAAGTGGATCTGGATCTAATAGTCTGTCAGACTAAATAGTCATGTTGAAGCAG
This sequence comes from Phoeniculus purpureus, assembly GCA_028565055.1. Lineage (NCBI taxonomy): Eukaryota > Metazoa > Chordata > Aves > Bucerotiformes > Phoeniculidae > Phoeniculus > Phoeniculus purpureus. Next base: position 22,413,325 of record JAOXOE010000874.1, read on the forward strand.
CATTAACCATGTGCTTCAAAATATTTGGTCTCTGTGTGAGATCTGATGTAAAACATGCGTGTCAAGATCAGACCCAAGTTTTGACTGATTTGGAATATGACTGAAACTCAGTGGTGATATCACAGAATGACAGAATTGTTGAGGCCGGACAAGACCTCTGAGATCATCACGTCCAGCCTATGACCTAACATCACCACATCCGCTAGACCATGGCACTAAGTGCCACATCCGGTCTTTTCTTACACCCTCCAGGAATGGTGACTCCACCACTTTTCCAAACAGTTCATTCCAATGTCTGATCACCCTTTCCTTGAGGAAGTGCTTCTTGACAACCAACCTAAACCTCCCCTGGCACAGTCTCAGGCCATGCCCTCTCACCCTGTTGCTAGTTGTCTGAGAGAACAGCCCAAACCCCACCTGGCTATCATGAGTTCATCATTACATAGAAAGTGATGATATGCTTCTGGCAGTAGCACAAGATAAAACTTTTAACCGAACAATATAATTTGCTACTGCACCAGAAGCAGGTGTAGAAAGAGTAGAAAAGATTAAAAAGGTAAGAGGAAAAGTCAAAGCACTATCTTGAGCTATTTACTAGCTCAACAAGTTTTGTTATTTAACTAATTAAGCTGAAAGAAACAGTGCAAAGAGAACAGTGCTCTGAAACAACTGTTTGTTTACCGCTTTTTACAAGGAAGAGGGGCAGTACAATTTCAGTACAATGTTCAAAAGCAATGCAAAGTTACTGACCATCATATAACTTAAATCCACGTTCATCTGTTTCTACTTCAGACTCTGGCTGAAAAGGATGATAAATTAATATTTTCAGGGTTGCTTTTATGATCGCTGTCACAGATATATACTCTTGAGTTACAAACATAAGGGTTATACAGTTTCATATCGTAATGATTAAATTTATCTTAAAAACTAAGCTGCTGCATACAACTGTTAAAACACAATACAAACACATCATTTAATGTCGAACAACAAGTTCTCCTAATTATAAATCTTAAGTTCATTAGAGCTTTACTTCAGAAATAAGAGCTCCTTTGTCCTCATTTAAACAACACCAACATCAATGAAAACATTTTTTTATGGGAGACAGAGAGCTACATGTTGCTGTAGGGAAGTATGTTTCACACAGTGTGATTAACTTCATTGGTACAAAGTTTCTTGAAATGAATCTCACACACCCATTCATTATTTTGAAAGGGTGCAAGAAGACAGTATACTTCTTTCGCAGAGTATACTGGTTATGACCATTGAAAGTTCAAAAATGCCAGTGCTCGTTTTATTTCTCTCATGAAGTAGACATTATTCTAAAGAGCATGAAGTCTATGGGGTTGGAAGAGATCCACCTGAAGGTACTGAAGGAGCTGGCAGAACGGCTCACCAAGGCACTCTCCATCATTTATCAACAGTCCTAGCTAACTGGGGAGGTCCCAACCAACTGGAAATTAACAAATGCAATGGCTATCTACGAGAATGGCTGGAAGGAGGATCCAGGGAACTATAGGCCCATCAGTCTGACCTGCATGCCAGGGAATGTTATGAAACAAATTATCCTGAGTGCTATGGTCACATATGGTGTCCCCAGGGCTCACTATTGGGCCACTCCTGGTTACTGTCAGAGGATTGGGTGCACCCTCAGCAAGTCTGCAGATAACACCAAGCTTGGTGGAGTGTTGTATGGGTTGAGGGTAAGGAGGGTCTACATAAAGATCTTCACAGGTGGGATTGATGGGCTGAGGTCAATTGCATGAGTTTCCACACGGCCCAAGATACCCCTGGGTGGCAGCAACAACCCCATGCGGTGCTACAAGCTCGCAAAAGAGTAGCTGGAAAGCTGCATGACAGGAAGGGACCTGGGAGTACTGATTAACAACCAGCTGAACATGAGCCAGCAGTGTGCCTAGGTGGCCAAGAAGGCTAATGGCATCCTGCCTTCTATTAAAAACAGCATGGCCAGCAGGTGTAGGGAAATGATTGTCCTCCTGTACTTGGGACTGGTGAGGCTGCACTTTATTTTGAGCACCTCAATACAAGACAGACATTGAGGTGCTAGAGCAGGTCCAAAGAAGGGCAACAAGCTTTAAAGGTCTGGAGTGCAAGTCCTATGAGGAGCAGCTGAGGGATCTGGGGCAGTATTTTTAGTCTGAAGAGGCTGAGGGGAGACCAGTGGGCTTGGTACACTTAGGTTAATTGTTGAACTCGATGATTGTAAAGGCCTTTTCCAAGCTAAATCATTCTATGAATCTGTGATCAATTACAAACACTTATCAAAAGGACAACTGAAAACAGAGAAAAATACTAAAATCTACTTGAGCCTAAGTTTACCTATCATGTCTTTCCATCAATACTCTTACCTTAAAAAAGTCATCCTGAGAGATGGTATCACAGTTGGGAAGCATTTTCTTAAGCTTTTCTGCCAGCGTTGTTTTTCCCCCATTTGTTACACTGAATTAGAAAACAGTAAAAACTTCATCAGCCAAAAATGAATCTTTTAAACACATGTACAAGCTCAGACACACATTTCTATACAGTTAGAAGCACAGACACAGCACACCCCCTCACATAGTTTTATTTATATTAAATACTCTCTACCTCTAGAAATTTTCTAGCATGTTCAAAGAACTTTCAGACACAAAATTTAGCAGTGCCAAGAAAGAGATGAGAGAGAGGTGGTACCTGAGATCTCCAGTTAACTAACTTAGATCTCATTAAATGACACAATTACATGCTTTATTTGTAATCTCTTTTAGAAAAATATCCATTCAGAAACAGAAATTACATCATGTCATTCTGAAAGGAAGACAGACGTAGGAGAAATTTAATTTGAAAGTACTTACCCTCCAAGGCCAATAACCAATACTGTCATAGTTCGTTTTCTCTTCAGTTGTTCTTTTACACTGTCAAAAAGAACAGACATCAAAAACTTCCGATTCATCAAAAGTAAGAGCTGCTATTGCATTAATAAACACTAAGTTTATTAATAAAAGTTATAAATAAGACTTAATTTATGCACTTTAGTCCTTGTTTTGTTTTTTTCTTTCTACAAAACTACTGTGTCAAGGGTTAGAACTGGGCCAGTAGATTGCTATATGGGAGATGGTGTCTCTTAACCTCCGTCCCTTCACAAAGTATGGGAGAAACTAATTAAGAGAGAGAAACTTATGGATTGATGAATATAACAATATTAATGAATATAACAATAAAATAATACAAATATATACACAACCAATACTGATCTCTCCCTTTCCTTCCTGTCCCTCTCTGCCACTTTCCCCTGATGGCTATTTGGCAATTACATCACTGTCATCACTGGTATGGTGAGCAGGCTCTGGGGATTGACTCCAAGATGGGAACTGATTCTGTAACTGGATTAAAGGAACACATAGATTGTGACTGAAGGCAGAAGAGACAGAATCATCCTTGGATGCCAGCCACTGGAAAAAAGAGCTTGACCCTTGTGGACTTTTGGCTTTATATTGAAAATTATGCCTATGGAATCCTAACGTAGTTGGTTGGTTTAGGGTCACCTGTCTTACTGACTCCTCTCCAGAGGTGCAGCCTCTCACTGTACTCCCAACGTGGGATGCAAGATTTTGTAGTGACCTTGGTCTCCATAGGAACAAGCTTGAGCTACAGTTTTCTGCATCCCAGTCCTTGGTAGTAACTGTACACATTGAATCACTGAATCATGGGAATGGGTTGGAAGGAACCTTTAAAGGTTATCTAGGACATTATGGAAAGAAGCAGAGCTTTTATAGGTAGATCAGTGAGAAAAAGAAAAGTAAGGAAATTGCGGGCCCTTTCTGAAATGAGACAGGTGACCTGGAAAGATTGGATACAGAGAAGGCTGAGGTGCTAAGTGACTCTTTTTATTCAGTTTTCACGGTCAAGAATTCAAACTTTGCCACACAAGTTACAGAAATTAAGGGTTGGGATTGGAAGAAGGAAGAACCACCTATAGAATCATGGAATCATCAAGGCTGGAAAGACCTGAAAGATCATGTAGTCCAACTGTCTACCCTACAATGCCTAACCACTAAACTATCCCCTGAAACATCATGTCTACTCAGCTTTTGAATGCCTTCAGGGACAATACCTCCACCACAGAATCACAGAATCATCATGACTGGAAAGAACCTCCAGGGTCATCAAGTCCAACCTTTATCCTATTATCTAGCTGCTAGACCATATCCCTAAGCGCCGTGTCCACGCGTCCAGGGAGGTGTCACCGTCCCTGGACAGCCTGTTCCAATGCCTCATCAATCTTTCTGTGAGGACGTTTTTCCAAATATCCAAACTAAACCTGGTGCAACCTGACCCTATTTCCTCTTGTCCTGTTGCTAGTCAGCAGGGAGAAGAGGCTAACACCCACCTCACTATAACCTCCAGGCTTTTTATAAGGTTCATGACCTTATAAAAAGCCTGAATGCTCACAAGTCCATGGGATCTCATGGAATACACCCACAGGTTCTGAGAGAACTGCAGGAGTATTTGCTAAGCCATTATCCATCATATTTGAGAAATCATGGCAGCCTGGTGTAGTTCTGCTGACTGGAAGAGGGAAAACATAACCCTCTGTTACGATTTATCACCAGGTTAGCCCACAAAATTATAATCTGCTCAACCGTGCAGATGGAGATGTCCTCCCACCCCCTGGAGGGGGAGAAAAGAGGTAAATACACATCTGGAAACTGGTCCACCCCTCTCCCTGCCCAGACCTGGTAACCCCTGATTCCTAAGAGACGCTAAAAGCCACAAACGAGGTGAGAGTAAAAAGGAAAGACTGGGAAATCATCTAGGCAAAACTTAAATATTCAATTTAAGTAGTTTCTTAGGCATCAGTCCGAAAATTTGTGGGAGAGGATAGAGATAAGCTTATATCCCAGGAGGAAAGGGAAGGTAGATGGGGTAGTTCTCAGGAAGAAGCCTGCCATCACGGTAGGGGTCCCAAGGCGAGGTGAATGGTAACAATCACATGCATCCCTGTTTGGGTATACCTGCTAGTCATCGGAGCGATCACAGTCATTGTATTGTGTGTGAGTGGGAGAATGTTTTGTCCGTGTGTGTTAATGTGCCAAGTCTCTGTATGCCTGCATGTGTATGAGATGTATAAGATGATAATTTAGTTATGAAGCGAGAGATGTCGAGATTTTAACTTCTTGAAGATAGTATTTCTGTGCAGACTGGTTTTTTTAATACTGTTTTGGCTTTGTGTTGTAAAGTGAGCTGGAAAGGAGAGCTGGTTGCTGTCTGTTCTTAACCCTGACACAGTTGTTGCTTTGCAGAGTGAACAACAAAAGCCAATCAAATCAGGCAAAGGTAAAAGCAGGAGCCAGCCTGGCAGTTAAAAATGGCTTTAAGCAGTATAGTAACGAAAATTGGATCATAAAATCCCTTGAAAATTTGGTTCAAACTCGGCAAGCAATAAATCATAAAACCATAACTAAAGCAAGAAAGGAAAAATACAGCTTACTAAAACTGCTTTAAAGAAAGAATGCTAGAAAACCTTGAACCTTTGAGTGGAGTCGAGGCCCCTGCTGCCTTTGCAAGAAGGCAGGGGAAGGGGGGAGCAGGCAGTGGTTTTCTTTTGCCCGGCTCCCTCAGTGGAACTGGGAGAAGTGCTGAGACCCAATGTTTTGGAATTTGTGATTACAGGTCAGGATCTGGAGGAGGTTAGGGATGTAACAGTTAAGTTGTTGAATTACTTGGGAAAATGGGATTGAAAGTATCCAAGTAAAAAGTACAGTCGGTACAGGAAGAAATACACAGCAGGTTTTGGGTCTGGTGGGATATTGTAAGTTGTGGATAGAAGGTTATAAGCAGGTTGTAAAATTTCTGTGTGACTAACTAGTAGGGGAAACAGATAAAGTGCAATGGACTGAAAATGAACAGAAGCAGCTTAAGAAACTCGAACTAAAACTCATCAGGGCTCCAAATGTTATCTCTTCCTAATTTAAATTGCCCCTTCCAGCTGTTCAAGGAGTGACTCTTGGAATCCTAAGCACTCTTCTGGTTGGGGGTTGATTTGTGCGGTTGGAATCAGAAAATAGAGTGTGTATCACTTTTGACGCAATAGTCTAAATAAGTGTGTATCTCCTATGTTATGGCCGCCACATTCTTTCCGTCTGCATTGCCATAAGCACATAGTTTTCTTTTCAAGAAAGCAGGGAGTTTGAGTGTCTGTGGAACGGTCTGAGCTCCTTTTAGCATGTGCCGTGGGCACAGTGCTATGTTCAGTGGCATATCACAGGAAGCTCTCGGGGTAAGGAGGAGCATGAATCAGGCCCCCTGGGCTGTATTTCAACACACTGGAAGGAGATAGGGGGTCCGGCTGGAGGGAACATCAGTAAAAAGATCCTAATTAAATAATGTAACCAGTGGTGGCCACTGTACAAACTGAAAAATTATGAGAAACAGTAGTCCTGAGGTTCCCTCCATCTCTGCACAGATCGAGGTGATTGCAGGCATTGCTGTGCACAGTGGAAGGAGAGCTGTGCAAGTGTCTGGCTGCGAGCCCTGCTGTATCTTTATCCCTACTGCAGCTGGGTGATGTTTACATACCATTGCTGAGATTTATGTGTTGTCTCCTCAAGATTTGGGAGCTGCATGTTGTCTTGTTGCAAGCTGTGAGCTTGCCGTGAGAGCGGGTGAGACAGAGCGCAGCCCGTGGGTTGGAGGGATGTGTGATGTGTGCCAGGCTCGGGCGGACAGTGGGGCAAAGGCGGAGACACCACGAGCAGTGAGGCAAACTCGAGCTGTAAGAACTGAGATTGTTAAGTTCAAACGAACTTTTGCTTGTATTTTGGTTTTAACTGATCAGAAAACTGTATACAGAACAGTGATGAACGTCAGATGGCCAAAACTGTGAGACTCCTTTAAGAAAGGGCTTGGCGAGCAAGCCAGAGAGGGAGCCGCGGGCACAGGCATCCCCTGTAGCTGGCGTGCGGGGGGGGCCAGGGGCTGATAGCCCTTTCCCTTCCTGCTGCCGAGAAGCGGCAGTATGAATATCCCGAAAAGCTGAGAGGGAAGCCGTGGGTGTGGATTCCAATACAGGTTAAAGAGGACTGACGGGAACCTGGGCTCTACCCTAGCAGACCCACTGGCTATACTTAAGCTAGGAGGCAAAGAGAAATCAATAGAATTTTTGGTAGATACTGGAGCCACATTTTTTATGTTGAATCAAGCTTTAACCCCTTTGGATAAGCATTTTGTGATTGTAAAGGGAGCCACTGGCCAAAGTGAATGGGCATATTTTTGAAATCTTTGGATTTTAAACTGGGAAAGCAAACTGGAATTCACAAATTTCTGCATTTGCCAAATATACCAAAGCCATTGCTGGGCAGGGATCTCCTTGAGTATTTGGAAGCAGAAATAAAATTTACTAATAGGAGAATAGAAATAAAAGTAAATGAGGATCAGTTTATCGAAATACTGGGCTTGGCTTTAATAGATGTCCCTGGGAGAGCCAAAGCAGCTCTGCTAATAATGGTAAAAATTAAGGTGGGTCCCAACCAGTGTGAATCATACAATATCCTCTGAGAATTGAAGACAGAAAGGGAATCAAGCCCATTATTGAGAAATTTCTCTAACATGGGTTGCTGGTGGAATGTGAATCAACATATAACACCAGTAAGAAAACCAAACGGTAGTTATAGGATAGTACAGGACTTAAGGAGTAGCAACCCTTATACCTTACTAAATCGACTACAGAAAACTTATTTAGGATCTGAAAAGGGAATTAGGAAAGGATGGGTAGGCTATTACTCCACAAGGAAAAACAGGTATTAAACAAAAGTATAGTTGCTAGGAACTTATACATGATAGTGAGACAGGTAACCCAGCAGTGTGAGATATGTCTACAAAACAATTCAAAAACTGGGAATAAGCTCACATTAGGTTAGATAGGCAAAAGAAAGATCCCTGGACAGCAATGGCAAATTGATTTTTCAGAACTCCCCAGAAAAAGGGGGTACTGATGGGGCAGGGTGGGTTGAGCCAAGCTGAGCCGAGTCGGGCCAGTTATACTTACTGGTACTCACAGACACGTTCTCTAGTGGCCAGAAGCCTTCCCTTGCCAATCTAATAAAGCCTGGAAAGTTGTGAAGTTTATCCTACAAGGGATAACACCTAGGTTTGGGGTCCCAGCTACAATATCATCAGACCGGGGACTGCTCTTCGTTGCCAAAGTGGTGCAACAAATTAGCTGCGGTTTGTGTGCTTTAGCCACCCTTCCGTTTCTACCGTGTTTTATCCCATGTTCCATTTCTCCCCCCTTATGGTAGGAGGGACTCATGGTGGAAAGGGTAAGCACAGAACATTTGAGCAAGATCAATATTCGGGTCATGTGTACGTTCTGAGGGGCATAGAAAGGCTATTTTCCTCTGTGCATTCAGACAGATCTCCTCAGCACAAGGTGACATCCACTCTGCACTCCGGAGGGAAGCTGAACAATGGGCATGGACGGCAACCTTGTAACTATAAGTGTTCTTATATGTAATGCAGTTATAGGGGCGACCATACTGTTGTGTATAGCGTGTTGTGAGGAGGGCTCTTGTGCCCACTGTGGCTGGACTTTTCCCCCAACAAAGACAGGGGCCTGATAATGACCCCATACCCCTTCCTCTCCTGGTACCCTGGGATTTTCTGTGGTTTTGTGATTCTGATTAGTAGTTATTTCACTTTTGGTCATAGTTGGAATGTAGTAACTTATGGTTATCGTTACAATAGTTAAAACAACTGTTCTGGCGGTGGGCCCACTACCCACGAGCATTTCGCCATGCAAAGGCAGGAGAAGCAGGCCATGCCAGCGTCTGCCCCAGTACCAGCATCCACCTGCTAAGCAGCCATAGAAACCAGCAGCGGAGATGTACCCAGAGTGCCACAAAAGGACCCATCGCTGTTCCTTTTGTTTCTGTTCTGCAAACCTCTGAGGAAACCCCAGAGGAGGCAGCTGGCTGCAGACACCCCACCACTTCACACTAAGGGTAAGTGCAGGCCATGCCACAGCCCAGAAGGCACAGAATGCACCCGGGAGCCACTGCTGGCCAGAAGCAGGGCTGCAGCTGCCACATTGGAGCAGGACAAGAACTGTGAGTGGAGAATAGGAGCAAAATGGAGTTAAAAGACTATAAACTGGCAACGACTTGCTTGTGGAGGCATGCGCTGTTGAAACATTGGACACAAAGAGATTTCATAGGGCTCCTAGGGACTAGACTGGGAGTGCAGATGAGGGATTAGGGCGCGCCGTCAGCAAGTTTGCTGATGACACAAAGCTGGGTGGTGTCGCCAACACCCCAGAAGACTGTGCTGCCATTCAGCAAGACCTGGACAGGCTGGAGAGCTGGGCAGACAGAAATCTAATGAACTAAAACAAAGGTAGGTGTGGAGTCTTGCATCTGGGCAAGAACAACCCCAGGTTACCAGTATAGGTTGGGGACTGACCTGTTGGAGAACAGTGTAGGAGAGAGAGAGAGACCTGGGGATCCTGGTGGACAGCAGGATGACCATGGGCCAGCAGTGTGCCCTTGTGGCCAGGAGGGCCAACAGCATCCTGGGGTGAATCAGAGTGGGGGTGGTTAGCAGATAGAGAGAGGTTCTTCCCCTCTGCTCTGCACTGGTGGGACCACATCTGGAGTACTGTGTCCAGTTCTAGGCCCCTCAGTTCAAGAGGGATGTGGAGCTGCTGGAGGGAGTCCAGCGTAGGGCAACAAGGATGATAAAGTAAGTGAAGCACCTCCCTTATGAAGAGAGGCTGAGGGAGCTGGGTCTTTTTAGCTTCCATACTCCACCAACCTCCACCACCCTGGCCTGCTGTGCACTGGAGGGAAAAGTAACTCATCTCGGCTGTGGGGATGTTTAACTCCTTTTATGCTGGAAGACAGTTCAATGTAGGAATACCATAAGAAAACATGATTTCACCAAATCCAGAACACTCCACCCCTTATACCTACATGAAACTCTTAATTGAGAATAATCCCTCCATGTATCATTAATCTTCCTCTGATGTGACACAATTTCCATTGCTGGAATTAAAGTCACTCAGCCAGCACCAGTCTCCCTTGTGGTATACATTGAATATCTCTGGTTTCTTGCAATACCCTGTCCTTGGGCCGAAGAGTCTTTTCGCAGACAACAGGAATTCAATCTCCTTTTACTGCCTGTAACAAGTTTGACTGAGCAGGACGGCCCGATTGGCAGATTCCCTACTGTTTACCAACCACATAGCTTGTGCTAGGTGCTGGTCCCAATTTTTAAAGGATCCACCCCCCAAAGCTTTCAATGTTGTCTTCACTAAACCATTGTTATGCTCAATCTTTCCTGATGCGGGCGCATGGTAGGGGATATGATATAGCCACTCAATACCATGTTCTCTAACCCAATTCCTTGAAATGCGTTCCGTTGTCTGACTTGACCTTTTCTGGGGTGCCGGTTGCCTCCACCATGGTTAGCACATACTGCTTACCCTGAATGGTCTGAGGAAGGGTGATACAATCACTTTGCCAGGCCTCCCCATATTTATACTTAGACCATCTTTCCCTATACCACAAGGGTTTCATCTGTCTGGCCTGTTTTATAGCAGCACATACATCACGGTCGTGGATAACCTGTGTTATAGCGTCCATTGTTAAATCCACTCCTTGGTCTTGAGCCCATCAATAGGTAGCAACTCCTACCTTGGTGACCAGAAGTATCATGGGCCCACTGAGCTACAAACAATTCATTTTTATGGTCCCAGTCCAGATCTGTTTTGAAAACTTTAGCTGCCTGGTCTGCCTGTCAATTTTGCTGCTATTCTTCAGTAGCCCAGCATTTAGGTACTTGGGCATCTATATGACACCTTCAACTTCAATCTTTTCAGCCAGGCAGCTATATCCTTCCCCAGATCAGCAGCCCAGACTGGTTTGCCTTTACGCAACCAGTTGTTCTGCTCCCAGTCTTTAAGCCAACCCCAGAGTGTATTGGCTATCATCCATGAGTTTGCGCAGAGGTAGAGCAATGGCCATTCCTCCCGCTCTGCAGTGTCCAAGGCCAGTTGGACAAATCTTACCTCTGCAACCTGACTCGATCCTCCCTCTCCCTCTTGCGTTTCTGCAACTCTTCTAGTGGGGTTCCAGATGGCAGCTTTCCATCTCCATTGATTTCCTACTAGAGGGCAAGATCCATCTGTAAACAAGGCATGTGCCTTCTCTTCATCTGAAAGGTCATTGTAAGGTGGGGCTGCTTCTGCCTGAGTCACTATGTCTTTGAATAAAATCTTGGAATCCTCACCCTCCAGCCAGTTGGAAATCATTTCCACTATGTCATGGTGATTGATACCTCCAATATGAGTCCTCTGGGTTAGTAGCGCAGTCCACTTACTCCTGGTAATATCAGTAGCATGATATGTAGATGTAGTTTTTCCTTTAAATATCCATCCAAGAACAGGAAGTCAAGGTGCAAGGAGGAGCTGTACTTTGGTACCAACCACTTCTGATGCAGCTCTAACTCCTTTGTACGCAGCTAGGATTTCTTTCTCAGTGGGGGTATAATTAGCCTCTGAGCCTCAACACCCCTGGCTCCAAAAGCCAAGAGGATGGCCTTGTGTTTCCTCCAGTGCCCTTTGCAAAAGGCTCCAGGTCGGACCATTATCTCCAGCAGATGTATAAAGCACATTCTTAATCTCTGGTCTGATTTGGACAGGCCCCAAAGCCATTGCATGAGCTATCTCTCATTGAATCTGCTCAAATGCGGTTTGCTGCTCAGAGTCCCACTCAAAATCCTTCTTTTTCCAGGTCACTTCATAAAGAGGCTTCACAATCTGACTGTATCCGAGAATATGCATATGCCAGAACCCCACTACTCCTAAAAATGCTTGAGACTCTTTGTTAACAGGTCGTGCTATGGATGTTATTATATTAACTACGTCCATAGGAATATGATGATGTCCATCCTGCCACTGAACACATTAGAAACTGGATTTCTTTAACAGGTCCCCTTACTTTGCTTCTTCTTATGGCAAAACTGGCATTAAGCAAGATATCAATCACCTTCTTGCCTTTTTCAAAGACTTCTGCTGAAGAACCGCCCCATACTACGATATCGTTGATGTACTAAAGATGCTCAGGGGTCCCACCTTCCTCCAAGCAGCTTGAATTAGTCCATGACAAATTGTCAGACTATTCCTCCACCCCTGAGGCAACTGATTCCAGGTATACTGAACATCTCTCCAGGTGAAGGCAAACTGTGGCCTACATTCAGCTGCAAAGGAGATGGAAAAAAACGCATTAGCAATGTTGACTGTGGCATACCATTTTGCTTCCTGAAACTCCAGCTGATACTGCAGCTCCAGCATATCTCGTATGGCCACGCTAAGTGGTGGTGCAACTTCATTTAAGCCACGATAATCCAGAGTCAACCTCCATTCTCCCTCAGGCTTTCTTACAGGCTAAACTGGACTGTTGAAGGTGGAGCAAGTTCTGATGATGACACCTTGATGTTCTAATCAATGAATCCTTGTACAGGGATCAGGGAGTCTCTATTTGTACAGTATAGCCTGCAGTGTACTACTTGAGAAGCAGTTAGAACTTCTTGCTCATCCACCTTCATCAGTCCCACCGCAGAAGGATTGTCTGAAAGACCAGGAAATGTAGACAGCTGTTCACATTTCTCAGTCTCTACAGCTGCTATACCAAAAGCCCTCCTGTATCCCTTCAGATATCTGAAATATCCACCTTGTAGGAAATCTATACCCAAAATGCACAGAGCATTAGGGCCAGTCACCATAAGATGTTTTTTCCATTTCTTCTCAGTTAGGCTCACTTTAGCTTCCAATAAGGTTAGCTTTTGGGAGCCTCCAGTAGTGCCACAAATGGTAATAGATTCTGATGCTATGAAGTTTGAAGGTTTTAAAGTGCATTCAGCGCTGGTATCCACCAAGGCCTTATGCTTCTCAGCTTCAGAGGTGACAGGCCATCAGATCCATATGTCCCAATAGACTCTATTGTCCCTTTCCTCCACCTGGCTGGAGGCAGGGCTACTCTATTGCTTGAACTCACTGTCTTCCAGTTGAGAAGGATCCCTACTTTGCAAATTAGTTTCAGAGTTTCATCTTTTTTGGGATCTCCTCCAAGATGCCTGAGCAATCCTTTTCCTTGCTTTGTCTTTAGTGGCACCCCTCAATATATCTTGTAACCTTGTCTGGAGAGCCAAGGTAGGCTTGCCATTCCATCTGTTCATGTTCTCCCCAAAATCTCTCAAGAGCTGTTAGTAGATATCTTGAGATTTGTCATTTCTGGAGACAATCTTCTTGGAGCAGCCATAGCTTCAATTATTTCCACCTTGCCCCACTTTCCTGAACATTTCCTTCACAATCTCCAGGAATTCATTAAGTCTTTTATCCAATTTCTCCTCCCAACTGCTGATGACACCAAGCAACGTGGAGTGCTGTAGTGTGGTGCTCACACTGGAGGGAAGGCAGGCCATCCAGAGGGGCCCTGACAGGCTTGAAAAGAGTGGGCCTCCACAAACTGCAGGAGGTTCAACAAGTTCAAGTGCAGGGTCCTACAACTGGCCTGGGGTAATTCCAAGCATGAATACTGGCTGGGTAGTGAATGGAATGAGAGCAGTCATCAGTACTGTGGCCAGTTCTTGAGTCCTCAGTACAAGAAGGATACATTGGAGTGAGTCCAGAAGAGGGCCACAGGGATGATCAGAGGGCTGGAGCACCTCTCCCACGAAGACAGGCTGAGGTAAGTGGCATTATTCAGCCTGCAGAAGGCTCCAGGAAGACATTACAGCAGCCTTCCAATACCTCAAGGGGACCTACAGCAAGGTTGGAGATTGACTGTAGCGATAGAACAAGGGGAATGGTTTCAAGCTAGAAGAAGGTAAATGTAGATTTGATCTTAGAAAGAAATTCCTCAGTGTGATGGTAGTAAGGTACCAGAATAAGTTGCCCAGACAAACTGTGGATGTCCACTCCAGGAAGTGTCCATGGCCAGGTTGGATGGGAGTCTGAGCAGCCTGGTCTAGTGAGAGGTGTCCCTGCCCATGGCAGGGGGTTGGTACTAGATGATCTCTGATGTCCCTTCCAACCTAAATCATTCCATGATTCTACGATTTACCCCCCCTGCAGTTATCACTTGTAAAAACAGACACTGCATAAATGTACAGTTAAATTCAGAAAGTGTAGTTACTTAAAAAACTGATCTGAAAAGTAAAAACAGCAAACAGAATTAGTTCTGCTCTAGCTCAAAGCAGGACATAACATCAGAACCCCCAACTGCTTATTCTAATTTCAACAAAAACCTTGCACATATATACCACATTACAGATTTCAATGCATTTTGCCTTAGCCAATATTTTAGTCATTTGGGAGGCAAATCATGAGCTGTACCTGTATTAACACTACAGAAGTCCCTAAAGAAAAGCACAAGCACTAGCTCAGGCATCAAAGGGCAAAAAAAACCCAGAAGCTGTGGTGATGAAACAAATCTTAAATCAGAAACAAGTGAATGCTGAAGATAAATATATATAAAGTTTCATTAAGAGTTGTAATAAAGAGTATGTTCAAAGACTCTTATGAATCTGGTCTCAGCACTCTCCTTTGTGAGAGTTAACAGCACAGAGCATACAAGTGCTACTTCTCTGCTCCACTACATAACAACCTGAAGTCATAAAACTCCTGTAAAGAGACTTCAAACTAGCCTAGCTGACCTAGCACTTAAAAGGACTGGCCCTTGACACTCTTGAGAAAAGATCAGACTGAAGCTCAAAAATGTCATCCCCACCCACATGCTGCCAAGAAACCAACCTAGGCTTTTGCTCCTTCCAGTCTACCATGCAGTTACAGTGCCCTGCAAAGTATGGTGTAGCAGTAGGTCAGACAGCAACAGGCTGTTTCTCTTAGCAATAGCCCTAATCTACAGTTTGTGAAATGTGTTTAGTCAAACAGTGCTTTCAGTGAGCATACACAAATTAATAACTAACCACATGCAAACACCCCATTTTTCACCTATTCTGTTCTCTTAGGTTACATTTAAAGAGATAATGTCTATGACACTGCATTGGGTTTAGCTGGGACAGAGCTGATCCTCCCTGTCAGATCAATCACAGTGCTGAGTTTGTGGTGGTAGCTGGAAGAGTGTTTTGGTGCTGTGTGAGCACTGCTCAGCAGCAGTGTTCTGTGGCGTTTTCTTTCCTAACATCCTCCCCAACCAGAGGTGCTGAGGGAAGGACCAGGCCATTGGAACTAAATTATTTTAGCTTTTGCGCTTTATGAAACTCTTGTCTGTACCAAATAGCCTCTTGCTATATTTTTCTTTGCCCTGTCCACCCAAGAAGATGGGAGTGATAAGAGTGGCTTTGGTGGACATCTGGCCCCCAGCCAGGGCCAAACGAGCAGAGACACCTAAGACCTGAAAGGATTGAGCAGGTAAAGCTGTCTCATCTCCCCTCCCCAGCAAACAAGTATCTGTACTACACTAGAAAAAGAGACAGTTAAAAGGCATTGGTATGAAAGTGCAACCACACTATTCCTGTAAAAGAAAGTTTCAGGTATTCAGACAATATCTGTAATAGTGTATTTTTGCATTTGGTACAGTGACTGAAGTTGACAGATCTGTGAAACTATTGTCATTTGGTGGTTTTAGGCTTTTTCTGTTAAAAAGAAGTGAGAATTATATCCCATCTCCATGGCAGTCTAAACTGCACGTAGAGAGAGCTGAACTTTCTTCACAGAGCCAGTGCTGCTGGTCTTGGTAGAAAGATTATTCCCCTTCATCTTTTCCCTGATAACTTTAAACTTTCCTCCCCTGCACTGTTCATCTTTCCCTCACTCCTGATTCAGTCTTCTTTTCTGTTTTGATGACTCTGGGAAATTAAAACAAGAACAGAGGATTTTCTAAGAATATTGTCATTCTCAAGTTCAGTGATGGATCATGTATTTCTGGCATTGGGTATCTATCCCATAAGTACAAACAGATCAATATAGAATCACAGAACGGTTTAGGTTGGAAGGGATCTTTGACACTATTTAGTTCCAAACCCCATGCCCTATGCAAGGACACCTCTCACTAAACCAAGTTGCCCAGAGCCTTGTTCCATAAGGTCTTTAACACTTCCAAGGAGGAGGCCTTCTTGAGCAACCTGTTCCAGTGCCTTATCACCCTGGTAGTGAAGAATTTCTTCCCAAGATCGAATCCAAATCTACCCTCTGTTAGCTTTAAACCATTCCCCCTTGTGCTATCACTAGAATATCTTACAGAAAGTCCCTCTTCACCTTTTCTGTCACTTTCAGAAACTGAAAGGCTGTTATAAAGGTCCCCTTTGAGACCTTGTATGACCTCTACTCAGGAACTGATGACAGTCCATTAAAAGAAAAAAAGAGTCTTTTCCAAACTTTACCATCAGCAATGTGTCTGTTCCAGAGGAGTAGCCTTTGTCCCTCCACAAACATTGCTACGTAACAAACCAAATATCTGAACACAGGTGCTGAGCTTTGGACTCCCGTGCACTCTATGCCCATGCAGACGTTACACCCGACATAAGGCGAAAACACCGAGATGACAAAAAAACCCGCAAATCCCACCAACTCCTCCTCCCCCGGGAGTAACGGGCAGCGCGAGCTGAGAAGACAAGGCAGGTTGGTAATCAGCTTCACAGCACGGAAACACCACCGCGCCCTGCAGCCTCTCCGCGGCCCAGGCGCTCCCGCCGCTCGCTCGCTAGGCGGCACCCCAGCAACCCACCGGTACCGGTGCCGCCGCTCAGCCGCCGCTCAGCCGCCGCTCAGCCGCCGCTCAGCCGCCGCTCAGCCGCCGCTCAGCCGCCCCAACCCTTTCACTCCACGGGCACAGGCCTGGGCCCTGCCGCTTTATGTGCGGCCCTGGCGCAACCGAGCGCGCCCATTGGCCCCCTCTTTTCGGCGGCCGCTTCCCCTTCACCAGCGCGTGGGGATTGGCTGGCACATGCATGCGTCCTGGCGGCGCGGGGGGGCGCTGCCCGGAGCAGTAGCCTCGCGTATTCTGTCTTTCACTCTCCCCCGCCCTTCCCTTCGTTCATCCTGTCTGGGTCCCGTTGAGGTGCTGCGCCGCACCCTGTCACCCATCCCAGCTCTCAGGCCGTCGCTGGTCGTGCCCCGCCGCTGCCCTGTCTGCGCTCTGGCCAGTCGCAGCCATGTCCAAGCCGCCACCGAAACCGGCCAAGCCAGGTAAGGGAGGGGCCCGGCCTGCCGGTCCCCGGCCTCTGTTACTTGCCGCCGCGGACATACAGCTGGTTGCGAGGTCGGGGTCGGGCTGTTAGAGGAGCTGCGACGGTGAGGAACGGGTCAGGGCCTGACCGGCCGCCATTAATCGCTGCCCTGCTTGCTCGGTGTCGTCGAGGAGGCTTTGCGGGATGGGCCCTCGGCTCCGTGGCTCCGTGTTTGGCAGAACCCCGAGCCTGCTCTGGCGCCGGGGAAGGTTCTAGCGTGCCCCAGGGCAGAGCTGTCGGGAGCCGCGGTGCCCAGGACCGCTGTCGGAGTGGCAGGACCAACAAGGAGAAGCTTGTGTCGTGTCGGCTGAACTGCACAGGAAGGAAACCCTGTAGCCTGACAAGAAACGAACATTGAAGTACCCCGATGTTCGCCCTGTGATTGCACGGCTTAGCTGCACAGTGATGCCTGAAAGCAGTTTTATCGCATAGGCCTACGCTACATGATTTTATTTCCGTGGCACTGACGGCTTTCCCGTTTAGGACCACCACCCGTCAGACTCGTAGCGTGTCCTTTGACGTTTTGGTGCAGACGTGCGCATTTCCCTTTCTGGTGCATCTACTGACGGCTGCATACATTCTTGCTGCAAGCACCTTTTTGAGATAAATCAAGTACATATTTAGTTTCAAAAGATTAACGCTCACAGATTTGTCTCAAAATACGTTGAAAAATCATTGGAAGTTGTAAGGCTTTAAACCTTGAAAAGAAATGGCATTTTTCAAGTAACTGTACATCCTTCTGTAAAAATTCAAACCATTAGTTTTAAGGTTTTGGGTTTTTAAATAAATACCTGGAAAATGCAATTGCCATTTGTTCTGTTTGCTTATGGTCTCCCACTGTGAAATGTTGCATTCTTATTTTAAAGTTACAAATTCATTATGTATGTAAATGAATTAATTTTAAATAGATAAGACCAGTTGGTGTCTTCCAAAGTATGAGTTTCTGATCTCTAAATATAACTGAATATTAGTCTTTTTCAGTCTTAGAATAGTATTTCAAATACTGATGTTTTTCAGAAATAGTTAAATGCATAATGTAATTATTTTAACTAGTTCTAAATTTAAAGTCAAGTTCAAATCTAGTTTAGACCATTTAAACCATCAGTTATGAGCTACCCACAGAAGCAAACTCTGTTACAGCTTTCTGAATGTACAGTTTCATCCTTGGAAGAATTTCCTCTACTGTGCAGTTTTCTAAGTCTCTTTGAAAACGGCTTATTTGAAATAAAGAGACAGTTGCTGTTGTGGGCCCACACACAGGAAAACCTGCTCTGAGGAAATCTGTGGGTTTGTCAAAGGGTGTGGTGTTGCTCTTAACTGCCAGATAAGTAAGAAGTATACATTTTTCTGGGAAAGTTGATAATGCAGCTTTCTAATTTGCCAAAAAAAAAGAGAGCTACATTTAACCTAAGATCATCTAGGGAGTTAAAGGGTCTAGCTCTCCCTGACCTACAGGAGCTTAGACTAACTCGAATGTGTTGCTTCTACTACTAGATGTATCTCAG